>CM057225.1:80515842-81115842 GCA_029891385.1 Erythroxylum novogranatense
AACCTCACTCAATAAGTTTTTAATGCTGTCATTGGGGAGTTATTATTAGTTTAGTTCTTAGCTAAAAGCTTCTCATCATTCTTATGTCTGTATTTTTCAACACAAGAGTCACCCAAAGTTCAAGTCGGATGATTCTAGTAGACTAGATATTAAACGGCGATCGAAGCGGAGATCAACGAGAGCGGCCATGGTCAGATCTCACCGACCCTCCACCCAAGAAGGCAGCGCGCCTTCGCCTGCATCTTGCCGCAGTTATCCTCTTGATGATGTTGCAAACGCAGCCGCCTCATGGTCTCCATCGAAGTCTCTACCGATCGCATAAAGGGGAACCTACATTTTTTCACCAAGGAGGAGGAAACTCTTGTTGCCTGCTTAAATTGGTGTTGGTTGGAAAGTTTACTAAAGGTAGTCAAGATGGAATTTCTCGCGACATCGTTGATAAGATCGGATTTGGGGTAATTTTTTCCGGCATGATCACTCGACATGTCCTCATCTATTTTGATCTTGAGGAAGACTACCATCATTGTTGGTCGAGAGCTCTAGACTTTCGGCGCATACATCATGCGAAGTTTTTATGGTCGCTAGATTTCCACCCAAATCACGAGTCCTCTCGTTGTTCCATCTGGGTTTCTTTTGAGATTGCCGATTCACGCTTCAACGAGCAATACCCAATCGGATGGCAACAATGATAGGGTCCTCCTAAAATCGATGTCCCAACGCTTAAATCTATCTCTACCCCATCATAGAAAGGAAGTAGATCTGCTGAATCTAGCCACCGCCTCGCCATGTTTGGGAACTAAGTCCATTCCTACCAATCGTCAGATGAAAATATGCCCTCCATCGCATTATTGTTTGGAGGTCGCCATAAGACCGATGATTGTCTCCATAAACACACACCTTCTTCTTTTACTACCAACTCCAACGGCAGAGCTTTGCTTACCCACTGCCCGTCAGGAAGGCTAAGGACAACAATGTTGATTTTGGGTTCTAATACTCGCCTGAGCGCCCTGTGAGAAATCTCCTCCCATACCTCCGCTTTCTCCAACTATCCTCAGCATCGAGCCACAAGGCCCACGACCTCCCTAAATGACCACAACTAATGCTCCGATAAAGTGAATTTGCTTGAACTGACGAGGCTACTAGCCATTCTCGTTCCACCATGTCCTTCTACTTCACTCTCCGCGATGAATTTATCAAATACGATACCACAATGATTGATACAAGATATGCCGCAAGGCTATTAATCGGTCGAACCCACCGCCTCGAGATATCCGCCTCTGCTTTTATGCTCGACTCTACACAAATGCTTAATCATACGGACTTCAGACGGTGGATTTTTCTTGGCTTTAACCACGTAGCCACAATTGATAAGTACTCACCGCACAAATTCATACCTTCATAGCTCGCTTCCCCATTAACTCGCCGAGGGTCATTCGCCAACTACAAACCAAGATGATTTCAGTTTGGTACTAATTCCTGCCAATGTAATGTGGAAATTTCCAATGGTGCAATCAAGGAGAAACACTTTATCGAACGGGACGCCCTCCGGCTCAAGAATAAGAGTAATCTTTGATGCTGAATCTCTTCACGACGATGAGCCTTCAACCCTACCACTCGCCAATTAATTATGATTAATAGCCCTTTTTGAACATACGCAAGGGCAACCGCCACCCAACGTCGCTTAAATTCTCTAATGCAATGCACAAATTATCCGCATTTTCATGATTGAGCCAATGGTGCAACTCGCCTTTTTAGATAGTCCATTGAGGAAGCATTTCACACGCTATCCGCATACAAATAAAATCGCCTTTTTTCCAATACCTATTCGCTACGCTACTAAGTGGTACCGAACAACTTATGCATTTGCAATTAACCCATGTAATCGCGCTACAGCTTTTTATATCTTCGCCTACGTAAAGTCAACAAGACGGGATCGCTTTTCAGTGGTCCTAATTATGCTTTCAAGTTGCTCATGCTAATACACCATGGTTATGGGGCGATTTTAATGTCATCCGCAATTTGATGAATATAATGGTCTCTGGGTCTCCGAAGCCAGATTATCGATGATTTCAACTTTTATTACCTCTGTAACCTTTTGAAACTCACTAAGACGCCGAATTTACTTTGGGCAATAGATCCAATGGTCGGGTTATGAAAAAGTTGGATCGACATTGGTAACTTCCGAAAGGGCGATTTGTTTACGATCCGCATAATCCGTAACTTAAACCGAATCGGGTCAATCATAGTCCGATGTCGGTCACTTTAACACAAGAAGTTTCCCATCCGCTACTATTCCGCTTTTAGCGATGTACGTTATGATTTCCTCCACACGATGAAATTAAATGGGATCAACCATTAGATGTTATGGTATGCTACGATTTTCCTAAAGTCACGCTTTTAAATCTTCTAAGATCGGAACAAGGAGAAATTGGGGATGTCTTTCTTAACTGAATTAAAGAGACCTTGGATGCGCTTGAACGGAGTTCAAGAATCGGGCACTTGATATTTTGATGAAGTGAATAAATCCAAAGTCAATCGCTGCAAGGCTTCACTTAACAAGAGGATTTTATGCTATAAAAGATGAGATTGAAATGGCTCAAGGAGGGGGCGATGCTAACACCATATTTTCATGCTTTCCATGAGAAACTAACGCGATCGGGGATCCATAAAATTCGGATGGTAACGGGCAATGGTTGACTAACCCGACACATTAAACTCAGCGGTTAGATTTTTTCAATCCTCCTTAAAGGAGGTAGTTGAAGATGAGGAGAAGGCGACGCCTAGGTTGTTAAGTTATATACCGAGGCTTGCTGAGGATGAAGACAATGTTATGCTACAACCTACATAATGGATGAGGTTCATGAGAAATCAGAGTTTATCGCCTACTAAAGGCGCCTTGAGTTGATGGATATCAGAGCATTTTATCATAATTGTTGGACATCATCCGCCATGATCTCTTTGATTTCACCATCGAATTTCGTGAGTTCCAGCCTCAAGTAGTAAAAGACACCATTACTTTTTCCAAAACGCTATATGTCAATTCTTTTCCGACTTTAGATCAATCAGCCACCTTCCTCAACAAAATATTCACGAAGATCATCACAGTAATCTGTTGAAACTTGTTTACCAAAGTTGATATCCCTCGAATCGGCCTTTTATCTCAAGGGACATTGGACAATATACCGATGGCTCAGATTTCGGTCAATTTATTGATTACCATGCTCGAGGTGGCAATATTATACTCAAACTGATATGAAAGTTTTGACCGTTTTCGTCATTCCTCTCCGATAATGGCGGCCTTGGTTTCAATGGTGGGATTATCGTCGATTATCGTCCTTCAATCCAATGGTTTTCATTTTGGTGAATGGCATCAAAGGTTTCTTCCAATCGCCCGAGGCATTAAACAAGGAGACCCATTGTCCCTTACTCTATTTTTTAGTCTCGTGAGGCTTTGACTCGCTTCCATGCACTTCAGGCCGCAAGGCCGATAACGCCTATAAGGCCTTCTAACTCGACAAAGAACATATCTCATCTATGCTTGTCGACCATCTAATTATCTTTATCCGAGTGATAAACGCCACTAGCTCAACTAAATTCTTGCTTGTCGACTATGAAACAGCCACGGACAAAAGGTAAACAAACACAAAAGTAGTTTTATTATCAGCAGTGGCTCCAAATCATAAAGAGATGTTCTCAGCTCCCCGCACACGGCCCACGGCTCTTTCCCATTGCAATATTCTGGGTTGTTAATTATTTCAAGGCAGGAAGACAGAGCGATGTTCACTCACCTAGTCGATTTAATCGAATCGTGGTTTGAGCTAGAAGAATAAATGGTTATCTCCTCGCAGCTTCGGATGATTTTGATCAAACATGTTTTATCTTCCATCCCACAACACGTATTCACCTAATGAACCCCTAAGTCCATCCCACGCAAAATGGAGAAGGTCTTCCAATGCTTTTTATGGGAAGCTATTTTGACGATACCAAACGCCATCAATGTTTATGGGATCACATCTCATTTCCATGGATGAGAATGGCTGATTTAGAAATTGAGGATATTGTTATCGCCTATTCGATTAAGTGTGGTGGAAGGTCAAGAACCAAGTGGGTCCGGGCTAAATTTGTTACCTCTATCACCAACCCACGACGTAGGATGCATTCAAGGCGAAGGCTAAAGTTGATCGGATTGCATGTGACCATGAGTATATTTCTATCCACACCGGTTTGGTTTCATTCGATGATAACCGACAGACTTCGGCGCTTTTCTCCACTGGATCGTGTTCAACACCTTCCTCTTCCACAACTCACCGTTCGATTTCTATACTCAGAGGAGTTATGGAGTCAGATCGCACTACTTTGCAACCCGACCACGCCGTTATAAATTCTAATTGGCAGTTTTCTTCCCATCGGCGACTTTCGAAGCCAACCATCGCAAATTCAACCTTTCTGATATGAATTGGTACGCCTCAGAACCCTATCGGCTCTTCGCCAAGCCTCGAATAAGTTTCGCCAAAGCGATGTCAATTCGTATGCCTCTATAACTCCATTCTCCTTTTCCTAAACATCAAACAAGTTAGGTTTCGCTCTCAATCCATCTAAATGCAATTTTGTTCCTTGAAATTGACAAAAAAGATACTTTTATGAGTGTCCCCTGCTAGACCGATCCGAATCATTTTTCAACCTATACATATTCACTTATCTTTCCCACCCGATCTTGGTTATTTATCCCGGAGTGGTCCATTCTCGACAGGGGATATCGCTAGGAAAGTGATCATTTCGGCCATACCTTATTTCATCCTTCGGGAAACTGGAAATGCAACCTGTTTGTATGAGAATAAACCACCACGGCCTCATCTTTGTTTCTTTCGACACACATCATATTTCCTTCTGCCGAAGTTCATAAATTATTTCAAAGAAGACTACAGAAATTGTTGATCTATCGCATCCTTTAACTGAATCTTCAATTACTCCGCAAACCGATGATTGTGACGCTTGTCGAGACCCCTGATGATTGTGACTTTGTTTCAACATGTATGGCTCGCCGGATGCCCCGATCCTTCGTGTTTGGGATTTGTGGTACATAATGCCACCGGTGCTTTTTTATTTGCCGAGGTCGATACTATAACTTGAATGTTATTGCCATGGAAATGGGCCATATTCAGGCCTTCGCATTGTATTAAAGCTGGCTTCCTAAAATACAAGTTCAAATAAACAACTGGCATCAGGCAACTATTGAACCATAATCAGCATTTCGCCAGAGATATGAACAAGAATCAGAGATATACGCTACTTTCGCCTCGATCATTCCATTATTCATGTTTATCTGAGGTTAATAGCTTGCCGATTATTTAGCAAAGTTAGCATTGGGTGGTACTTCCATACAATTAGCGCGAAACTACTTTACCTCTTCCTCACGGAACCACAGGGAACAACTCTTTGTTCCATACATCCCAGATAAACCATGAGCCTCACATACTATCTTTACATGGATTTTGTATTGCATTTACATACTTTGTAAGCCATCTTATTAATAAAATCCCCTTTCAAAAAAGAAAAGTTCAAGTCGGATTGCTGAAACCATAGCAATCAACTTCACTCGCTTGAATGAGCCATTTAAAGAGACAAATGTCAAGAAGAAGAAATTAAAGAATGTATGGTCGATTTAATTTCATCAAGAGTTTCAGTAGGAACCTAAGAAAACTAACCTCGAACTCTTATAGATTTCATGATATCAAGATTTAATACAACCAATCAAGGTGTTGCAGACTCCTATTCAAGCATCTTCATTCGAAATTAAGTAGCCTTACGTAACATGTTGCAAACAATGTGCAATTCTATGATCACCAATGAGGATCCATATGGACATATATCGAATTTCCTTAAAATATGTAATACCTTTGATATCATAGATGTTGGAAGACGTTATTAGTGAGGTTTTCTCCTTTACATTATGGATAAAGCCAAGAGATGTTATCACTCTTAGTTCCTCGATGTCACAACGTGAGTGAAATTGGTACCTGCATTCGGACAAGTATTTTCCCTCACTAAAACTAATAAGATGATAAAAGAAATCACTAACTTCCAACAAAGTGGTCAGAATCGCTATGACGGGAGAGATATAAGGATTTGTAAAGGAGGTGTCCAGATTACAACCTACCAAAATAATTTCTTTTACAAATATTCTACAATGGAGTCAATCACCCACGGAGGTAATCTAGATGTAACATCGTGGATCTATGCGAAAGACTATTAGTGAAATAGAGGAGTTGTTTGAAGAAATGGCTAGTAATATTGTTCGTGGATGAATGATCAAGTAGACAAATACATAACCGCTTGAGAATAGAAAGGAGTTATAGCGTGACCAAATGATGAGATGCAAGCATAAATTGATAGCTTAACATGACAACCGAACAACATGAAAGCTATTCTTCAGCCCCGCTGAGGCCATTCAATAAAACGAAGCCATGTGCCGGATAATAATGATACCATCGACTACTTCCGATGAAAAGTAACGAATGGAGCAAGTTAAGATATGGGAACACAGCTTGTTGTGGTATGGAACACCCTATTCAAACACGATAATACTGTGGAAGAATCACTCAAACTTTTCATGGTCAACAATACAGAGGTCAATTTCACCAGGGTTACCTAGTTTCCAACAAGAGAAACCTAATTCCATAGACACCAAATTGGACAAAATCTGATAAGATTGAAAATACAATGATGTGTATAAGAGGTTGAAGAAAATTTTCAACAAGTGAAAGAATAATGGATCCTCCATTCACAATTTGAAAGTCTAAATGAGCTAGCTGGTATGCACCATCTAATTTAAATGTGGAGCCTTTTAAGTAACACAAAACAAACCCAAAGGAAAGGATCATAGTTATCACCTGTGAAACCGAGGAGAAGCTCAACCGTCAAGAAGAGGAGACTAAAAGAAAAGGGCTAATAAAAATCTCCCCGTTAAATGAACATAATCAAGGAAATCAAGGAGTATTGACCTACAATTCCTTACCCTATTTTGAACAATGTAAATCAAAAGAAATGAAGAAGGAAGTTCTCGAGGTAATAGAACAACCGAACACATGATTGCCTCTTATGTAATCCACATAAGAGAGATTAATTAATGTAAAGGAGATAAAAATTGGCGAGTGAAGTAAGAAACATGGAGAACTCAAATGAAATGGCAACATTACAAAAACAAAATGATCTGGGATTTTTACATTCCTAATAGGTAATGTCAAAGTGGATAAGGTTTTGTAGACTAAGGAGATGGATAAGTATGATGGCTTACACTTTATGCCAAAAGATGAAGTCGAGAAATACCAACCATGATGAGCGCAGTAGATGGCTAATCAATCAATTCATCATCCGAGAGATATAATCAAGGATGTTCTTGTTAAGGTGAACAAAATTATCTTTCCTACTGACTTCATCATTTTGGACATACAGAAGACTTAGAAATATCAATTATCCTTAGATCTAATTTTTAGCCAATTACCGATCTATTATGATGTTGATGAAGGCAAGTTGACTTTAAAATTAGGGCATAAGAAGGTGTCCTTTAACGTGTCTAATGATAAGAAGCTCTCTAATTCCATAGACATCATTAAAAGAGCTAAGTCTTCAGGAGAGAGTTGAACATAGTGATGATCACAAGGATCCACCCGAAAGCCACAATCTCAAAGGAATAAGCAGAAGGATAAGAGTAAAGAAGAAGGGTGGAAATCATAGTTTGCCAAATTCAATTGCAATTTATGAGACCTATGATCACGTTACTATTGCATGACCTGCTCGAACCTCCATGACCAAAAGAAGTAAGTTTAGCTACCGACAGTAAAAGAAATGCGTATGAGGCAAACCCAAGATTTTAATCATTTTGTTATGTCATCATTCAGTAAAGTAGGTTTTGCATCCCGATTTTCTTCAGGTGTTTTTGAGTCTAGTTAAATATCTTAGGAGAATTGAGGATTAGTTGGCATGGGAATGTGGTGTGTGTAAGCACAACGAGGTGATAATGTAATTATAAGGTAAGGAAGGATTTCATGTGAAACGAGGAAAGAAGTAAAATCGAAAGCATGCAAGATTTTTTTTCAGAAAATACATTGTGACTCAGAATGGGTGTAATCATATGTAACGAAGTTTCAACCTTTTATTCCAATTTTACCCCTTTACCCTTCCTACACTATATATTTAAACTTAACCTCATTTTTTTATACCTTTCACTTTCTTCACTCTCTTTAAACCTAAGAAATCAACTCCTCTCACTTTCTTTACCCATCTTCAAGCCTCCTCAACTCGTCCAAACTTTTCAAAACTCTTAATCCAATGGGACCATATATCCAGCAGACGTTATGCACCCAATCTCAGGTAATGTTGGACCCTGCTTTGAGCCCAACATCCTGAGTCATAAACCTGAGCTTATTACCCCAAGTTATTTCATAGAACCCTTATTAGCCATCATCCCAAAAGAGTAGTATGTCGACGCCAACAATCATCAAAATCACAATTTAACTTCTTCAAACTTGTCAAACCAACTCACAACTCATATAAGTCAAGCATTCATCAAACTTGTCAACACATGTAAACATATAAGCACATTATAATGGTTCGTAAGTCTCTGAATATTACTTTAACCACACATTCCATATAATGGTTTTATGTAGTCGTAAACTCGAGGAGTTAATGAAGGAGCCAGGCCACTAGCGACAAAGTGAGAGAAGTTTTAAACTTGGTCAATATGCACGTGACATTTTTGAATGGATTACACCAAACCACATAACATGTAATTCATGAATTGAAAACCCATTACCTAAACGGAATGTATTGAGAAAACCCATTACCTAAATCTTGTGCAATGAAGAGCAGAATATTGAGTTAACTGGGTAAATCAAGGTACTATTAGCTACGAATGTAAAACCACTTTCAGATGGATAGATTGGCAAAGCCCAAATAAAGGATTTAGAGTTGATGAATCTTATCGAGAAAATCAAGTTGGTAATGATCTGAATTTTGAGTTCAACAGAAAAGAGTATCGCAGGATTGTAATATGAAGTTCAGGTGTACAATAAAGATGATTGAGTAAAAGATTGTCGAGATAGCACAAATAATGCCTATGCTATACATCCCGGTAGAATAACGATGAAATAATGTCGCTATGGCTATGTAAAAAAAAAGTGATCACATGTAATTGTTGCCAACATTCTTAATGCTGGAGATATGCTTAAAGTTTATATTTTGAGTCTATAGAAATATGAGGTCAACGCTAGTTTTAATTGATTTGAAGCATGACAATCAATATCACAAGGATAGATATAGAATGTCGATAAGATGTTATAATGACATAAAGAATCCACCACCTTTATATTTGGATGAGTGAAATTGATGTGTACTAGAAATTAAGTGACTCAAGCAAAACTAATGAATTAGGTGGATCAACAACAAAGATTGGAATAAAGTGAGCTAGACACATGAGTTAAGTGTATTAACACAAAAGAGAGCAAGAGATGAATTGTTTTGACAAGATCACCTGCTAAGGTGTACTTAAGATAGAAAAAGGTGAGTTAACCCATATAAAATTGTCCATAGGAAAGTTTTGTAAGAAAAGGACTATTAACATAAGTTTGTAACACCAACAAAGAGGTTTTATATGCATTAAGTATGATATGTGAGTGATAAGAAATAGTGATATGATCTGACCTGTATGTAACGTCAAAACTAGAATTGAAAATTTTGAATTATCTAAAATATATTGAGGAGACATGACAAGATTGTGAGATCCGAATAAGTAACGGAAAATCGATTGATTCCATTGACTATAGTCAAGTAAAAGAAATTATTCGAGTGATAGTGCCAAATTGAAATGGTAGAGCATATGATGAAAACACTTACCCCTACTTGTTCGATCAATCGTAAGAATTTCGATGACTAAATTATTGTTAGAAGGGAGAGTCAGAATATCCTCGCTACCCATGTGAGAGCTAAAATTGTGAATTACGAGGATTATTGAAATCGTAAAGTACAATTCATGTTTATGCTAAATTTGACATCCACATTTTTGCACATTCATATAATTGTACATGCATTCTTTGACATTTCCGATACAATTGAGTTGTTAAATATGATTGAAATGTGTTTTGGCAATTTTGGTATTATTTCGGGTATTTTATAATTTTTAGTGAATTTTGTGAAAAATATTGATTCATTGGCCAATTATGGGTGACATGTGGCAACCTATAATTGGGACAAGTGGTAATAATAGGTAGAAGACAAATGGCTTATGTTAGAGAGGACACGTAAGGCATGCAGTATGTGATACACGAGTATGAGTTTCGAGTTAGGAAAATGCACCGCAAGTGTTCTCGTGAAGAAACACTTGACGTCCGAATGAAAATTATGGTACTTTTGCTGTTTTTAATCTGTTCTTTGTTGGGATTCAGCCGATTCAAGTAAGTTATGTTTAAGTTGGTTTTGTTGTTGTAAATGATGTTTTCAAGGAAATGGATGTATGTATGTGAGGTTGAGAGGTTGGTTTCGTGTCGAATGAGTAGATGATTGATCGAGAGTAGGAAATTGTTAATATGGTGTTGAATGAACTCTAGATTGGAAGATTTGTAAATACTCTGTTCGGCTTTTGAGAAAGTCGAAATGGATATGCATACATTTTTGTTTGTTGTTTATCAATAAGTGAAGTTGATGTTTAAGTAGAATATTGGATTTTAATTCGCAGGTGTGTCAAGAGTTAGAAGAATTGCTTTGAGTATGATCTGAGTTAATTGATATGAAAAATGGTAGTGAGAAAGTGAAGTCTCGGGTCGAAGTCCGGAAAGGGGAAGACGAGTTTCGTAACCGACGCCACGACTTATTCTTTTTTCAGACGCCGCGACGCGCGGCTTATTCCCTGTTTCAGACGTCATGGCTTCCATCTTTATTCTCGCCATGCTCATTCTTTTTTTGTACATCGCGACGTATGAGACCCCCTTGAGCTCGCTATGAGAACGCTGTAAGAAATCCCTAGAAACTAATTTTGGGCTGAAGTCGCGATTTCATCTTTTTCTCCACGTCATGTATGAGCACCCTCCCTTGACAAATTTTAACATACTTTAGTATTTTGACCATCAATTTTGTTGTAGATGTCCAAATGAGGTGATTTTGATTTGTTGTAAACTAGAGACATAGGGATACAACTTTTATGAAGAAATGAAGTTTTAAATATGTCTCTAAGGTTTTCAATTTTGGTTGGAAGTTGAGGTAAGAATTCTCTTGGAACTTATGAACCGTTCTGAAATATTTTGAATATATCTCTTCAGATATACTGAACCAAATTAAATAATTGTAATTAGAAAGATAAGAAATGGGAGAACAACTTTACAGAAGGAAATTTGGTCTAATTTGGTCATTTATCTCATCATATTTAGTATGGAAAGTTGACCATATGTGTATTAGAGGAAAATCTCAAGTGTTCATCAAGGGTATTAAATTGTCGGCACCGCTTTTGTTCAATCCAATTGCAATTATACATGGTATTAATGAGGGCTTGATTTATAAATGAATTTTGATAAGAATTGCAATAGAGTACCTCAATGTCATCGAACATGCATTGTGCATACATTCTATACATTGATGTGCATAAAAACCACTTGTGTATTTACGCAAAATGTGATATTTGTGAATGTGTTTTGTATATTTTAGAGGAGCATATAAGACGCCAATCGGATATTGTTTTAATTCATCCAGGCAATAGCTTATTGAGCGCATCGTGAGTCAACCTAGATGATTTCCTAGATTGATCTCGATTTGATTTGTTTACACTTCCAACATTATTAAACTCGCCATTTGTTATGAATTCCAGACTTTAAATTGTCCGAGGAGATCAATATTTGGGAATGTATTGAAGTGCTTGATTGTGGCTTTGAGTGCTAGGAAATTCGTATGATATGTGATTGCCATATATGCCATATTTAGTTTTGATGCATTGAAAGTGTTCCAATTGATATGAAACCCTTATGATACGTGAATTTCAACGATGTTGAATGCCGACTTAGTCCGATGATTATGAGTTTCGATTAAATATCATATGTGATTGTCGATATGGCATAATTCGTATTTGATGCACTTTATAAATGCATGCTCGATAAAGGTGTTGTTACTTGAGTAGCCAAGATGAAGCGCCTCCACGTAGTAGCTGCTCCGATATATGTGTGCGCACGTAGAGCTATGCCCGTGATTCTCGTTTCGACCGAGCCCTATGGCCAAGATTTGTATAAGTATGTGATAGGCACTCACCACAACAATAAGAACGAATGTGAGTCTATGCATATAGCATTCTTATAAGATTGAAACTCATTAAATGATTTGCAAAGTCAAGCGGTGTAAATTGATACGAATCATATATACGTACATACGTGAATTGTGTGATCACACGAGATGCCATGTTATATGAAAATCAGGAATAAATATATGATTTGAATGAATATTTGTTATATATGTGTGAATGCGTAATCCGTGAAAATCAATGATGGTTCACCATTGAGTTGCAAAACTCATCAAAATTGTAATGCGGCTTTTCGTGTTCGAGGAATTATTTCGCCTAGGCTAAATGGAGTATAGCCACCGAGGTCTAATATGGATTAGGGGTCGGATCAGCTTGCACCTCGCACATGTCTTCATTGACTTTATTTTGAATTATGTTCAACAAGAATTGTACAAAGTGTATGTAAACGATTTGGTAATGAAATGACTTTATGGTTTCAAGTTTTGTATCCTAAATGGACCCAAATTTATGGTTGAATACTAATGTTTGTAAAGATGTGTACTTGAAATGGAAATGTTTTTAAATGACATGGGCCCAATTTGATTAGTAATTTTGCTTGCATGTACCTTGTTTTAAAGAAACAAAAGTTTTGTAATGAATTTTGACTGAATGATCATTCTAGATGCCACCTTTACGGATACGACTCTGGATATCACTATAGATGCTCTGCACGTGTCTCATGAGAGTGGGTGCTACATAACTAGTACCATATCCTTAGTTTAAAGAACATTAATATGCCTAAATACTTAGATTTTGATACGTTAGAAACAATTGGATTAAGTAGAATGGGATTAGGCTTTTAAGTGGAAGAATTCAACGGGAAGAATTTATGTGATTCAATTATCCTATTTACGAGGAACTAGCCTAGAATTCTTCACCTCCCTTCAATACGAGTCAACCAACCTTATGGACCTATGGTTTTGGTCATGGGGTCAGCTATATGGGCTAGACTATGACATTTTTTTTGAATTGGTGATTCTCCATCAACACGATGACTTTCACGCCACCCACTATTGGATGAAACTCACTGGCTGAGAGCTGATGCTAAAATGCCTACAATAATATTATTATAGTCCTAACACTTGTTATTGTATGAATTTATGTGTCAAATTGTCTTGACAAAATTAAAACCAACAAGTGTTCAACAAAATTTTTTCTATCAGGTGCATGTATCATAAGTTGTCCAAGTTTGTACCACCAACCATATCTTTAAAACAATTACTTTCTTCAAAGAATGATAAGCAATAATTGGGTAAGGGTACTTGGTTAGACCATTTTGAATATTATACGCCAATTGTAATAGACTAACTATCCATCATCTTGAGTTTCTCAACACTCTTCACTGATGAGAGCTGAAATTTAAGTCCAATAATATGGAATTTTGAGATATCGCTCAAAATCTCATTTCAAGATCAAAGGGATAAGCTAGTTCAAGTCATGCGCTATCACAACACGAGGAGCACTCAACCAAAGAGGAGTTGGAAGAGGAAGAGCAAATAGGATGGAGAAGGTAATGGAAGCCATCTCAAACACTAACGGCCACTTAAAAAATGCCAAGGTGTTAAAGGAGATGGTTGAGTACAAAGATGCCAAAATCGTGACATACAACATTTTCACAAATGTTTCTAAGCTCAAGGTGTTCAACTTCCACCTTCAATTCCCCATCACCACCTCAATCACCACGCTACCACTCTATACTCTAACCCTTGTATTTTATTTTATTGTTTTTTCAATTGTTCTCATGTTTTTCTTGTTTCGTTAATTCTTACCCTTTGTGTATTACTTGTATTTTTTCTTACATCGAGGATAACGGTTGTCCAAGGTGGAGAGGGTCAGGTGCATTATATGTTTTTATTTAAATGCAAATTTTGCATGTCATGTTAGTTTGTTTAGGATTGCATGATGTGATTCGTGTGAATATGTCAATGGCTACGATTTAACTAATCGATTTAGCTTTTAAACAAAGTTATTTAAATTATAAGATTTATTAGCTTATGAAATTAGTGTTTTAGGTTGTTTCAGCTTAAATATGCACAATTAGATATGATGTTAGTTCGTCACTCTAGAAATTTACCACATTCACTTATAATTTTAAGTCAATAACACGAGCATTGTTAGACTTTTCATAAGAATGATTAGCTAAAGGTAGGCAATAAAATAATAAAATGTGTGTTTTATTTAATAAATAACTATTTTGTTGACCCTTTTGAAACAAATCGGGTTATGAATAGTAGTTAGTATCCAATTGAGAATATGATGTAGTTGAGTAACTAGGGCCATTTATCACAAACGCTTTTCGCTTAAAAGGCTATAATGACATTCAACTAAGCCGCTTAATAAAAAACATGACCTAGTTAAGTAATTGGGAGATATTCATCACAAATGTTTGCCTTTCAGGTCAAAAGGTTAGGTTCATGCCAATTTAAAGTGTAAAAATAGGGTGTTGTTTAATAAAGCCTCACCGCTCTAAATGAATAGCTCAAATTTTCATGAAAAGTTATTTAAGGATAGTTACAATTTTGATCGAGCTAATAATAAATCCAATGAAGAGGTGGATCAATTTAAAGCTCGCTTGAAGCTAAAGGTTACAAGCAAAAGCTAGGTATTGATTATTTTAAGGTGTTTGCCTCACAGTTGACTTGATATCAGGAGAATGTACTCCTTACTACCCAAAAAAAGCTTGGAAACTATTCCAAATGGATGTAAAGTTAGCCTTTTGAATGGTTTTCGAGGAGGAGTATGATGAACAACCTCCAGTTATGTTAAAAAGGAAGAAGACAAGGTTTATAGTTGAATAAGGCCTCAGATGGATTGAAACAAGCACCTAAGGCAGCATGGTATACTTACATTGATTCTTATTTTGTAGTAATGACCTAAAATCTCGAGGTATCTTTAGGATATCAAGATCTTATATTGACATATTGATGTAACTACACTCTCGGGCCCCGCTTGATCGGGTACTAATTGTTCGATTAGAAAGTAATCTTTTCCTAAAATTTAAATTATTACATTTGATTCGCTTTTCCAGTAGTTAGGAAAGCAAAACTTTCTTAATTTAGGGAAATTAGTAGCACTTTCCTTGGATTCTAAATCCAACACTTTCTTAATATTTAGATTATTTTCCTCGTGAATTTAATCTAAAAATACACTAACTAATTTAATCATTCTTTCTCTCAACTCTATGACAACTCTTTATAAAACTCTACCTCCTCTTCAACCAATGTTACAATATCGCATGCATTTAATATCGGATTGATTTAATAATTAAAATATATAAAATAAATATTAGTTTATAAATAATAATTTTAAATTATTTATTTTAAAAATAAAACATTTTATTAATACTTTATTAATAAATATTATATAAAATATTAAATTAAATTAAATTAAAATAATTTATTTTAATGTTTTATTTAATTTATAATTATTATTAGTAATAAAATATTTATTATTATTTTTAAACATAAAATTAAAATAATTATAAAAGTTGAAATAAATAAAATAACTAATTAAAAACTTTGAAAAAAAGGGAATGAGAGATAAGAGGAGGAAGGGAAATTTTAAATATTTTTGAAATTTTGCAAAAAATCTCCTATTTTTAAAATTTTCAGATCAACCCAGATTAAACCGATATTTTGAATAATGACCAGTATTATTTTAAATGGGCCTGCACTAACTTGTATTTAAACCCGATGACCCACCATTTATTTCAGACACTTTAGTCTAGACGCATCGACATTCATAATACTGCTTTTCAACTATTCTTATTGTTCTTCCGTTAGTAGGATTTTCAATATTTTCGCCGTAAGTTTTCAATCGACAATCTTAGTGCCATATTTTTCCTTATTTAACGATTTTAATTTTTATTCGGTTTGTAGGATATAATTGAAACACAAGTCAAAATTAAGTTATATTCTATGAAATACTATTGATATCAAACACTACAATAAGAATCTACCCAACTTTCCTATTAGAATTTTATAAGTATCCAAATATATGAATATATTTATTTTTCATATATTTATTTTTCAAAGAATCATATTTTAAATTCAATTTATTTTCCAACGAACTAAACTAAACGGGGCCTTGAAGCAATTGGTTTTACTGATTATGATTATACAGGTTGTGTGGATGATATGAAAATCCACTTCTTGGTACAACTTTATGATGGTAGGCGTTGTTTCGTGAAAAGTATAAAACAAACCTTAAAGCTTCTTTAACTATAGAGGCAAAGTATGTACATGTTGTCAGAATACTTGTTACGCAACATCGTTGTGAAACTTCATTTTAGTATTGAGAGTTGTAAGTCGAGTTATGGCTGTGATTGTTTTGGTATGATAAATCACAAGTTTGACTTTTGGTTATTTAATTTTCTAGAAGGTGCGTTAATGTTAATGCATCTTTTGGTCGCTATGGTTCATTATGATCATATTCGCGTTCCTGTAGTTACCACTCTTACGGTAATAATATATTATTCCTAATTTAAAACTATATATCGTAATTATATATTCATTTAAACTTCTAATGTCGTGTCATTCAACATCCAAATGTAGATTTTATATCGAGCTCCAAGGTGAATTGTCTTATGCCTTCGTCAAGATCAACTTGAATATTCCTGGTCAACACGTGTCACGGACTCCAAGTCCTATTCAACACTTGTCACTGACCCAAACTCAAGTTGGACTTTGAAGATTTCATAACTGAGTGGAGTTAAACGGCTAGAATGAGTCTTATTTGGTCCCCTTACTAAGCTTAGAAGTTATATCCTTGATCGGCTTGACCAAGCTTAAGCAACTTGGATAGCTGGTGATGCTAATATTGGCCTGCATGCGAGAATTAAAATGGTAAATAAGGTACGTATGACGTGGAAATTAAAAGCTGGCAACACCAAGAAGAAAATCCAGAATGTTGATTTTGATAATAATATCTTCCGGCCAAAAGAAAACGACTCTCTTGACCTTTATCAAAAGCTTTATGTCATGGAATTTAATGATATATTAGCACTTCTCAAGCAGTAAAAGATTTAGCACAATAAGGTTATAGTAAGATTAAGATTGTTGAAAATGTTATCCCATCAAAATTTATTCTTTTTGAAAATTAAATGAATATATTGATATAAAAATTATTAATTATCTCGCATGGTAACTAACAAAAGTTTGCTAACAATTGATTGAACCTAAACACCCACCAGATGTGGGCACTTATAAAATACTTAGACTCATACAGGACATTGCTCTCAAAGTAACAATTTGAATGAATTCTAATTTAATATAAAGTAAATGGAAGAATAGAATTAAGAGATTAGCTATTAAAAATGATCAATTAAAGAATGAAAAGTTTCATTTAATTTGTAAATGTTGAAGATGTGGCAAAACATTTATACATCAACAATTTTGCTAAAAGTAAAAAGTTAATAACATTCCATATTAATATGTTCTATCATGTACCAAGGACATTGTTGCAAATGTCATCGATATCACTAATTCTTTAAACAATAATGCCTACAAAGTCATATTCATATTCTTTTGTCATTATAATTTTGTTCAAAATAGCAAAGTATTATTCATAATTTAGAAAGGTCAACCTTCAAATTCTTCAATTTCATATAGAATTCAATCATTTTAGTAGGCAAAGGGAAAGGGAACTAAATATTGGTACCAAGGTTATGAATTGTTTGAGTTTTAAAGAAAAACTCATGATAATTAAAAGGACATTAATTAAAACAAACTCTGCACTAAACCTTTAAATGATATGATGCTCCCACTTTTCTAATATGCTCTTACCGATGATCCCTGAATGTGTATAAGCTAGAATTTAAAATGAATACATAAAATAACAGCAATAAGGCCATGGATATACAAACCTTTTAGATCATACAGTAAATCCGTAATCACGTAGCATAAAGATGGGGATGGTAGTACTAAATTCTTTACTCCATTTTACTTGTTCCCTATAAAATGGAATACTAAGAACTTTCATCTAACAGTTACAAACAACCAAAATTCAACCAAAACTAACAAAATTGTATATTTTCCCATTCTTAACCAACATTAACACATTGAAACAACCATTCAACCATTAATGTACAAAACTTTTAACTTAAACAACTTAACAACTCACTCTAGTTAAAACCGACCATTAACATAGGAAACAATGAAACAAGTAAAAGTAACCGAGAGCATAAAAGCACGAACCACTTATCTCGACTACAATTACAAGGAGACGATGGAGGAGAAAATGAAGAGAACAAGATGAAAGAAGATGCTCGGACAAGGAGAAGAGAAAAAATAAAATAGAGGATGAGGAAAGGTCGAGAGAATGTGGTTGAGGGAAGGAAGTAGGGGCCTGCGTTTAATTTCATTCCGTTGTCTTAGATCATTTTTAGGGTTACACATTTGGTGACAATTTCACAATTCGTCACCAAATGTTAATGATCTATTAAAGATTCGTGAAACCCAAGGTGCAGTGAGTTGATAAGGGCTCTAGCTTGCAGGAGGTCGGGTTCGAACCGTCCTCATGTATGCAAAATATTTAAAACTTGGAGCCTTAACTTTGTCTCTAAGGACTTACCCACTCGAAGTGGATTAGTTTGTGTGAATGATTTAAAGGTGCCTTCTCATAGTCGGGACCCTTATAAGACACCTCGGACAACAAAAAAAGATTTGGTGACCAACTCACAAAATCATTGCCTCTTACATGAATGCGATGTCATTTCATTTAATTGTCAGGAAATGTTCAACATTTGGATGCCAAATTCGAAAGCATAACCAATGTTGTTCAAAATTTATAGATTTTCAATTTTGTTAAATTTTTTAAAATATCATAAACATAAATTAATATAGAAATTATATATAATAAATACAGTTTAGTGAGACCACATAAAATTATGAAATCATATATATTAAAAAGAATAATAAAATATAAACTATATTATTGTTAACTAAATTTATTTGTACACTTATACAATCATTGTCACTAAAAAATAAAATGAAACTAGACATATAAAAATAAATTAAAGAAAACATGCTAAAATTGATAAAAGTAAAGTAAGGACTCAATTTTTGTTCAATATTAGCTTACACCCTAATTAAAGCATTTTCTTTACATTCTTAATTTTCTTAATTGCTTAAGTCTTTGTATGAGATATTCCTATTACAAATAAAAAATGAAAAATTTGTCTCTTACACTTATATATGCAATTCTTCTTGATTTGCTTCAATTTTGGGAATTACTAATCCTTAATTTTAATTTGGTAGATAAACAAAATAAAATTGGGAAAGTTTTAAAATTTGTATTATTCATTTTTACAAAATTCATCACTAACATGACAATATTTACCCTTTATCCCTTAATCTACCATTAAGCTGCTTTATTTGTATAAAAGGATACATTTAAATTAAATACCTCAAGTTTTTGCAAAGAATTCATTTTAGTCGCCCATTTCACGACTCAACCATCACACTTTAGTCGTGAAATGGTAGACAATGCTATACCAAAATTTTACATTGTCGCTAAAATGCTTTTTATGACCAAGACATATGAAGTAGCTCTAGGACTAGCTTCCACACATAGTCGTAAATGGTAGACCATTTGCTACCAAATATCCATATCGCCACCAAAAACAAAAACAACTTTACTTTCTAAATAATTAACAAATTAATCTAAATAAATTATCTAAATAAAATTTTTAATTATTTAAGTGTTTTATTTAATTTGAAAAGTGATTTTCTTTTAATATCAAAAATAGACTATCATGTTACAAAATAGTAATTTCTAAAGAAGTGTTAGAAATAGTTTTCTAATTACATTAGAATGTCTTGTTAAAATTTAAAAATTAGTTTTTCAAATTTCATGTAATTAAATTGTATAATTTTATAAAATTGTAAGTCAACTATAGTTTATTTGAAGGGTGAACAAATTAATTTCAAATTAGTTTTCAATTGAATAATTTAATTTTTAATTCAAATTATTTTTGGAATAGAAATATAAATTTATAAAAATTATTTATGAACCCATTTGCTTACGCTGAACCATGTATTAGTCGCTACATCCGATGTTTGTCGACTAAATACAATGGATCGTATCAAATTAGTTAATACTACTTCCAAACAAATACAAGAACAAGAAATGACATCGCTTACCTAAACAAGAAAACGACGCCATTTTGTATTAAGTTTTCAATGACAATCATAATAAATGCTACTCCATTCTCGCTTAAGGCATCAACATTTCACAAAATCCTTTCTTATATTTAGGTTCAGACAGGTCATCATTGTCGAAGAACCATTACTAACTGAATCGGTATTATTCTTTGTTCTATTTTCATTAACAAAGTTGTTCTAAGTTAACTTATACCTTTGGTGTTTATCAGGAGTTCTTAATTATGCATTTGATATATGGGTCAGGTTTGTGGGTCAGGTTTCAACATGATTTACTGCTTGTCTTTGTTATTTGTATATGGGTTGGCTTCTTCCTAATGACCTTTAATGCTTCCCTCATCAAAGCTTCAGAACTATTTGGTGAAAGGTCTTCAAGATTTTACTTTAATTCATTTCCATTAATAGTAATATATCCTAATATAGATAATACTATATTTTTGTACATCAAAAGCATAGTCATGTCTATTCTACTTTAAATTCTAAATTTTGCATATGATATAAACACACAATAGATTTCTAAAATTTTAGTAAGGGTAACTTTCATATCATTAGGCACGTTGAAGATGTACAAGTGCTAAATTGACTACTTTCACTTGTCATCTAAATTGAGTCGAACATACATCATTTTATTCTAAATCGACAATCAGAGAATATATCTCTTAACATTATTAATCAAGGAATGTCAACTAGTTCTGGATGGCCCTAATTCATTCCTTTCGGGAGAAATGTAACAAAATTGTCTTTCTCGAAAAAATAAAATGCAGAAAATCTCCATTTCATACATTAATTATTATTTGCCTTCCATAGCCGATTTTTGGTTTTAAGGTGTTTAGTATCATCCAAACAACATCACTTTCCTTATTATGTACGCCTCATTTCCTTTTATGAAGCTATAATATGTATAGCTACTAATTGATGATATATAATACATGTTGTTTTAAGCTTCCTCGAATCTCAAGATGACATGTATGCCCATAGAGGCTAGAGCGATGTCACAACGATCAGTGAAGGATTAGGAATATCTGTTTTTGGAAAATTTGTCAATTCCACAAACTCATCTGTCCATTCACATATGCATGTCACTCAATTTTGGTTCATTTAATAGTTTACTAATATGACAATAATCAGTTCTATATTGATTCTGCTTTTAGGTAAACCATTTCAGATCGGCAATTTATCTAGAGAACTTGTCTTCCATACTAATTTTATGTACTCATTGACTGTATCATCTACAAGTTTAGCTATAGTGGAAACGTTGTTACAAGAGGGTGTGAAAATCCTATCCCTAAGTGGAAGAACTATCATCGCTTTAATTGGTGCCCTCAAACATGCAAGGACCCTTCTCGAGAATCCGTATATCGGGGACTCATTTACCTTTATCGACTCTCATTTCACTTGGAATATAAAAATAATCATATCATTGTCATTTATTGATGCAATCAACTAGACTTAGCTTTAAAGTTGATTTATTGTTGTATCGTAAGAATTTGTAACAACCTCTCTACTAGTTAGGGTCAAACTACCTACTATTAAGTGTGGACTATTATTGTTCTTGTTCTATAACTATATGAATTTTTAAACTTCTAATTCAAAGTTTGTACTACTCCATATATCATATTATTACATTGATACAATTATTTAAAATTTTTATCACTAATTTTTGCAATGTTAGTAAATATTAATGATTAATTAATACTATTGTTTAACACTTAAAATTATGTTATATGTAATTTTTCAACAACATGTTGTAAACATTCAAAATAAATCTCCAATAAAACATATCTTAACTATGATAGATTATAAAAATGTTAGTTTAATAATTTTGAAAAGTCAACTTTTGGTGACGATTTAGGCAAATGGTCACTAATGTGTAAATTAGTAGAAAATAAATTATTGTAATATTTCGGGATGATTTTCACAATACTTTGTAACACATTTGGTGACCATTTACCTAAATCGTCACCAAAGGAAAATCATCACCTAACGTGGACCATTTAGTGACGATTTTAGAAATCCTCAATTAATGTGCAAATTTGGGGACAATTTTCAAAATTCTTCACCAAATGTTGATCTTTTGGTGACGCCTCAAATATCGCCACCAAATGGTGACTTTTTTAGAGAATGTCAAAAACATAGCAAAAAGTAAACATCTTTTAAGGATTTATTTTATATAATCATCGCCAATCAGGAACTCTTTGATGACGATTTTGACATTGGTCACCAAATGTTTTACAAATTATGGTGACAATTTTTGAAAAGTATCACCAAAAGTTCATTTAGTTGATGAATTTTTGAAATCGCACCCATCAGGATCATTTTGTGATGATTTTGATAATGTCAATAAATGATCACCATTTGGGGACATTTTTGTCATTCGTCACAAAATGTTGTTCCTTTTGTGATGTTTTTTAGTTACTATAAAGGCTTAGTTTTTACCGACAATTTGGAAAGTCATCACAATATGATTTATTGGAAAATCCTTGAGTTGGAATCTATCCAGATAATTTTGTCCTCTCTAGTTGAAGAAATGACAAGAAGTATGTTATTCAAGCTAACAACCTCTAGAATTGCAATCCCAACTTCCATTAAGAATTACCTAAGCCTTTTTGTCAATATGAATTCTCGATTATCGATGTCTAAGATCATTCCTCGTTGATTAATGAACTCATTTCACTCCAATTATCAAACTAAAACCATATGATTCTCAATTTCATGTTTTTCTTTATCGAGTGGTATGTTTGATGTCTCGCCTAACATTTTCTTAAAACTCCATTAATTTCCATATGCTTTTCTCCTTCATATAGTACTCGTTAATCCACTTGGACCATAAGGTCTCCTTATCTTTAAATATCCTCCATATCCTCTTTGGAGCATTGCTTTCAGATAGACATAAGTTTATGTAATCCCTAAACCCCTCATACTTAGAGAGACACAATTCATTCAATTTCACCATATATTTCTCTCAGTTTCCAATTTTTCCAGCCTATAAAATCTACTTAATCTACATCCCAATCTCCTTCACAACCTTCCTAGGTAGCACCAAATAAGCACTCCAATGCATGCTAACGCTCTCAACACCGTGGATATCAACTGCAATCTTCTAGCAAAAGAGAACTACCTTTACGAAGCATTTATCCTAGTTTGTGCATTTCAACTAATGGCAAGCAATCCCTATATTTTGGTTTGTTCTGTTAATCGGATACCCAAATATCTAAATCGAGGAACGTGAATATGAAGTTTTGTCAATCTATTTAACTCCTCAACATTTTGCATATCTGAAGAAACATGCATACAGATTTTTAGAAAATGAATATTCAAACATGACATCATGCTAAACTCCTTGAGAATCCTTATCATTATATTTAAGGAAAACAAATAAAATCCATATTCAAAAGTAAATCATCCGCAAACGCCGATGATTTGGCTTTACACTTCACATTTATGGTGAAATTTGAATCTTAGATTCTTAACGATGAGGGCTAACAACATTTTAGAGAGAATCTCAATGGTAAGTGAGAATAGGTAGGGAAAGAGGACCCTTCACAAATATCTTTAAAATTCTCAAGAAATTAGTAAGCCTTCCATTGATATTGAAATTTGTGAAGAAATGCATTTTGTTATCCATCCTATGAATATTTCGAAGCCAAAAGCTTGAAGATAATGAACGATGAATTCCATTTAATAGTATTGAAAGCTTTAAAAAATCAATCTTGATTCAACAACCCTCAATAGACCTCTTGAAATTGTAATCCCTCATCTCTCTCAAACAAACAAGATGTTATCCTTAATGCCCTTCCTAAACAAAATGCCTTAGGAAATAATGATAATATACTCCAATCATTTCTTTAACTTGTTCATAATTATCTTATAAATGAGTTTATAAATAGTGTTGTAGCAAGATATAAATCTTTCATGTCAAGGAATTTTGGATTTTGGACGAGGAATTTGTAGGTTTTGTTGATTTTAAGAAGTTTGGAGGAAGAAAATTTCTCCTCTTCTACCACTAAATCATTGTAATGCTCCAAGCCTTTTGAAAGAAAAAATGTTAAACCTGTATGGCCCAAACTTTTAATGGATTCAAACCAACAGATGCTTTTAATTTCTAGCACATAAATTTGACCAATTAGTGTTTCTCATTTTATCTGGCATTTCCTCTTTGATATTCTTCTTGTTTCAGTGAACAGATTTTCTTCTTCAAATTGGCTTTATTCACATTAATCCTATAATCACTTAGTTTTTGAAGAAGAGAAAACTCTATTATCGCTGAAAATAGCCTACCCGATAAGGAGATATCATTAAGTCAAGTTATAGATTATATGACTGCCTTGAGGTTTAAGATGAAGTATTTACAATTATAATTTCTTCATATTTACAATTTTGCTATCTACATATTTATAATTTTGCCACTTGTATATTTACAATTCTACCATTACTACTTATTTATAATTATGTCATCTTTAGTTATTTATAATTATGCATTTTTAGTTTACCTACGCATTATGCATATTAGAACGCTTATGATTGTTTAGTTGATGCTTTAAAAATAATAATAAAATAAATTGATTTTGTTATTTTAAGAGGGGTATCATATCATATTTTGTTTATTTTATGTTTTCCAAATTGAATATTTTATCTGCATGGATGATAATTTTATTATATTTAGGATAACTTTACATGTCATTTTAAACTAGCTATCACTTGTTTAATGTAACATTTAGCTTTATTAATTTATTGTAATGTTTTAGATCGAATTGAATATTGTATGCTTATTAACTTACCTCTCATAAGTCTAGGAATTCAAATATTTTTATCGATCATTAATCAATTTTTATTAATATTCATAGGCATAATGAAATTATCCTATCGATTTAGTTTATTGTTTGTAGGATACTTGATTAGTAAAGAATATACTAAATTTTATGAATCAACATAATTTTACTATTAAATCAATAATTGATTGATGCATTTGGTTATGATATATAATATGTTGATTTATCTGTGAATGAGTATATATTTTGATAATTAACATACTTTAGCATTCAATAATAACTTTTATAGATCATTTAAGCAAGTCAAGAAAGAGAGAATAATATGATCTTTCTTTACATTAATATTAATATCATATTATGGTTTTTCTTTCATCTTTAAGCAATCATCAATTTTTATCATTTTAAGGCTTAACGGGACTAATCACAAATAATAGCTAAATCTCTTATGAGAAATCGAACATGGCCTTAAAAGAAAAATTGTCCTACTAAACTCATTGTTGAGACTTTTACTAGTGATCGTAACCTTTATGACAATTGGGAGTACTTGAACCAATATTGTTTGATAATTGTGAGGTATCATATGAAAGACTCTATATGCGATAAAGCATTGACAATATTAAGAATCTTAACAAATTTCAGGAAGCCATTAATAAGAAATATAAAAGTTCTCCAAGAATGAGAAGAATGAATTCTCGAACACTCTACATTCCATTATTTATGATGGCTGCTCAGGAATTAAATAGTGCATCGATAAGATTGTGGATCGTTATCATAAGATTAAGGCAACGGTATACAATTTGATAAAGATCATATTGGCTATTGTCAAGTTGTGTCTTTCATTTCAATTTGTCTTTATTAGGTATAGTTTAAATACTCAAAAGAAGAAATGGACCATAAAGAAGATGACCACCATTCCCGCCAAGGAGGAGGATAATATGAAGAAGGGAAGTTAAAAATCATGACAATGACTACAAACACGTAATTATAATAGTAAGAAAATGAAGCCTCAAAGAGTGCACATAGTAATAATCTTTTCAAGAATAGAATATAGATAATAAAAGGAATGAGAAAAGATCAACCATAGATTCCAATTCCCAAAAATGAGGGCTTCAAAATAAAATGTGATTATTACTAAAATTATTGGCATAAGAAGGTAGACTTCAATAAGCTTAGCCAGACTAAAAGAGAAAGAGATGACAAATAGAAAGAGGCTAACTAGTATGGAGCAATATGTATAAATAGAGATAGTACATGAACTAAAGTTAATAAAAATTACCATAAGATAATTTTTAAAGTTAGATAAAGTTACATGCATACCTTCAATTAAGAGGAATTTAGTTTCTATATTTGTTTTAGACAGAATTGGTTGTATTTTTCCTTTTAGATACAAAAAGTGACTTTGTACCATAACTTTTTTTATTGAAATAAAATTTTATATGGAAATATTTAAAAGCTTGATTTAGTGGATGTGTCTTTTCTTACTTCTTCTTCTTCTCTACTTAATATTGCTGCTACCAAAAAGCTTAAGGTTAAATAAAATCTTCCATTCTACGATACAAAAATTGGGTCATATTTCTAAATATTGAATAGAAGGTTAATAAAAGAGGGGAATCTATAGAATCTTTGTTTTTGAAAGTTGTTTATATATATATTCAAAAGAAGTTATGTAACCTTGTCATGGTTCAAAGTAAACTAAGTTACAAAAGAAATGAAGAATGAGCTTTGATTATAAGGATTTTGGAAAATCAACACATTAGCCATCTTTCCTTCATCTTTATGGATAACTCTTTCGTTAGTTGTCTAGCTCACATTAAAATTCTTCACTACATGTATATTTTTTGAAAATGTCTCTTTTCTTCTCTCATTATTCTTGAAAATTCTAAGTTCCTTTCACGTATGTAATATAACGTGGTTTGAAAAGTTGATCTTGATTTGTAGTCTCGCTTTGTTTGTCATTTTGATGCTTTCTATCTAGTGAATTAGCTCTTTCTACGAGCTGATTATTTTCTAAATATCGAGTAACTTCTATATTTTGTTCCATATGTTTAATGTACATTGGCATTTTACTAGCAGAGATTATCTTATGTTTAAAGATGATGGTGGCGCTTTACACACTTAAAAGTTATAAGGAATCTATAGGATCTTGATTTTCATACTTTCTTATTTATATTAACTATATAAAAGAAAACTTGGCAGTCAAAATAATAATAATAAAGTTGATATGTGCATAAAACTACTTAGGTCAATCCATGTAGTTATTTGTGCTTTTTATTCTTCCAATTTATGGTGAATATAAGTAACTCATCACTTTCATTGATGACTTTTTCATTACAATTTTGTTAAGATCATTCGTGAAAAGTGTGATTCTTCGATAAAACCTTCAAAGGAAGAGTGGAACTTTAATAAGGAAAATGATCAAAGTGGTTCATTCCGAGAGAGGTGATGAGTATGATGATACAAGATGCAATTATAGAATTTTGTAAAGGTTTTATAGAGTGTGAAAATAAATCTCAATATATAAAGCCTAATACACTTTAATAAAATAAAGTCGAAAGAAGAAATCGTACACTTCTTAATATAAAGGCAATGTATATTGAGAACTTTTCCTTACTAGAGTTCTTATAAGGTGATACTTAAGAATCAGATCTTGTATTTTGAATCATGTCTCCAGAAGTTAATTCCAAAGGCTCCTTACGAAGTCAGGATCACATAAGAAACTAGTTTACAAAACTTTTATATTTAGGTGGTTGCAAAGGTGAGAACCCTATAATTTGCAATCTAAGAAACTTGAACCTAAAATAGATACTTTATTGGCTATTGTATGAGATCAAGAGGTTTGTGTTTTATTGTCCACCATCTATATCCGTGGTTATTGAATCTTATCGACTATCTATTTTGAGGATAACACTGTATAAGCTATAGGCTATGGAAATTATAGTTGTGAACACTAACCATTGTCTTTGTTCCTATTAATACTCCAATAGTTAGTCCTATGGTTGATTAGTACCCAAGAGCCATTCATAATGAACTTAGTATATGTAGCACAAGAGGCTTTAGATGTTGTCATAAAAGATACATATTTAAGGAGATTAAAAGTAGTCATAAAAGATACATGTTTAAGGAGATTAAGAAGCATTTAGAGACCTATAATCCTTGATGAGTACATTATATACTTGAAGAGCATGAATATGACACTGGTGACTCCTTAGATCTAACTACCTATAATGAAGTCAGCCAATCTAAATTTTGAATAGTTGCTATATATAATAAGATAAAATTAAAATGAAATATGGTGCCAAAGTGAGTTATTAAAAGTTGTAGACCAATGAATGTAAATGGGTATTCAAGAAGTGTGGTACTATAAATCAAATGAAGAGGTATAAAGTAATACAGTAGCTAAATGCTATAGCTAATAAGAAGGTATTGATTGTAAAGAGAAGGTATTGATTGTAAAGAGACCTCTCTCCAATTTTTTGGAATCTTTACAGATCATCATAGAAATTATGGCTCATTTTAACTTAAAACTTCATCAAATGGATGCGAGAATGACCTTCTTAAATGAAAATTTAATGAAGACATTTACATAGTTCAATCTACTAGTTTTGATGTAGTTAAGATAGTAAACATAGTTTATAAGCTCCATAAGTCAATTTATAGGTTGAAACAAGCTTCAAGGCAAGGGTATCTTAAGCTAATAATATTTGGTAATAACTTACAAAGAAAATGTTATGTGTGTGTGTGTGTGTGTGTGTGTGTGTGTGTGTGTGTGTGTGTGTGTGTTGTGTGTGTGTGTGAAGGTCAAGTAATTACACATTTATAGTTTATATATTGATGATATTTTACCATCATTAATGAATGTTTTATTTATCGAGACAAAATAATTATTGTTTGTCTATTTTGAAATGAAGGATCTCAGTGAAGTATATATATATATATATATATGTATGCATGTGAAGGTCAATAAGAGTAATTACACATTTATAGTTTATATATTGATGATATTTTACTCATCATTAATGAATGTTTTATTTATCGAGACAAAATAATTATTGTTTGTCTATTTTGAAATGAAGGATCTTGTGAAGTATCTTTTTTTAAGGCATACAAATCCTTCATGGTAAGAGTAATGGTATTCTAAGATTGCCTTCAATGCACCTATATTGATCAGATCTCGAAGAGGTTTACTATACGCCTTGTTCTTCTCGTGAATATTCTAATTCTAAAGGGTGAAAAATTCTTTAAAATGTCGAGAGATCAAATAAAAGTGTTCCCTTATGTTTCAATTTGTTAGCACTTAATATATACTCCAATGCATAACGCCCTAATATTGCCTTTACGGTTCGCTTTCAATAGATACTGAGTGATTCTGGGAAAACTTAGTAGTAAATGACCTAAAATCTTGAATTATCTTTAGGATATCAAGGATCTTATGCGATATATCGACGTAACTACACTCTCGAAGTAATTGCTTTTAATGAATTGATTATACAAAGTTGTATGGATGATATGAAACCCTTCTCGATACAACTTCATGATGGTAGGAGTTATTTCGTGGGAAATGAAACTTCATTTCGTGGATCGAGAGTTGGATCTCTATTTCGAGGTTGCTAAAATTATATTTAACATCAGATCTTTTCTTAACACGAAGAGTAACTTCTCGCTTTCTAAGCATACATATATTATGTTCCACTTTGTTAAAGAGAAAGTCAGAAAGTCTCGAGTTACTATCGAGCACACGACTAAGATTACCATATTGGCATATTTACTAACTAAGGCTTACCTATTTGGTGTATTTTAGAACATATCTCTATACGGCTATTGGGAGTTTAACTCTTTTTTTAAATTTTAGTGGAGTCTCGCTCTATATATATTTGTAAGAATTGCTTGGATTTTATGTAATACATGCATATTATGAATATTTTATCACTACTTATGACATTTTTGTAATTTTACATCTATAACAAGTGAAAATTTGATGATATTTGAATCCATATTTACGTAATTGTCATGTTTTTAGATTGATAGTACTTAATCATGTATGACTAATACATCCCATCAATATATTAGTCAGGTGTGATTAATTTAGTTATGCATATTGACGGGTCGGCAACATTGGGTCCAAATCCAGCCCTCATGGGCCAATCGATCAGCCTTTTCACCTAAGGCTTAACCAGGTCAGCCCATATATTCATAGCCCATTAGCGTAAGGTAATATCCCAAGCAAACACGAAACCCTAAACCTAGCTACTTAATCATATATAAGGTAATTTTCTCTCATAATCAAGGTAACAAAATCATAACCTAGCTTGCTTTTCTCTCGATCGATTTTATCTCACCTTCACCAAAAGACTTACTGAAGGCTTGAGGGGCTACTATCGACACAACCCCGACAAGCCTTCCTTGTTTTGCAGGTGATTTTACGCTGGAACCACTTCAGCAAGTATAGGATCATGGATAAGTATCGGTAATAATCGCCAAATTGTAATCCGGCAGAACCATGGCGCCCACCGGGGGCCCGACTTCCGACACCACGCCTAGAAACACGCAGATAAGTCAGCGCAGCCGATGAACCCCGATGTAGCTGCCGTTGCTATTCGCGATGCAACGATCGCTTATGCTACCAGTACGATTCGCCGCATCTACACGCCTCCCCAAGACGGAGTCTTCCAATCTTAACGATCAACTACGCCCAAGCATTGGAGCAAGAAGAATGAGCGTGGTCGTGGAGGATAACGCTAGCACTATGCAAACCCGAATCACCAAAGACCGACAGATGCGCTCTCCTCCGCCCATACACGCCACTCGAGTCTGAAATAAATAAGAGGCTACTGAGCCGGTGATTCGCCAGACATCAGCCAAGAAATCGACAAACAACAGTAGCCCATATGTAATTACCGCCTCGACAAACCAATGCACGAATCGATCATCGCCTATGAAGCCCTAGAAAAATCGCGAATGATAGACTCATGAAGCTACGAAGCTGGGTCCTGACGCCTGACGGGCAAAGACAGCCTCTCCTTTCACTCCCGACATCTTAGATACCTCCCATGTTCACAAGACAAAGATACCGACCCCGAGAAATATACCGGAAAGACCGAATCTTTGGACTACATGCAACACTTCCAATCCATGATGAGCCTACATTGTGTTCCTGGACGCTATCCAATGTAAGGCTTTCAGACGGCCTTCCAAGAGGGAGCTCAGTGATGGTTCAACAAATTACCCCTTGATTGTATCACATGCTTCGAGGATTTCGTGTCGCTTTTCCCTAATCAATTCGACACTAGTAAGCTTAATCAGAGAAGATGGCTTTGGAGGTGATGCAACTCACCCAAGGAAGGAATGAGAGTTTCATGGAGTTCATCACTTGGCTTAATAATGAAGCGCCGAGGTACCCACCTCACCGCTGCCTCGCCGCACGCCGCTCACTTACGAGTAATACGAGGACTAAGAGTTCAAGAAGTCACTAGCCTCGATCAGCCCTTCGATCTATTCAGAGATCGATGTCATGCATAAATACATTCAAATACCGAGGAGGTGTTAAAGAATACAAAACGCCGGCAGATGATCGTGGACCGAGTGGTAGGACTGGATGAGTCTCACAAAAGATGTAGAGACCAATGACTCGAGAAAGCCGAGCTACGACATTGAATCAATAAGACTTCACCCGCTTAATAAACGATACACTGAAGTCTTGACGGCTATCATAGCAAACGGGAAACTATCCGAGAGCCCTAAAAATGAAAACCCCTACAAGGATGTAAACACTTAGTGTGTATTGCCGCTTCCATAAAGAGGTCACCATGACATCAAGATTGCCGGCAATTGAAGAAAGAGATTGAATTCCTCATACAAAAGGGAAGATTAGGGCCGATTTTCGGAAGCAGGCAAATGTCGAACGACCATCAACAGAATGTGTCGGCCAACCAAAATTTATCACTTGGAGGCTAAAATGACGGAATGACGGGGAGGCGTAACACTAATACCGATAATCAACGAGAAGAAAGGGCAATCAAGGAAAGAAATGATGGTAACACCGGCAACAAGACGAACGACCTACCGGGTCATCAATATGATATTCGGTGAAATGCAATGGGCTCCACCAAGAAGTGGAGAAAAAGGTATGCCAAACAGTAGACCGACCCATCCACCAAAAGTCGAGGAGAGAGGACGAAATGATATCATTCATGAGTCCGACCTCAAAGGAATAAGTTGTCTCATGACGATGCCCTCGGTAAACCCGAATATGGACGGATACGAAAGTGAAGCGGTAATGATCGACACGGGAGCTCTCTCGACTATTGCATTACGGTTTTCGCAAATGAAGGTACCAAGAGCGCCTATTACCTACATGACGCCCCATCAAGTGGAGTGACCGGAAGGCCACCACCTGCTCGCCTGTAAATTTGAAAGTGAAGTTCGGGCGTAAGCCTCGCTAAATGTAAAGGGACGCTGAGTTCCTAGTTGTTAAATTCCACGGGCGATAACGCGATAATCGGCCAACACAAATGCTCCTCAGACGGCCGCTCCACTTACTACCAAAGTTATTAAGTTTCCACACCCCACGGAGTTGGAGTTGTCAGTCAACAGTAAAATTGCTAGGGAATGCTACTCGCAGAGACGAAGACATTAGACGGGCGGTAGATCGACGAGCCTCTAGATGTGAGAGCCGACGAAGAGGTGGAAAGAATAAACCCGTGGAAGAAACGCAAAAGTCGTGGCCGACAAAGCCGACCTTCTAAGTTTACAAACCTAGGTCCGAAATGCGGGGGACCTCGTTAAAGAAATCACAAACCGCTCAGTGGAAAACAACGGTTCATTGGGTACCGAGCGATGCCCTAATCTCTCGATCGGTCACATCTCATTCTCTAAGATTCGACATGACTATAGTTCGATCGACATAAGAAGCGATGCCACAAAGAAAGAACGCATGGGGTGATCGAGAAGGAAGTGGGCGTCAAGGCCCGGCTTCATCCGAGAAGTCATAATTCCGAAGGGCTCGCCAACGTGGTGTTAGTAAAAAAGAAGAACGGAAATGGAGGATGTATAGACTTCATCGACCTAAACAAAGCTGGTCCAAAGGATGCTTCCGCCGCCTAAGATCGATCAATTAATGGACTCCATCGTGCCATGAGTTGCTCACCTTCGGATGCCTTCTGTTATCATCGATCCAAAATGAGCTCGAAGACTAAGAAAGACCGCCTTTCATAACCCACTCAAGGCACTTTGCTACAAGTAATGCCTTTCGCCCTAAAACGCCGGGCGACCTATCAATGGCTCGTCATGTAAGTCTTTAAACAATGACAGGCTTGACGCGGAAGCTATGGATGATATGGTGGTAAAAGTAAGACGGCCAGGAGCATGTAAAGATCTCAAAGAAGTCTTCCAGCATTGAATAAATTCCTATGAAGCTAAACCCGAAAATGCGGTTTGGGGTGGCATCCGAAAATTCGGGGTTTATGATCACTCAATGGGAATCGGTTAATCCCGAGAAGATTGAGGCCATCATACGATGCCTTCGCCACAATGCTTGAAAGACGCTCGATCTTAACCGCATAGGATAGCCACGAGCGTATTCATTTCTAGATTGGGAGACAAGTGCCTTCCATTTTTTAAGGTCCCGAGGAGTTTAATGTAACCCAGCTTCAATGGCCGATGAGTGCTAAAAGCTTTCCAACACTTGAAACGATATTTGTCTGTACTCAATTGCTCAAGAAGTCCGACGCAGGGGGAAACCCCGATTTTATATTTGGTCACTAAGGGTCGATCAACATGCGTTTTATCCGTTTCGGAAGAAGGCGTAGCAACACCCCCTACTACGCCAAGAAAGTGTTGACCGCCGCCAAACGCGACACGCGCTATAGAGAAGCTAGCACTCTTTGATAATGGCAACGTAAAATCGAGACTCATTTCCAAAGTCACACCGCTGAGGTATGGATCGATCAACCCTTCAGCAAAGGCCTCCAAAAGCTCAAAACCTTGGTCGACCGGTAAAGGGGCTAGAACCGGAGAGTTCGATATTCAATACAAGCCCCGACGACCATTAAAGCACAAGTGTCAAGGATTTCATTGCGTAGATGAGCCAACCGAGCTCGAGGGACGAGCAATTTCCCGCTGAACTTGCTTCGCTGACGTCATCCAACGCCAAGGATGCGGAGCGGATAGTGCTAATCACCAAGATACATAAGAAAAGTGGAATACGCCTTCGGCTAGAATTCAAGGCTCCAATAATGAGGCGAGTACGAGGTCTCGATACCGGCTCCAACTAGCCCGGAGATGGAGGTGAAACATCCAAGATATATAGCGATACCAAGTGGTGGTCGCCAAGTCACCGGGGAGTATGAGGCTGCGGAAATAACATGATCAAGTATCTGAGTCGGTAAAGCAGAATTGAGCAATTTTGACAAGATTCAATCGCTAGTATAGAGCGAGCCTCAGTAATGCTGGGGTGGACGCCTTTAAAATGGCTTCCGATCGTGATGCCATAAACAATATTCTCGTCGAACGACTAAACCGCCTAGCATTCAAAAGGTCGGAAGTTCTCAATGTAAATACCGATCGATCGGCCGGATGTAACCGATCATGCAATACCTTTTAGAAGGAAAGCAACCGGAAGACCCATCAGAGGCCAAGAAGCTAAGGAGGAAGGCGGTCATACATGGTCACAACGAGGCTCTATATAAGCCCCACGATCGTCACCGCTTCGATGCTCGAACGAGGAAGAAGTTTCGAAAGGTGCAATGGCCAAGTCCATGAAGGGATGTGCGGAAATCACATAGGGGCGTAATGTTGGCTCACCCCAAGGCATCGATTGACAGGTACTAATGGTCGATTTACGAAGAGATCGCTGTAAAAAGGTCGACGGCGGCGAGGCTTCACAGAGAAACAAAGCACTGTCTTCACCAAATTTAATCGAGTAATAATGCAGATCGAAGCCATCCTATCCTTTCGCCAATGGGGAATGGATATACTGGGCCTTTCCCCCCTTCCCGACAAAAGAAATTCCGATAAAGGGCGAGAGTATTTCACAAGCGTAAGCGAGTCCGTCACACATAACCGAGGGAAATGGAAAGCTTATAAAGAAAACATACTATGCCGCCGGATGCCTATGGTGTTGATCACGATAACGGCCGCGCTCGATAACTAAAAATTTAGAGATTTCATGTCACTAAAAATCGAGCTACTTGCTAACTTCTACGCCCATCCCCAAAGTAACGGTCTCAGAGAAACACCAACAAAAGATAATGAACGCCTCAAGAAGCGCCCGGACGGAGAAAGACCCGGCAGAGGAAGTAGATGAAGTATTGTGGCATATAGAACCACACCGAATGGGGCCACAGTGAAACGCCGCTTTGATGACCTTCGCAGGTAAGCCCCGTTCCAGCTGAGGCGGCATTGCCTAATCGTAGGGTGTCGGGTTACGAGGAAGAGCAAATGATGAAGCCCGCAGAGCGTAGCTCGCTCTCCTTTAGTGAGGATCGAGAAAGGGCAGCCGCCGCTTCGAAGCCATCGTGCAAAAGGCTACCAAGTTCTACAATGTAATGGTTAAGCCGAGAAATGTAAAGGTCGGAGGATACGCTTTTACTTAAAAGCCGAGGCGGCCGGAAAGCATCCCTGAAAGCTCTGACAGACGCGGGAAGGACCCTATCGAGTGATTACAAGCCGCATGGTTCTTACATCCTAGCGGCGAGAAAGGGAAGATTCTACCAAGACCATGGAACTCACAAAACCCAAAACTTTCTACCAATAGATAAGTGTTTACGTTAGTTAATCTTTCCTTGTTATCATTTTTGTATACATGCGTACCTTTTTCCGTCCCCTCGCCAGTGTTTTTTAACGGCCCGATCCTCGTATCATCAATAAATGGGTTCCGATTTCTTGGCAATAATAAGTTACGTTATTGCTTGGCAAAGAATGGAAAGTCCAATCAACCATCACCGCAAATCTCCATAGATCGACTTCTACTTACGGTCGCCAGACAAGATCCTCGACCTCGCCGTAACTCCATAGATCGATTTCACGGTCCGGTCGCCAGACAAGATCCCCGGTCTCGCCGATAACTCCATAGATCGACTTCGATCGGTTTGGTCGCCAGACAAGATCCCCGACCTTGCTTCTGTAACTCCATAGATCGAACTCTACCGGTCTGGCCGCCAGACAAGATCCTCGACCTCGCCGCAGAACTCCATAGATCGATTTCGGTCGGTTGGCCGCCAGAAAGATCCTCGACCTCGCCAGAATTCCATAGATCGACTTGCCGGCCATTTACCGCCAGATAAGATCCCCGAGTCCTCGCCGATAACTCCATAGATCGATTTCGGTCAGGATAGATCCGATCTCGCCAGACAAGATCCTCGACGCTTCCGCCAGATAAGATTACCGCCGCAGAATCCATAGATCGACTTTGGCTCGGCTTACGCTAAGACAAGATCCTCGACCCCGCCGATAACTCCATAGATCGACTTCGACGGTTTGTCGCCAAGACAGATCCTCGACTCGCCGGATCTCCAGATCGACTTTGGCGGTAGGTCGCCAGACAGATCTCTGGACCCCACCAGGTCGACCGATCGCTAAGACAAGACCCCTGACCTAGACCCACTACTAACCCAACCTCAACATCGATCAATCACCAGAACACTTAATCCTAATACGATCCAAGCAAAGGACAAGCACGAATCGACTTTGAAAAAATAGCCAGAAGATGAAATACAAAACAAAGGTACATTCATATCAAGTTTATCCTCGCCACAAGACCCACTGTGTAAGCTCTTCGCCACAAGCGATTTTACCAAACTAGAAGCTAGACTACTATGAGCTAAAAAGAAGAGCCAAAACATGGAGAGTCGGGCCAAAGAAAAGAATTTTATTTCTATGAGTTGATCCCGGTCACAAGCCCCACCAGTGAGCTCTACAAAGGGGAGAGGGGAGCTACAAGAACTGACTTGAGAAGGAGAATATCCGGAGAATACATGGGGGAAGCCCTGAAGCAGGTGGAAAAGTCAAGCAGTAAGCAGTGTTCCAAGTGGAGCACCAGGTGTGTCAGCCCCGAGGAAGCTCGCCCTCCCTTCCGAACCGAGGTCCAACTCCTCCCTAGGGACAGCCCTCTGTCCTCCTCGCCTCTCTTTTACTCTCTGAGAAAGGCCAATAGCTGCTAGGAATCAACGGCCAAGCAACTCATCAAACGAGGGACCGTCTGAGCCCTCAGAACGCAGTGTCATAGCAGCTTTTAATATCATAATGGCCAGTCGCAGGAGTACTCCAAACACCTCCCAAGCAAGAATCGCTCGCCATCGCCGATCGCCTGATCCTTCGCTCCTTAGTCGAGGCCCGCCTCCTCCTGCCTCCTCGGCCGTGATCCGCCTGGCCCTTCCTTAGGATCTCTCACCGGGCGTGATCCCGAGGCATTTCTCTTAAGCACCCTCCGACTCCCACAACCCTCTCAAAGTTGCATACCCCTGATAGTCCGCTCTCTCCGCTTATAGCCTTTACCCTTTCGAGCCCTCCCTCGTAAGCCGAGCTCTAATATGCCAGATCTCCTCCTCCTCAGATCAACTCTGGGCCTTCAAAACATTGGCCGCTTCCTCCGAATTTTCTTTCTCCTCCCAGAGAGGAATTTGAGCCTCGAGAACATCCTCTCCTCCACTTCCGGCCAGCTTGTCCTTCGTAGTTTCCACCGCCTTCAAGGCCTTTAACCTCCTCGTCTGTAACCTCCAAGCATTGCACCGAACGACATTATCAAGGCTTGTAGAAACCACGCAGCGAGAGCCGCCATTTCAATTACTATTCTGTCAAATATCTCCCGTCCGTGGGGGAGTAATCTTTCCATGATGACGAGACACATCGAGGTCGGCAATGAGGAGCCTCTCAGCGCTTTGATCAAAGACTCCATCGCCTGCGCCACCTGCTTCCCCTTCCTTCGATTGGCCGAAGGACGGAAGGTCGTTTCACCGCCAAGGACGAGCATCCGTCAGAGACAATGGCCACCGAGGGACAAGCAAGAACCGAGGGACGAGCAGATCCTTCCACCATCGACGAACGAGGAGCTCGGTCGGCAAGCTTCGACCAATCTCCTCCTCTTCGTAGGCCTTTCGACCTTCTTCCCTTCCCCGGCACATGATCGGACCGGTGGGACGACCACAACAGCGCGCAAGAATAGTTCAAATCGCCACCGAGCATTCCGCTGGTCAAAGCAACGGCCGGACAACCAAATAATAGCCTCTCCCTCATCCGCCCACACAACCTCGTAAGGTTCGGCGACCAAGGCTTGCTTTTGCCACTTTGGGGGGACGGGCAAGCATGAACCTGACCATTGCCGCACAAACAAAGAAAACGAAGTTAGCAATCGAGCAAAAACCTACAAACAAGGAAAGCACTGACCGTGAGGGGTCAACCGAAAGAGTGCGCTTCTCCTAGCCCGCTAACTTGGGCGGGGGTCAATCAAAAGAGTTGGTCAAGCCCCCACCGCTTCTCCAAAAATAAACCGAGTAAAGCTTATATCGCCGAAGTTCCTATACGGTTAACTACCACCGATTCTCCTCGAAAGGAAAAGACTTGACGAATCGCTCCACCGCTATATTGGGGATACCTCCACGGGCTGGGCTCGAAGAAGCCCCTGGTGGCCTCACAAAGAAATACTTTAGTCCGCCAGCCGGTAATTTTGCCCGACGTCCCTACCGGGCGATACGGCATCCTTATACATCAAAGAGGGATCCCACCGCCGAGATCGGCTCGCTCATCCTCAAAAAGTAGCGCAAGATATTGATCAAGGTCAAGAACCAAATTGGTGGCATAACAGTATGAGCCCATTGATGAACCTCCACCTGCTCGAAGAATCTGCCTCGCTCAATCGATAGCCGACGACACTTCGGCCCACGATCGCGCAGATGGTAGCCTCAAGCCTCCAACCGAGAAAATGTTCCAGACTTGCAACCATCCATCTGCACTGCCGCCAATCCCTTCATCCCTGAAGCCAACTGGGCTCCCATTCCCGAGGAACATTATTCTAGAACCGACCGCCTCAACTCCGCCATGGACATCCTCGATCCACCAAGGGCTCCTCACCACCATCCCGCTTTTCCATTGCTCACAGATCTCTTCAACATCCTCCAACTCGACATCGAGGTCGCCCCACCATAACCCCATGACTCTCTCCTCAAGATTATCGCTAGAAGAAACCCCACTTCGGAACCAGAGACTACATAACTCACTCAGAGGAAATTTAGAAGAAGGAGAATGGAGGAAGGGGACGATCTATTTAGGAAAAGCGATCGGGGTTCGCACAACGCCAAAGAAAGCTTCCAAGAACCGAGAGCAAGAAATGCAGAAGAAGCAAGAAAATAGCGAGAATGAAACGAGAGGAAGAAAAGCAAACCGTCTGTCGGCCAAGGTCATTTATAGGAGAAGCTCCAACCACCATCCAATCGGTACAACACGTGGATAAAATCCGAGTTTCACTTCAACACGTGGCGCGATCCGAGCCATGGGAGCTAGGGTTACCCGTAAGACAAATCAAGAGACTTGTGGGACAAAGCGGAGCAATAGTCACAAGGACGATACGCTTCGATTCTCGCATACCGCCGAGAGCACGCGCCGTCAAAAATAAATGCTCCACACTCTTTCCCACGCTCGAGCGCTGCTATCGTAAAAATCCGTCCGCACCAACCTGGCCGTGGACAATCAACCGATCAATTCCTAACGCGAGTGGTCACACACTACCCGTCAATATCCTACCAACTAGGCCAACCCCGAGCTATCTTCGACGGACTATAACTCAAAACCCGACCGACCGACTTAACCGAGCAGTCCCGCTACGGCTATAAGTGCCAAAGACTAACCGACGGCCACATTACTTAGCCGTCCCATTTACGCCGCTTATGGAGTGACCGACGAGTTACAACAACACACCCTCCGACCCTTCTCCGCTCATACCGAGGAGTAGGGGGCTTATGGACGGGTCGGCAACATTGGGTCCAAATCCAGCCTCACGCCAATCGATCGCCTTTACACCTAAGGCTTAACCTGTGGTCTCAGCCTATATATTCACGGCCCATTAGCGAAGGTAATATCCCATGCAAACACGTGAAAACCTAAACCTAGCTACTAATCATATATAAGGTAATTTTCTCATAATCAAGGTAACAAAATCATAACCTAGCTTGCTTTTCTCCCGATCGATTTATCTCACCTTCACCAAAAGACTTACTTGAGCGTTGAGGGCTACTCGACACAACCCCGACAAGCCTTCCTTGTTTTGGTGTGATTTTACGTTGAACCACTTCAGCGAGTATAGGATCATGGATCGAATGGTAACAACCGCCAGCCGTAATCCGATGTAACCACCAAGAAAACCCGAAACCAACAAGCCAATGCCCATGCTCTTCACAAATGATGCCTCCAAATCCAATATTCCCTAAGGTTTCCAAGAGAACTATCCATTTCTCTCAGATGTTGATGTGATGGGCCCCAAAGAATTATAAACAATAAGACAAACATTTAGAAGCTTAAGGAACCACCGATATTGTGTGATAGTGAAAAGGATTGGGTGCTGAATCACTTCTCGATTTCTAGCACACCAAATGATCCATATGCCAACCAAAAATTTGATGACATGGTCATAAGCAACCCCCAGCTCTAACACGTGCATATTGATCCAATCGTCAATACTAGGGGCAAAAAAAGTTTCATTGACATTATCAAAGATTAAACGCCAAACTGGCGATGCCCAAACACAATCTCGAATGGCATATAAGACCGATTTAGAACTCCTGCCACATCGAGAACAAATGGGAAAATTTGCCATACGTCTATTGAATCGCAAGAGATTGGTAGGCAATCATTGCCACCAAATCTACCAAAGGAAAAAAAAATAGAATTTCTGAGGCACATTATGCTTCCAAATTTGCATCCATTTTCAAGGATCATGGGACAAGGAATAGAGTAATGAATTCAGAATCAAATTTTACCGATGAGAACCCATCGTCGATTCCCCCAAATTAGTGAATCACCCTATTCACATTGCAAGAGATAGGATTACAACAATCCTCTTCAGTAGCTCACAAGATAAAGTGGTATGTAAGATAGAAAATCTCATCGACCTCTATCGAGACTAGGTCACCACTATGAGATGTCTATCCCTATCATCAATAGTATGTACATGTCTAATAAGGGGCACTTCACCGCACCATCTATTAAACCAAATTGAGATATATTGGCCCGAGCCAACCCGCCATAGGAAGCCATCCTTCAAGAACGGAACATATTTTTGGATGGTTTTCCAATAAGGAGAGGAGTAATGTGGAAAACGGGTAGCAAATAAGGAGGTGCCATAAGGACATTTACTATAAAAGATATCCACCCAAAGTTTTGATTCATTGGAAACCAAAGACCAAACCAACTTACCAATCATTGTGGTTCTGCCGGATTCTGGCTGAACTGATTGTTGCCATTCTGATCCATGATCCCTATACTCGCTGAAGTGGTTCCAACGTAAAATCACCTGCAAACAAGGAAGGCTTGTCGGGTCAGGTCCCGAGTAGCCCTCCGACGCCAAGTAAGTCTTTTGGTGAAGGTGAGATAAAATCGATCGTAGAAAAGCAACTAGGTTATGATTTTGTTACCTGATTATGAGAGAAAATTACCTTATATATGATTCAGAGCTAGGTTTAGGTTTTACGTGTTTGCATGGAATATTACCTTCGCTAATGGGCCATGAATATATGGCTAGACCTGTTGCCTTAGGTGTAAGACCGATCGATTGCCCATGAGACCGGATTTGGACCCAATGTTGCCACCCATCCATAAGCCCCTACCTCGAGTCCGAACGAGAGAAAGGTCGGAGGAGTGTGTTGTTGTAGCTCGTCGGTCACCCATAGCTGCTGAAATGGGACAGCCTCGTAATGTGGCCGATCGGCTAGTCTTTGGCCTTGTAGCCCAGGTGAGCGGTGATGGCTTGCTAGGTCTAGCTTGGCCGGTTTTCGAAGTTATAGTCCGCAAGAAGATAGCTTCGGGGTGGGCCTAGTTGGTAGGATATTGACGGTAGGTGTGACCACCGCTGGGGTCAGTGGTTGATTGTCCCCGACCGTTGGTGCGGACGGTTTTGCACGATAGCCCGCGCCAACGTGGGAAAGAGTGGAGCATTTATTTTCGACGGCTGCGTTTTCTCGACAACCGTGCAGAATCAAACGACGTCTTCGGACTATTGTTCACCGTCCCACACGCCTCTTCGATTTGTCTTCGGTAACCCTAGCTCCCATGGCTCGGATCGCGCACATGTTCAAGTGAAACTCCGGATTTTATCCACGTGTTGTACTTCGATTGATGGCGGCTTGAGCTTCCCTATAAATGACCTTGGCCGATGACGGTTTGCTTTTCTTCACTCTCGCTTCATTCTCGCTATTTTCTTGCTTCATCGCATTTTCTTGCTCGGGCCATGGAAGCTTTTTGGCGCAGTAAACCCCCATCGCTTTCACTAAATAGGTACGCCCCTTCCTCCATTCTCCTTCTTCTAAATTTCTCCGAGTGAGTTATGTCGCTCATCGTTCCCGGGGGGTTTCTTCTAGCGATAGTACCGAGGAGAGGTCGCCGGGTTATGGTTTGAGCGACTCGATGTCGAGGTTGGAGGATGTCAAGAGATCACAACGAACGAGCGGAAAGACGGATGGTGGTGAGGAACCGCCTGGTAGATCGAGGATGTCCGCGCGGAGTCGAGGCGGCCTTGCTCGTGAATAATGTTCCTCGACCGGAGCCCAGATTGGCTTCCGGGATGAAGGGATTGACGACGGCAGATGGATGGTTCGCCGTCTTGAGCATTTTTTCTTGCTGAGGCTTCGAGGCTACCATACGCTACCGATCGTGGACGGCGTGCATCGGTTATCGCTGAGGTCGAGCTGCATTCCTCCGAACGGTGAGGTTCATCAATGGCTCGCCTCGTTATGCCACCAATTTGCTGCCTACCGATCAATATCTTGCGCTACTTCGAGGATGAGCCGAGTTCGATCTCGAGCGGGATCCTCTTCGATGTATAAGGATGCTCCGTATCGCCAAATGACGCTTGACAAAATTACCTACCGGACTAAGTATTTCAGGAGGCCACCGGGGCTTCTTCCGAGCCCCACCAGGAGGTATCCCCAAGCCGAGCTGTGGAACGATTCGTCAAGTCTTTTCCTTTCCAGTGGAGGAATCGGTAGTTAACTATATAAAGGAACTCGCCAAGATAGCTTTTTACTCGCTTATTTCCTGGATACGGCGGGGGCTTCGCCAACTTTTTTGATCGACCCCGCCACAAGTTAAGCGGCTAGAGAGGAAATCGCCTCACCTGGCTGACCCTCACAATAATTGCTTCCTTGTTTGTAGGTTTTTGCTCAATTGCTAACTCTGCTTTCTTTTTCAGGCAAAGAATGGTCAAGGTTCATGCTCGCCTGCCCCCTAAGACCGGCAAAGGCAAGAGGTCGCCAGCCTTCCGAGGTTGTGAAGCGCTGATAGAGGAGAGGCTAGTTCGCCGTTGTCCGCCTGCTGCTTCCCACCGCGAATGCTCAGCGGCGATTTCGAGCTATTTGTCACCACTGTGGTCGCCCCACCCGTCCGATCATGGCTGTGACCGGGAAGGGAAGAGGTCGAAGGCTCAAGAGGAGGAGATTGGTCAAGTGCCGACCAAGCCTCGCTCGCTCGCCAAGTGAAGGATCTCGCCGCCCCTGCTGCCGCTTGTCCTCGGGTCGATCGCCCTCTCGACGGCCGCCCTTCGGCGGTCGAACGACCTTCCCGCCCTTCCGCCAATCCAAAGGGAAGGGAAAACGGGTGACGCCGAAAGCTGGGAGTCTTTGATCAAACCGCCCAGAGGCTCCTCGATCACACCTCGATGTGTCTCGCCACATCATGGAAAGATTACTCCTCATGGACGGGAGATATTTGACCGTAAGAGTAATTCAAATGGCGCCTCGCTTATGTGGTTTCTCAAGGCGCAGAATGTCGCTCGAGGCGGTGCAGCTTGAGGTTCCGGACCAGAGGTCAAGGCCTCAAAGGTGTGGAAACTCAAGGACAAGCCGCTTGAGGTGGAGGAGGAGAGGATGTTCTCAAGGCTCAAAATTCTCTCTGGAGGAGGAGAAGAAAATTCGGAGGAAGCGCCAATGTTTTGAAGGCCCAAGTTGACACGGGAGGAGGAGATGCGCTACTGAGAGCCTGGGCCACTGTGGAGGAGCTCGAAAGGTAAAGGCTATGGCGGAGAGGAGCAGATTATCCGAGGAGTATGCAACTTTGAGAGGGCCGTGGAGCCTGAGAGGGTGCTGAAGAGAAATCCTCCCGGATCACGCCCAGATCGAGGAGATCCTAAGGAAGGAGCGCGGATCACGCCCAAACCGAGGAGGCGCCGAGGAGGAGCGGCCTCGACTAAGGAGCAAAGGATCGGGCGATCGAGCGATGACAGAGGCGATTCTGCGGAGGAGGTTTGAGTACCTCACGACCGGCCATTATGATATTAAAGAACCGCTATGACGCCTGCTCCTCGAGGGCTCTGACGGTCCTCGCTTGATGAGTTTGTCGGCCGCTGATTCCTAACGCTATTGGCCTTTCTGAGAGGAAGTGAAAGAGAGAGCCGAGGAGGACCGGGAACCGCCCCGGGAGGAGTTGGACCTCGCTCGAAGAGGAGGACGAGCCTCAGATTTACACTTCATGGCCGCCTCCTCGAACCTCCGCCTCGCTCGCTTTTCCACCGCCCGGCTTCCCTCACGTATTCTCCTGATATTCTCCTTCTCCGCTTACCGCTTGTAGCTCCCTCCCTTTTGTAAACTCACCTGGTCGGGCCAGTGACTGTGATCAACTCATAGAAATAAAATTCTTTTCTTCAATCGACTTCCATGTTTTCTTCTTCTTTTTTCGCCATAGTAGTCTAGCTTCTAGTTTGGTAAAGTCGCTTGTAGTCAAGAGCTTACCTGGCTCGGTCTTTGGCTGTGATAAACTTGATATGAATATACCTTTGTTTTTGTATTTCATCTTCTCGCTATTTTTTCAAAGTCGATTCTCGTGCTTGTCCTTTGCTTGGATGCGATTAGGATTAAGTGTTACGGGCGGTCGATCGGTGTCGAGGTCGGGTCGTAGTCGGGTCCTAGGTCCCGAGGGTCTTGTCTTGGCGATCGGCCGACCTAGTGGGGTCCCAGATCCCGTCCCGGCGACCCTACCAATCAAGTCGATCTACGAAGATACCGAGCGAGGTCCTGTGATCCTGTCTCGGCGACCGATCAATCAAGTCGATCTATGGAGTTATCGAGCGGGGTCCTGTGGATCTTGTCTCATGACCACCGAATCAAGTCGATCTATGGAGTTACCGAGCGAGGTCCTGTGGATCTTATCTCATGCGAATCAATCAATCAAGTCGATATATGGAGTTACCGAGCGAGGTCCTGTGGATCTTGTCCTGGCGACCGACCGACCGAAGTCGATCTATGGAGTTATCGAGCGAGGACCCAGGGATCTTGTCTGGCGACCGACCGATCAAGTCGATCTATGGAGTTACCGAGCGAGGTCCCAGGATCTTGTCTCGCGACCAATCAAGTCGATCTATGGAGTTACCGAGCGAGGTCCCTGTGGATCTTGTCTCATGACCGACCGAATCAAGTCGATCTATGGAGTTATCGAGCGAGGACTCGTGGATCTTGTCTCGGCGACCGATCGATCAAGTCGATCTATGGAGTTACCGAGCGAGGTCCTGTGGATCTTATCTCGGCGATCGATCAATCGAGGTCGATCTATGAGTTACCGAGCCAGTCCTGTGGATCTTGTCTCGGCGATCGAATCAATCAAGTCGATCTATGGAGTTATCGAGCGAGACCCGGATCTTGTCTCGCGATCGAATCGAATCAAGTCGATCTATGGAGTTACCGAGCGAGGTCCTGTGGATCTTTTCTCATGCACCGAATCAATCAAGTCGATCTATGGAGATTTGCCGAGTGATGGTCGATTGACTTTCCATTCTTTGCCAAACGTAACGTGAACTTGTTATTGCCAAGAAATCGAACCCATTTATCGATGAAAACGAGGATGCGGGTCGTTAAAAACTCCGCTCGGTGGACAGGAAAAAGGTACCAGATGTATATAAAATGATAACAAGGAAAGATTAACTAACATAAACACTTGTCATTGGTAGAAAGTTTTCGTGTTTTGTGAGTTCCATGGTCTTGTATAATCTTCCTTTCTCATCGCTATGATGTAAGAACCATGCCCGCTTGCTTAATCACCGACAGGTCCTTCCCACGCCTCGTCCGAAGCTCGATGCTTTTCAGCCTCGCCAGAAGACGATCCTCCGACCTTTACATTTCTGCTTAACCTTCGTTGTAGAACTTGGTCGCCACCGATGGCTTCCGAGCGAAGCACGCCTTTCTCTCGTCCTCACTAAGGAGAACGAGCTCGCTCGGGCTTCATCATTTTGCTCTTCCTCGTAACCCGACACCTCTCGATTAGTAATGCCGCCTCAATCGGAACCAGAGCTTCGCCAAGATCATCCAAACGGCGTTTCACCTGTGGGCCCCATTCGTGTGGTTCTATATGCCCACAATACTTCATCTACTTCTCTACCTGTGTCTTTCTCCGCCCAGCGCTTTCGAGGGCGCTTCATTATCTTTTGTTGGTGTTTTCGCGAGACCGTTACATTGGGATGGGCGACTGGTTAACCGTAGCTCGATTTTTAGCCGACCGCAGAAATCTCTAAATTTGTCGTTATCGAATCGCCGCCGTTATCCGTGATCAACACCATAGGCATCCCGCGGCATAGTATGTTTTTCTTTATGAAGCTTTCCATTTTCCCCTGCTATCAGAATGATGCATCGCTTCTACCCACTTAGTGAAATACTCTATCGCCACTATCAGAATTTCTTTTGTCCGGACCGAGGGGAAAGGCCCCAAGATATCCATTCCCTATTGAGCGAAAGGGATAGGATGGCTTACGATCTGATTCGCTTTGGCGTCCGGTGAGACAGTCGTTGCTTTCCGCAAGCCTCGCACCGGCCGACCTTTTCTCGCAATCTCTTCTCATCGCTTGCCAAGAGTACTTCGCTCGATCAACCGTGAGCCAACATTCTCGCCTCTATGTGATTTCCGCACATCCCTTCATGGACTTCAACCATTGCTCGCTTCGGCTTCTTCCTCATTCAGATCGGCAATGGCCAACAGAGATCGCTTATATAGAGCCTCGCTGACGACCGTGTATTCTACCGCCTTCCTCCTTAGCTTCGGCCTCGATGGATCTTCCTGCTGCTTTCCTTCTAAAAGGTATTGCATGATCGGCTCGCCCAAATTTTGGCCGACGCAGATTTACATTGAGAACTTCCCGCCTTCTAATGCTAGCCGGTTTAGTCGCTCGACTGTATTATTGTTTACGATCACGATCGAAGCCATTTTGAGAGCGCGTCCGCTTTAGCATTCGAGCTCGCTTATTCTCATTGATTGAATATCGTCCAAATTGCTCAATTCCCGATTTACCACTCCAGATACTTGATCATGTTATTTCCTCGCCTCATACTCCCTTGACTTGGCCGACCACCACTATCGTCGCTATATATCTTCGGATGTTTCACCTCCATCTCCCTGCTAGTTGGAGGCCGCCTATCGTATTCCTCGTAGATCGCCTCATTATCGAGGCCTCAATTCTAAATTAAGGGCGATTCCACTTTTTCTTCCAGATGGGCTGATTAGCACTACCCCGGCCCGATCCTTCTAGATTGATGACCCACAACTAACAAGTTCCAGGGGAACTGCCGTCTCAAGCTCCTGCTGGCTCATCTCGCAATGAAATCCGCCAACACTTGGCTTTTAATGGTCGTAAGGGTCTTGATTGAATATCGAATCCTCCCCAGCTTCTACCACCACTTTACCAAATTCCGAATTCGAGGTTTCGGGCTTTGGAGGCAATCGCCGAGGGGTTGATCACCCATACCTCAACGGTGTGACTTTGGAAGTAAGGTCTCGCTCGGCGCCATTATCAAAGAGAGTGTTAACTTCTACGGGCGCCAGATCGCTGTCTTGGCCAACACTTTGTCGACGTAGTAGACGGGTGTTGCTCGCCTTCTTCCGAACGGATAAGTACCGCACCGATCGAATTCTTCCGTGACCGCCAATATAAAATCGTGGTTTCTCCGTCAGCCATTGCGTAATGTGGTCTAGACAAATATCGCTTCAAGTGTTGGAAAGCTTTTTCAGACTCATCCGCCATTGAAACCGGGTTACATTCGCTTCCTCAGACCTTAAAAATGGAAGGCACTTGTCTCCCAATCTAGAAATGAATCGCCAAATAAACTATCCGCCGCACAAGATCTGAACGCCTTTCAAGTATTGTATAAGGCATCCAGATGATGGCCTCAATCTTCTTGGGATTAGCTTCGATTCCCACCGAAAGGATCATAAACCCTGTGAATTTTCCGGATGCCACCCCAAACACGCATTTTTCCGGGTTTAACTTCATCTAGAATTTATTCAAGGTCCGAAGACTTTTGAGATCTTGCACATGCTTCGCCGTCCGCCTTACTTTTTACCACCATATCATCCACATAAGCTTCCACCGTCCGCCCATTCGTTGTTTAAAGACTTCGTGACGAGCCGTTGATAGGTCGCCTGCTGCTTTTTCAGCCGAAAGGCATTACTTGATAGCAAAAGTGCCTTGGTCGGTTATGAAGGCGGTCTTTTCTTCGCCTTCCACGCCATTTGGATCTGATGATAACCCGAGAAGGCATCCAGAAGTCGAGCAACTCATGGCCTCAAGTGGAGTCCACTAATTGATCGATCTTAGTAATGAAAGTCGTCCTTTGACACGCTTTGTTTAGGCCGCTGAAGTCTATACACATCCTCCATTTCCGCTTCTTCTTTTTACTAACACCACGCTGGCGAGCCACTCAGTACTTGACTTCTCGATGAAGCCGCCTCCAGCCCTTCGCCACTTCCTTCTCGATCACCCTCGCCGTTCTTTGCTCGACATCGCTTTTTTGTCCGATCGGCTTATAGTCATGCCGAATGCCGAGGGAATGAGATGTGACCGATCGAGAGATTCTCGCATGTCGCTTCGTACCCAAGCCAAGACCGATTTGTTTTCCACCGCATACCAGGATTTCTTTAACCAGTCCCCTACGCATTTCTGGAGCCTAGGTTTGTAAACTTAGAGGTCACTTTGTCCAAAGACGACTTTTTATGCTTTCTTCCACCGGGTTTATTCTTTCCACCTCTTCGTCACCTCTCACATCTAGAGAGCTCGCCAAGATTACCGCCCATCTAATGTCTTCGCTCTCTGCAAGTAGCATTCCCTAGCAATTTTCTCATTGACCGACAACTCAACTCCGTGGGTGCTCAAACTTAATAACCGGTAGTAAGTGGAGACGACCGATCCGAGGGCATTTTGTGTAGCCCTGCCGATTATCGCGTTATACCCCATGGAATTTAACAACTAGGAACTCAACGCCCTTTCTATTTGGCAAGGCTTCACCAACTTCACTTTCAAATTTACCCGAGCGAACGGTAGTCGACGCCCGGCCACTCCTCGATGGGGCCGTCAGAGGTAATAGGCGCTTCGGTACCTTCATTTGCTTGAAGGCTTCATAGTACAAAGAAGTCGATCGAGCTCCCCGTGTCAATCATTACCCGCTTCACCTCGATCCGTCCATATTCGTGTTTACCACGAGGCATCGCTACGAGGACAACTTATTCCTTTCGAGGTCGACTCATCGAATGATATCATTTCGCCACTCTCCTCACTTTTTGGTGGATGGGTCCCGGTCACCTGCTTGGCATACCTTTTTCTCCCTCATCGGTGGAGCCCCGCTGCATTTCCACCGAATATCATATTGATGACCCCACCGGCCGCTCGCTCTTGTTGTCGGTGTTACCATCATTTCTTTCCTTGATTGCCCCTTTCTTCTCGTTGATTATCGGTATTAGTGTTCGCCTCCCCCCGTTATTCCTGGCTATTTCGCCTCCAAGGCGGTGTTTCATTGTTTGGCCGACTGTTTCTACGCCGATGGTCCCGGCCGGCATTTTGCCCTCGCTTCACAAATCGCCTAATCTTCCTTTTGTATGAGGAATTCAATCTTTCTTCAATTGCCAAGAATCTTGGTCATGGCCAATTTCTTTATGGAAACGGCAATACACACTAGTTGTTTCGCCCTTGTAGGGGTTTTCATTTTTCAGTGCTCTCGATAGTTTCCGCTTACATGATAGCTGCCAAGACTTCCGCAGATCGTTTATTGCGGAGTGAAGTCTTGTTGATTCCAATGTCGGCCGCCGGCTTTCTCGTGTCGATCGGGTCTCTCTCGTTTTCAGAGACTCATCCGTCCTACCACTCGGTCCACAATCATCCGCTTTGCTGCTTTGTATTCTTTAACACCTCCTCGAGCCGAATGTATTTGTCCGCCTGATCCGATCTCCTGAATAGATTGGGGCTGATCGAGGGCTAGTGACTTCTTGAACTCTTCGTCCTCAGATACTATATAAGGGCGCCAAGATAGACGAAAGCAGTGAGGTCTAGTACTGACCGCTTCATTGTTAAACCGAGTGATGAACTCCCGCAAACTCTCATTCCTTCCTTGGGTGAGTTGCATCACCTCCAAAGCCGTCTTCTGGTCGCCATTAGTGTCGAATTGATTCGTGAAGAGCGACCAAATCCTCAAGCATGTGATACAATCCGGGTAAGTCATGAACCATCGCCAGCTCCCTCGAAGGTCGTGCAGTAAAGCCTTACATTGGATAGCGTCCGAACACAATGTAGGCTCATCGCGGATCGAAGTGTTGCATGTAGTCCAAAGGGTCGGTCTTTTCGGATATTTCTCGTGGGTCAGTATCTTTGTGCCGCGCCAGAGGTCGCTCTAAGATGTCCGGAGGAAGGAGAGTCAGATCAAGCCGTCGGGCGATCCGGACGAAAGTCAGAGCTACATGAGTCCTATCATCCGCGATTTTTCTAGGACTTCATAGGCGATGATCGATTCGTGAGTTGGTTTGTCGGGCGATCGTCGACGGACGGCATGGCCATGCGAGGCTTGCTGATCGCAGATCTGGCGAATCACCACCACCGCTTCTTCTATTTGTTTCCACTCGTATGGCGTGTATGGACGGAGGAGGGTCTGATCTAATCGGTCTTTGGTGATTCGGTTTGCATGGTGCGCAACGTTATCCTCCACGACCACGCCTCGTTCTTCTTCGCCCAATGCTCGAGGCCGAAGTGATCGTTAGATTGAAGACTCCGCGGGAGACGTGTGGTGCAGCGCAGAATCGCCGGTAATCGCAAACCGATACGTTGTATCGCCAGAGCCGCAATGCAGCCTATATCGGGTTCATCGCCGCCGCCGACTTATCTCACGTGTTTCTAGACGTGGTGCTCAAGTCGGGCCCCACGGTGGCGCCAATTGGTTCTGCCGGATTCGCCGAACGATTGTTGCCATTCGATCCGTGATCCCTATACTTGCCAAGTGGTTCCAACGTAAAATCACCGCAAAATAAGGAAGGCTTGCTCTGGGTCAGGTCCCGAGTAGCCCTCCGACGTCAAGTAAGTCTTTTGGTGAAGGTGAGATAAAATCGATCGAGAAAAGCAACTAGGTTATGATTTTGTTACCTTGATTATGAGAGAAAATTACCTTATATATGATTCAGAGCTACGCTTAGGTTTTACGTGTTTGTACGGGATATTACCTTCGCTAACGGGCCATGAATATACGGGCTGAACCTCGTTAAGCTTTTAGGTGAAAGACCGATCGATCGCCCATGAGACCGGATTTGGACCCAATGTTGCCGACCCATCCACTTGGTTATACTACAAATATGATTGCTAAACTGCAAGCTATTCGTCATAGTTTAATCCTAGCTTTGGATCGCGGTTACCATAAGCTTATTGTGGAATTTGACTCTTTGGAAGCAGTTCATCTCATTACTCAATCTTGGCCTTCCTCTCATCATTGCCTTGGTTTGATTAGGAATATTTAACACTTGTTTGCTCATAATTGGCATTGCTCGTTAGCTCCTGTGTTTCGCGAAGATAATCAATGTGTTGATTTTTGGCTCAACTAGGGTCGTCGAATTCTCAACATCTGATTATTTGGGATAATTCGATCCCGAGGATGACGCTTCTCTTGCAGAATGATCAATGTTCGATTGCCTTTTTAATGCATTAGCCGTGGGTCCTTTGTATCCATATTCTTTTCACCGGAAAAAAACTTTTTACTTCATCCACCACATTTCTGTCAATTGGTTGATAGGAACTCATCATTACATATTTATACATATTTGAGTTATAAGCCTTGATATAATTCATGGCTCACTGATTTTTTTTTATTTTGCATTTACAAAGATGCGTATTTATGAGATTATTCCCCTTTGTAATTTAATGAAAACGATGCAATCCTAAATATCCACTTTTTTGGTCAATTTCTGAATCAAATTACAGAAAGTGGTTGTGGTTTGTTATTTGACTTGACTTATTTTGTTAATCTAACTTAATCATATCTATTTATTAGAAATGCCAACATATCATTAAGAATTAATAGAAACCAAAATTTTATTCTACAAGTTTAGAGTGATGTAGAAGTCCTCACCAAGAAATATTTGTATGTTATAATTCTTTTCACTTAGGAAATTTTTATTTATGGTTAATTAGTTGAATCTTTCATAATCTTCACTTAACTCTTAAAATTTTATTTTTTCATTAGTTGCTTTTTTTGTTTAAAATTTCAAGGCATGATCTTTAGATGATAGTTATAATAATTTTAAGAAATTAAAACTTAATTAAACCACCAAAATAAAGACATATAAGTCAATTGAATCGATTGTGGCCTTCCGTCGAATCGATTGTCGCCATTCGATCCATGATCCCTATACTCACCAAGTGGTTCCAACGTAAAATCACTGCAAAACAAGGAAGGCTTGTTTGGGTCAGGTCCCGAGTAGCCCTCCGACGCCAAGTAAGTCTTTTGGTGAAGGTGAGATAAAATCTGATCAGAGAAAAACAACTAGGTTATGATTTTGTTACCTTGATTATGAGAGAAAATTACCTTATATATGATTCGTAGCTAGGTTTAGGTTTTACGTGTTTGCATGGGATATTACCTTCTGCTAATGGGCCATGAATATATGGGCTAGACTCTGGTTAAGCCTTAGGTGTAAGACTGATCGATTGGCCCATGAGACTGGATTTGGACCCAATGTTGCCGACCCATCCACATTGCAATATTATTATCCCGAGCCACATGAAGAGTAAGGCCACCTCTATTTTTATGACTACACATAGCTTTCCAATTCAATAAATGTATGCCTTTACCATACTCAGAAGATTGCCAAAGGAACACCCTATAGGCTTATCAATGATGGAGCAAATGCCTTCTGAAACCCAACATGTTTGCATGGAGTAAAAAGAAATAGTGGAGAGAGTGAACTGTACAAGAGTATTATGTCCTACTTTGTTCAATAACTTAGACTTTGAAACATGCTTTTATGGTTTAATGTTATGTACCAAAGACTACCTTACCTTGAATCTTAGTATGAAGACGTGGAACGACGAAAGAAAAAATTCAATTTCAGTAAGTAAGAGAACAATAAATGAGCATTTGGAAGACCATTCTTTTTTCCAATTTCCACATTAATAAATCTAAAACTACCAATAACTTTTAGGGTTATTTTGTTGTCTATTTTTATTGTAGCTTTGAAATTTTGTCAAATATTTTTGTTTATATATATATATATATATATATATATATCACTGTAATTAATTTTATTTTAGATTTCTTATTTATATTTATTTATGTTTTAAACAATAAATTTTTTAGAATAGAATTTATCTAGTTCATACATAATTATTTTTAACTTTTGAATTTTAAAGATATGTTAAATTATATTATTATAAAATACTTGTCACTTCTGAAAATAGAGTTTTATTTCAAAATTTAAATTAATTATAGGAAATAAATTACATTTTATTATTAATAATTTGAATATAATATTCATAAGTCTGATTAATAATTAATATTATTTAACATTTACTTATTTAACAATAAGATCAAATTATGATAAAAGTTAAAATAAAATTTATAAGTCATGGAAATATAAAGAGATGGAAACTAATAACTGAAATTAAATTAATAATACATTTAAAAATAAAAATAGAAATGTAACTAAAGAAATCGTTAATTATTGGTTAAGAAGAATCGTAAAAAGATTAATTAATTTCAAAAGTAAATTGTCTCATTGTTACTGGACGTCTCATTTGCCCCTAGAACGAAGAAAGCTATCCGTGGAGTAGTCGTATTAAGCCAATGAGAGAGTCACAATCTGCTAATAATAGCATATCTAATTGGAATCAACAGTCGGCAATCCTACATGGTTTTTCCTAATTAGCACAGATACCATCATCAAACATACTTATATATAACCTTTTTTTTTTCCCACAAAGTATTAGGGTTTGATCATAGTTGTGACCTCGTTTATCTAATTAAAGTCCACATAGAAGCCCTTTTTCAAACTGAAGCTGGATCTGGAAACGTTTAAGAGCTAACGGCTACGTCACGATTATTAGTAGCCATCATCTTCTGGAACTCCTCGAAATTGACCGACCCGTCGCCATCAGAATCCACACTCGAGATCATTTTCACGCACTCTTCAGCGGAGCACCGTATCCCCAGGCTGTTCAGGACCTTGTGCAACTCCGCAGACGAAATAAGCCCGTCCTTGTTCTGGTCGTACAGATCGAACGCGTCACGGAGGTCGGAGACGCCGGATGAGGATCGGCAGAGGTGAGAGAACTCCTCGAGATTGATGAAGCCGTCCTTGTCAGCGTCGACGTCCTTCATAACGCGGTCGAGCTCGGCCTGGGTGTAGGTGGAGCCCATGGATTTGAGAACGTCGCCGAGCTCGTCCAGGGAGATCTTGCCGTCGCCGTTGGTGTCGAACTGGTTGAAGACGCGCTTGAGGTCGTCAAAGTTCTGGAGGTGGAGAGAAGAGGAGTTGGAGGATGTGGTAGAGGCATTATGGGACGTAGCGGGTGTTGTTGAGGCCATTGGTTTTGGTTTGCGAGTACTTTCCGACGGCCACCTTATAAAGGAGGATACCGCGTGCGGTGATGTTGCAATCAGGGGACCTACAATGTGGTACTACAAAAGTTCGTTTGCGGGTCCCATAACCAACAGTATATATTTATAAGGGATTGTTTGTTTGTTACCAATAAACTATAGAGTTTAATGGTATAATAATTGAAGGTAAGATGGCATCACGCAAAGGATCCATGTGCCACACCGCACGTATTGATTCAATAACACACGTATTTTTACTAACTCAAGTCATTAGGCGTGTAAGCTCTCCTCTCTCCCAGATCAACGCGTGGCCCTGTGCTGTGCTTGTAAAAAGATCGAACGCGCATTTAACGCTGATACGCGGTCAGAAAAGTTAAAAGACTAAACGACAACTTAACCCTAAAAGCACGTGAAGAGCTTTCCGTACCTTCGTTGGGCGTCCTTTGAATTGGAAGATTAGAGAGAAAAGGAGTCAGTCCATGGGCATATCTACCGACGTCTTTCTTGTTTGGCGCCAATACGTAATTCATATTAGATTTTGTTTTTTTATATATATAATTACTTTTCATTTTCTTTTATAGTTTGCTTAACTTATGAAAACAACAAAATCATTTTTATTTTCATTAACAAAATATCTATTAAAATCAAATATTTAATTCTAGATGATAACATTAGTTTTAATAATTAAAATAAATATTAGTTTAGGAATACTTTTTTACTTATTAATAAATGATATATAAGATACTAAAATAAAATTTTATTTATTTATTCTTAATTAATTATATTATACTATCTATAACTTTTTCTTAATATTTAGTTATTCTTAATAATAAAAATTGTAGTGACATTATAAAAATTAAAAAAAACTATAAAAGTAAGTTTGTAAGCTGCTTTTCCGATGTATGTTGTTCAACGTATGGAGCAGAAGTTTGTTTTTAAGGCTATAAACCCAATCTTCAACCTGGAAGTCCGGTTAAGACTTGTGAGTTGTGATTATATTTCAACTATAGACTTCAAACGAGACCGAGTCTTCTTTTGGTGATCATTTGAAAGACTTCTTAATGATTTGTTAATCATGTTTAAAACACTCCAAAGGGGTAGTAGTTTTACAAATTTTTCGATTTTATCGTGAACGTCTCTAGCATAAATGAAAACAAAATCAATCGAAAACAAAATAATAAAAAGTACCAAAAATTTGGTAACGCAATTCGACACATTCTGCCTATATCTATGAGACCCTCACTCAGCTTAATAACTTTCACCGGAATAAAATAGATTTATTTAAGGTTTTACTGAGCTGACATCACTCAATCCTTGACACTGTCTCTCTACCTTACTTTTTGTAAAAGAATTTTACACCCAATAACATGACAACTCATGTTAACCTCAATAAAGGATTTTCTCAATCAATCTTTTAATGAAAGAACAATAAATAAATAACTCAAGTAATCAATCAACTAAGAACAAAACAATAATACATTTGAGATAAAATAGAAGAACAACTTTTTGAAAGATTCAGCTCCACTGAAATAAATCTAAAAATTGTCGCAATAATAATGAATTGATTCACATAAATACCAACACAAAGCCACAACTACACTGATAATACATTCATCAACCAAAATATCGCAGCCCATAAAGAAATCAATTCATAATCGTTACTGCCAAGATGGAGTCGTATACGCACACCTCATACAGCCAATCAACACGATTCAACCAAGAAGTTGCGTACATCCAACCAAAAACAATTCAACAAAGAAATCACGCACAACCAATAAAGAATGATGTAACCAAGAAATCACACACACCCAATCTACTACTGTCTCATAATTTTTTGCACTTCAACGTTATTTGCACATACAAAATCCCTTGGCCATACCTATGAAAAATCACTTCATATATCTTAATGTCTTTATGCCTATAATTGAACGTGCTTCGGTACCATGGGCTACTGTTGGAAATTTAATGAAGAATGTCTATATTTTCGGTTTTGACCCCTTTGAAACATCATTTGTAACATCTTGTAGCATCTCAGCCTTATGTACTTGATAACTCCACAAAAATGACATGTGACTACAAAACTTCGATTCTTCCTCGAAGTTTCTTCTTAGACATATCTGGATATGTCATCTTTCTCATCATTCACCTTAGAACAATCACCTTTGTAGCCAATGCCTTGAAAATCTCCTTTAACCTTACCAATTTTCATTAACTTTTCTAGTTTTTTCTGTGTCTCCATTCAACATTCTCAATCCCTTTTCGATACTAACTAATTTTATTTTAGCTTCACCAAGCTCATCTATTGTAGACAACAACTTCTTCTCTAGATCTTGAATGATGTCTTCATGGAAGTGTTTTCCTCCTTCAACTTCTCATTTTTCTTACATGTTTGAACTCATTTAACATACATTAACTCATAGGCTTCATAAATACCTTTCTTTTTATCATCTGAAGTACTGTCATCATTGTCATAATCTAAGATTGAGCTTTAAGCTGAATCGTCTGCGGTTTTTTCCGAAATTTCTTGATTTACTTATTTTTTCGTCTTTAGTTACTTCCTTCTCAGTTATTATTAAACAAGTAATTGGACTTTTGATATATAAAGTAATTAACGCAGCACTATTCACAACTTCTTCTTCACTTCTGGATTCGTTATCAGTTCAAGTACTTGTATAGGATTTCCCTTCTTTTCTTCAAGATGTTAACACCCTTAGCTTGAACTTGTTCGAAGCTTTGACACTTATGGCATTGAATTCTCTTTACTTTTCTTTCTCCTTTTTGAGTTTTGGTTTGTTGTTTAAAATTGTTGTTCGATGAGTTCTCGCTGTTTTACCTAAACTTTGGTCTGTCCTTTTTCACTCTCTTTAGTTAGTTACTGAACTCTCGTATTATTAACTCCATATACTCATTCTCGTCGGATTTATCTTCTATATCATTAATAACTTTTTTAGTTTCAACCTGTAGTGCCAATCCTTTGCTTTTTTCTTATTTACCCCTTAAAAGATTCATTTCGAAATTTGTAAGAATTCCAATTGCCATCTCCAATGACAGATCATTAATGTCGTGGGCCTCCTCTATTGCTGCAATTTTTGGAATAAATCTTGAAGGTAATGATCTCAACATCTTTTTGACTAGTTTCAGATTGGAATATTTCTTCCCGAGTTGATGTGCGTGATTTGCTATGTCTCACAATATTTCATGAAAGTCTCAAATAGTCTCATTTTCATCCATTGTTAGTCCTTCAAACCTCACAGCTAACATCTGCAGTTTTAATGTTATCACAGATTTAAACCCTTTATGAATAGTCTACAAAGTATTCCATGCCTTTTTAGCCGATTTACAGGCTGATATCATTGAGAAGCGTTCTTCATCAACAATATTAAAAATTGCATACATTGCTTGTGAGTTTCAAAGTGCACTTTCTTCTTCGATTATTGTCCATTTAGATAGATCTTTCTGAGTTGCCTCTCCTTTATCATCAGTAATCATCGGATGCATTCACCAATGTACTATCGAATTCCTTGAGCTTCAATGAAGACTTTTATCCATGATTTCCATGCAGGATAGCTAGAACCGTCAAACAACGATGGCCTAATAATTGATGCTTCTTCTCTTATAACATAATTGTGAAACCTGGATCTGCACCAATTTGCTACTAAGTTTTGAATCGGTGAACTTTATCTGATACCAATTGAAAACTCCAAAGGGGGTAGTAGTTTTGCAAACTTTCCAATTTTATCGTGGACGTCTCTAGCACAAACGGAAACAAAACCAATCAAAAATGAAATAATAAAAAGTACCAAAAATTTGGTAACGCAATTCGGCATACCTTGCCTACGTTTGCGGAGTCCTGATCACCCAGTTTAATAACTTTTACCGAAGTACAATAGATTTACCCAATGCTTTACTGAGCTGACACCACTCAACCCTTGACACTATCTCTCAACCTCACTTTCTGTGAAAGAATTTTACACCCAACAACACGACCGTCTCTTGTTAATTTCAACAGAGGATTTTTCTCAATCAATCTTTTAACGAAAGAATAATAAACAAATAAGTTAAGTGATCAATCAACTAAGAATAAAACAATAATACACTTGAGATAAAAGAGAAGAACAACTTTTCAAAAGGTTCAGCTCCACTGAAATAAATCTGGAAGTTGGTGCAACAACAATGGGCTATTTCACATAAACACCAACACGAAGTCACAGTTGTATCGATAATACATTCACCAACCAAAGTATACGCCACCCGTAAGGAAATCAATTAATAATAGTTGATGCCCAAGATGGAGTTGTACACGCACACCGCATGCAACTAATCAACACGATTCAACCAAGAAGTTGCGCACATCCATCTAAAAACAGTTCAATAAAGAAAGCACACATAGCCAATGAAGAATGATGTAGCCAAGAAATCACGCATACCCAATCTACCACTATCTCTTAATTTTCTACACTTCAACGTTATCTGCACATACAAAAACTCTTGGCCACACCTATGAAAAATCACTTCATATATCTTAACGTGTCGCAACAATTGAAAAGAACATTGTTGTCTTGTTCACGTCAATAATGGGCTATGGCAAGCAATCCATTCAACTCAAGAACATGTAAATCCCTAGCACATCCACCAACCAATTGCTCTTTATCTTATATCCCTAAAATCACGTAAGCTACAGTTTTTCCATCTGTAATTAATGCCCACTCAACTATTGATTGCAAGACACCCACGCAAGATGCACATCTTCTATGGATAGAATCATACATGATATTCAACAGCAAGAGCCCTTAACAAACTTGTAAAAAAATTCCCTTATCTCCTATCCACAAAAAATCTAGTAGTATATATCTTAATCACCAACATGATATACGTCAAATTTGTTAGAGTGTAGACTTCCATTTTGTCTAAGATTCTTTTGCATCTTTTTGAATCCCATTACAATTAATATCTTATATATCCAATTAATAAAGAATGCCAAAACTAATTAATTAGATATATAACATATATCCTAAGAATGTTTTTACATATTAAAAACATCCTTCCATATAGTCTCCAACAGAAGATTTATGGAAGGATTGGAGTAACTGAGAGTTCGCTATTGATCATCAGCTTCAACTATTAACTTCCCTTCTTCCTTGGTTAATTATCTTGTACAAATAGTGGGAATAGTTATTGGATCCAGTTATTGTTCTATGATAATCTTCCATAAATTATTATCCTGCTATCGTGACATTGCTTCACTTGATTTAGGCACCAAAATGGCACAAAAGAGTTAATAATTCAGAATTTATAATCTTACATAGTGTACTTGTTGAAAAAAATCAAGACATGATCACTTCATGTACACAACTAAATAAACATATTTATTTGTATATTTTCAAAAATTAGAATTATTTTAATTATGTATAATAATTAATCTATATATGTGATAAATTATAAACTTAATTTTCTTTTGTAATTCCTCTCTAATTTATAGGCTATGTGGAAAATACTATGGTTGCACAAATATGCAACATATAGTAATATCCATTCAAATAAATTGAGAGAATTCTACAAGTAATGTAGAGGGGAGTATGCTAAGAGTAATATCATAAATGTGCTTTAGATTATTTAATAATTTAATTTGATTATGATAAACTTTAGTTATACAATAACCACAACAACACCTAGTAAGAGTCTTGTTAGAATGTAGGGTTTGAGAAGATTCAATAATATGGAGCCTTACTCCTATAAGGTAGTGAGACTATTTTCAAATAAATTTTAGTTATAATATAATTAATTATATTTAAATATCAATAAAGTAAAAATTAATATATAATATTGGTTTCTATTCATTAAATATATCATACTTAATCCTAAAATTTCTCAAACTTTACAAAAGTATATCTTAATTAAGTTATTTTTCTCTTCAAATGTTCTTTATATATAAAATTCTAGGTTCTTGAATATATTGACAACATATATAAATTCAATTATATATTATATTAAAGATTAGATAAATTAAATTCTTTTAATTTATTTTTATTTTTAATCAAACAAATAACATCTATACATCAAGATAAAGTAAACCCAATCGGGAACCTCTAATCATATCATAGCTGAGTTATTGATAGTGGGATTTTTTGAATAATTGAGAAGTTGGTGAGAATACCACTGAACCGAATCTCAAAGACTTGATATTATTAAAGCTATTAGGATTTGGTTCTGCCGGATTCTGGCAGGATGGAACGTTGCCGTTGTGCTCCATGTGATCGACTGTCTTCTGTGGTGAATTCAGTATGAGGATACCTGCAAAACAAAAAAGGCTTGACGGGTCAGGTCCCGATTAGCCCTCCGACGCCAAGTCGGTTTACGTGAAGGTGAGGTTGATAAACACAGAGAAAGCTAGGTTTATGATTATGCGTACCTCTGTTATGAGAATAATACCTTTTATATGGTTTTTCAGCTAGGTTTAGGTCTTTACGTATCTGCATGGGAGATATTCTTCTACTGTTGGGCCATGGATGTGTGGGTCAGGCCCGAATTAATTGGTGGATGTGAGACCGACCGATCGGCCTGTGGGATTGGGCTCGGGTCCAATAAAGTCGACCCAACCATAAGCCCCCCCTACTCCTCGAGTCTGAGCGAAGAGCAGGGTCGAAGGAGGATGTTGGACGTTGGCGTTCGTCGGTTTCCCCATAGCTCGTAAGCAAGGCTGCTCGTAAGGTGGTCGATCGGTTAGGTATTGGCCTTGTAGCCCGGTCGTGGGATTGCTCGGGCAGTTTCGATCGGTCGGGTGCCGACTAGTCCCGCCGATCGCTCAGATTGGGTCGATTGACCGAGGGCCCCGATCGATCGATCTCGGCAGACTTATCGCGTGATACCTTAGCTATGGTAGGTCGGATAGCCATCATTGGCGACGCTGACTTGAAACATTTATTATTTGACAGCGTGCTCTCGACAACCGCTCGTAATCAAACGACGTCCTTGTAACCGTTGTCAGGTACCGTCCCATACGCCCTTTCAACTACCGCCCTTTCCGGATTTCAACAACCCTAATTCTTGTGGCTTAGATCATGCCATGTGTCGAGCATAGCTCGTATTTTTTCACGTGTCGTAGTCCGATTGGGTCACTTTCGAGTGTTCCTTCCGCCAACCTCTATAAATACTCATAGTTGACGAGTTGTGGCGGTTTTACCTTTTGCTTTCGCTCTCCACTTACACTTTGTTTTCGCTGTTCTTTGTCGTCATGGTTCCTAGAAATTTCCTTTCACTTCACGTCCGATTTCCCGCTTCAACCCCTCGCTAGGTACATCCTTTTCTTCATTCCTCTTCTTTCCAAAAGTCTTTTTCTTGGTGAACATGTCGACGGGTAGTTCTGGGAGCATGGTCGGAGGTGCGGAGGAGATGTCGATGAAAGAGAGAAAAGATGGTTTAGTTGTGGAGTTGCCACCAAAGACTGCATCGTCGATGACCGTGGGGGAGTTGAACAAATTGACTCTTAAGTATAATATTCCTACGCCTTGGGGCCCCGACCGCCTTTAGGAATGAGCGGATCCACAAAGAACTTCATGGATACTTCGCCGTCTCCGGGAGCTTTTTCACAGTGGGCGGCATGAGGCTCCCGTACGCCCCGATTATTGACGAGGTGTGCGCCATGTTCGGGTTATTGCCGAGCTAAATTCCTCCGAATAGTTGGAGGTTTATAAACGGGTTGGCATTGCTGTGCCATCAGTTCGCCATCCGCCATCTTGTCGGCATTCTGCACCATTTCCTGAGGATGAGCCATAGTCCGAGCTCCGGACCGGAATCCCTTTCGCAATATAGAGGCGCAGATCGCTGGCCAGACACCTCGAAAATTTCTTCGTGGCGGACCAATTATTTCTTTGTGAAGCCCCAGATCTTCCTCTCGAGTGCCGACCACGGAGGTATCCTCCGCCGAGCAATGAAATGATTCGTCGACCTTGTCCCTTAGCAGGGAGGAGTGGGAGGTGGTCCGTCGTATCAAGGAGCTCGGCAGATACGATTTTGCTCGGCTCATTCAGGGATACCCCGGGGAGCCTCGGTCGATTCTTTCCTCGTCGACCCCCCTCCTCGTATTAGCGGGCTAAAGGAGGAAACCGCCCCGTCCGGTTGACTCCTCGTGATTGTATTAATTGTTGAACTTTTGTTCATTAGTTTTGTTCTCTAACTCAATTTATCATTGTGCAGCCATGGTGAGGATGGGAGCTCGAGCTTCTACGTCAAGGAAACAGGCCTCTCAGAAGAAAGGGAGTGAGGCGGAGACCGGTGAGGGTGCCGCTTTGTCTACGGGGTTGGTCTCCTTGGCTGTGTCGGCGGGTGTTCCCCCTGTTGGGGACCTTCCTATTGCGTCGGAGCCATTGTCGATTGTACCAGTGGTAGAGGAGGAGGAGGAGGACGCGGGTCCTCCTCTTAAGAGGAAGAGGTTGGTTCGGTGGGTGATTTTCCATCCCGCCTGCGCCACCAAGCCGAGCGGTAAATGTAAGAAAGGCAAGGAGAAGGCGCAGGTCGTGAGCCTGGGCGGTGGGAGCCCGCCATCAAGTTGGGCAAGGACGACGACGGGGACCTCGAGGTGTCCCGCTACCTGCCGAGAAGGTTACTCCCAATGGACGAGCGGTTCATGGAGAAGAAAGGTAACCTGAGGTGGGTTCTCACTGCTCGTCTTGGTATCGCGGGCCGCAACGACGCCCTTTCTGTCAGCAGCGGCTTGGAGACTCGACCAGAAGTTCGGGATCTCCATGATCGATGAAGGGTTTGAAGGACGAAATCGCCGAGGTGAAGGAGGAGAGACCTCCTCCGTGCTAAAAACGCATCCTCAAGAGGAGAAGAAGGCCCAGGAGGGGAGATGGGAGCTTTGACTACTGACCGCCAAAGTAGAGGAGGAGAAGGAGAATGAGAGAGAGAGGAGGGAGAAGGAGAGTGAGGAGTAGAGGAAGACGTGAGGGCGAACGGAGCTCAACAAGAAGTACCGCCAAGACCGCCATTCCGCCATGGTGGATAGAGATAGAGCGAGAAACCTCATGGAGGTGCGGTGCTCTATGCAGAGCAGCGGATCAAGCGATCAGCGATGGAAGAGGCGGTTCTTAGACGAGGAGAGTTTGAGCTCGCTGTGAGGTAGCCCTCTCTGCTCAAGAGAGGCCATGAGCTCTATGCTCTCGAGGGGGTGGCATGCCCTTCATTCGAAGAGTATGCCGAGCGGCTTATTCCCGCAGATTTTGGGCTTTCTTTGGAGGAGATGACGAAGAAAGTCGAGGAGAACCGCGCGACGCTCCAGATGAGGAGTTAGATCTCATCCAAGAGGAAGAGCTCCCCAGTGAAGATGTTCCTTCGGTTGCTCCCGGTCCCGCCTCCTTCTCATTGTGTCGCCTCCCGGAGAGGAAGAGCTTCCTAGTGAAGAGATTCCTCCGACTCCCCCGGGTCCCGCCTCCTACTGCCTCTTCCGCCCGCCTGAGGCTTCCCCGGTATTCTCCTTCTCCTTCACCGCAGGTAGTTCCTTTCTCCCATGTTGTAGAGCTCACCTGGTCGGGCTTGTGGCCAGGATCAATCTACAATAATAAAATTCTTTTTTGAAGTTACTTTCCGTGTTTTCGCTCTGTTTTCGATCATAGTGTAGTTCGGTAAAGTCGCTTATGGCCGACTGGCTTCGAGGTCGATCTATAATTGAGGTCGAGCTACGATCCCGGCGATTCTACCTTGGTGACCGATCGACCTTAGTCAATCTGTATCGAAGGCGAGCGAAAGATCCCAAGGATCTCGTCTTGGCGACCCGACCGACCGTGGTCGATCTATAGAGAATGCCGAGCGATGGCGATGGCGAGGGTCCCAAGGATCTCGTCTTGGCGACCCGACCGACCGTGGTCGATCTATGGAGAATGCCGAGCGATGGCGATGGCGATGGCGAGGGTCCCAAGGATGTTGTCTTAGCGACCCGACCGACCGTGGTCGATCTATGGAGAATGCCGAGTGATGGTGATGGCGAGGGTCCCAAGGATCTTGTCTTGGCGACCCGACCGACCGTGGTCGATCTATGGAGAATGCCGAGCGATGGCGATTGCGAGGGTCCCAAGGATCTTGTCTTGGCGACCCGACCGACCGTGGTCGATCTATGGAGAATGCCGAGCGATGGCGATGGCGAGGGTCCCAACGATCTTGTCTTGGCGACCCGACTGACCGTGGTCGATCTATGGAGAATGCCGAGCGATGGTTACCTGGATTTTCTATTCTTTGCCATACATGATTGAATTCTTTATTGCCAAGAAATCTGAAAACCTCTTTATTGATAATAATGAGGACGTGGTCGTTAAAAACCTGTCGACAGGACAGAAAAAGGTACCTACATGTATACAAAATGATAATAAGGAAAGATTAACTAAAATAAAACTTATCTATTGGTAAAACGCCTTCAAGTTCTCGCGAGTTCCAAGGCCTTGGTAGAAACTTCCTTTCATCGCCGAGGATGTAAGAACCATGCCCGACCCGCTTAATCACTCGACAGGTCCTTTTCACGCCTTCCGAAGCTTTCCGGATGCTTTCCAGCCGCCCGACTTTTCGTAGACGTAACCACCTACCTTTACCTCGCCGGCTTGACCTTCCATTGTAGAACTTGGTCGCTTTTTCCCGATAGCTTCGAGCGAAGCGGCTACCATTTTTCTATCCTCGCTAAGGAGAACGAGCTCGCTCTGCGGGCTTCATCATTCCGCTCTTCTTCATAGCCCGACACCCTTTGATTGTGCAATGCCACCTCTCTCGAACATGGGCTTCGCTTCAAGGTCATCCCGAACGGTGTTTCTCCCGTGGCTCTGCTCGGTGTGGTTCTCAGATGCCCACAATACTTCGCCTACTTCTTCCACCTGTGTCTTTCTACCGTCCAGTGTTTTGGGCGTTCATTATCTTTTTGTTGGTGTTCTCTACGAGACCGTTACTTTGGGATGGGCTACCAAGTCAACCGTAGTTTGATCTTTAGTCGATCGCAAAATCTCTAAACTTGTGGTTGTCGAATCCGCCACCATTATCCGTAATCAACACCATAGGCATCCCGGCGGCATAGTATATTCTTCTTTATGAAACTTTCCACCTTCCCTCAAAGATTGTAGCGACGACTCGCTTCTACCCACTTAGTGAAATATTCCACCGCCACTATCAGAATTTCTTTGTCCGGACCGAGAGGAAGGGCCCCAGTATATCCATTCCCCATTGGGCGAAAGGGATAGGATGACTCACGATTTGCATTCGCTCGGTTACCGTGAGACAGTCATTGCTTTCTTCTCTGGCGAGCCTCACATCGGTCGACCTTTCCTCGACAATCCTTCTCATTGTCGCCAAGAGTACCCTGTCCGATCAATCGGTGAGCCAACATTCTGCCCCTATGTGATTTCCGCACATCCCTTCATGGACTTCGTGTTGGACCCCGAACTTTAATTGGACGTCAGAATTATTAAATGAGGAATTAGTGATGTTAAATGTTTATTTGGGTAATGTGAATTGGAGAAATTTTAAATGATATTTGGGGTTAAAGCGTGAAATGGGTTTTGTGTATGTTGTATTATGGGTAACATCTTTATAATTGAAAAGTAAGTCTGATAGTTACTATTTATGTAACTTCTTTGAAATTGCAAATTTTGAGACTTCGATTTATTGGGGCTAGAAATGCCCACTAAAGTTTTGTAAAGAACCTTTATTGTGTTCTGCCCATGCTTGTTCAAGTATGACCTTGCATTGATTTGAAAATGTGCCATAAGTTGTGTATATGAACCTTGTACATGGACTTTGTGTGATATGTGGTTGCTTTTAAATTTATTCCCAAAGTTGTATTTTGTGGCTTATGGATGATTTGAGAAATGGCTTGATGCTCGACGAGAATGTGTTTAACGAATTGTGTATGGAGGACTTAAGTAGGGATGATGAGTTGATGAATTTTGAATGTGAGCTATTGTTGATGTATAATACGCAATTTGTGGATGTGGAGGCTGAAAGATGTGAAATTGTGAAGTTTGAATATTGTTTATTATGAAATTCTGACCGATGTGTTCATGTGGTCAATTTTGAGAATGTGTGTTGTACTGCAATTTCTGGACTGATTTAGATAGGATAGAATCATTTAGTCTTATGGAGAGTGGTAGACAAGTTGTAGAGCTTGTCCATGATGTGTATGAGCTAGTTTTGGAGGTGTTAATGTGAGTTGCTAGAGTTGGGCATGTGGGTCGTCTAAATGGCGATCACGCATAGATCTTTGAGGCTACTTTTGACCTTTATATAGTTGGAATTGGGGTTGGTGATCTTCATGAAAGTTGTAGATCTTTCTTTAAGCTTTCCATAGACACCAAGTTTGTTAAATTTGGAGCTCTGGATCAAAAGTTATGATGTTTGCAAGTTTTGGTACTGTTGAGAAATTATCAATCAGTCATCGTTGTGTAAACTTTTGATCCCTTTAGAGTCCGAGCTTGCTTGTGAGTCCTTCTTGAAAATGGTAGAGCTATCTCTTAGCTTTCCAACGAAACAAACCGCGTGTCATTTGGAGCTCGGAGTCAAAAGATATGAACGTTTGAAATTGGGTCGGATCGAGTGGTCGAGCGACTCTGTGCGGCGCTGAGGCCGACCGACTGGTGCGGGAGACCGACCTGGTGCGGGAGACCGACCTGGTGCGGGCGATCGACCTGGTGCGGGCGATCGACCTGGTGCGGGAGACCGACCTGGTGCGGGCGACCGACTGTGTGGGAGATCGACTGCAAGTGCGGCGATCAGACTGGCACGGGCGACAACCTCTCTTCCTTGTTTTGGCCATAACTTCTTCGTCCGACATCCGATCGACCCAATTCTTGAAGCGTTGGACTCCTAAGACATTTTTCTATCTTTCCATGCTAGATAGATCAGTTTTTGCATTAAATGGAGAAAGATAGCTCGGATTATAATGAGTCGATCAGTTGTAAAAGTTTGAACAGTGTTTGGTATTTTGGATATATCTTGAGCTATAGAGCTTGGATTGAATTGATTCTTGTTTCTGATTAAACTAGAGACATATATCTACAAATGTTATGAAGGATCCGAGCTATGATTTAGCCTCTAACACTTCCAAATATAGGTTGGAAGTTCAGTGTGGTGTTCAGTCTTGGTGTTGTAACGGCCGAATAGTGCTCAGTATTATAGGTCGCTAGAACTCGCTAGAGCTCGGATTGAGTTGATTCTTGTTTTTGATTAAACTAGAGACATATATTTACAAATGTTATGAAGGAGCCGAGCTATGATTTAGCCTCTAACACTTCCAAATATAGGTCGGAATTTCAGTGTGGTGTTCAGTCTTGGTGTTGTAACGGCCGAACAGTGCTCAGTATTATAGGTCGCTAGAACTCGATAGAGCTCGGATTGATTTGATTCTTGTTTCTGATTAAACTAGAGACATATATCTACAAATGTTATGAAGTAGTCGAGCTATGATTTAGCCTCTAACACTTCCAAATATAGGTCGGAAGTTCAGTGTGGTGTTCAGTCTTGGTGTTGTAACTACTTAACAGTGCTCAGTATTATAGGTCGCTAGAACTCGCTAGAGCTCGGATTGAGTTGATTCTTGTTTCTGATTAAACTAGATACATAAGGCTACAAATGTTATGAAGAAGACAATCGACAATTGAGCCTCTAAGACTTCCAAATACGGGTCGGAAGTTAGGTGTAGTGTTCAGCCTCGGGTCTGAAAAACAGACTTCAGTATTTTGGAGATATCTCGAGCTATAGAGCTCCAATCGATCCGATTCTCATGGTGTTGGATTTGTAAGACATAGGAGAACATTTCTCTAGAAGAAAGTTTTATCAAATGGCTTCATTTACTTGATCGAAATAATCAGACAAGATGTCGGGCTTTGAAGATCAATGAAGGGCAATTTTGGAAGTTTACTTAAAGGGTTAAGTTAGTAGGCTTATAAGGAAGGGCAATTAAGTCATTGGCCATTCATTAAATGACATGGCATTATAAATATAAGGGCTGTCTGTTGTTTGAAGGAGAAGCCCAATACTTAGAGAAATGAATAGATCAAAAGAAAGAAAGAAGAGAGAAAGAGAAGAGTGGTTTCATGATGGAGGGAAAAGAGAGACAGCAGCTAAGTTCCGATTTTGTGAGCTTTCAAGGAGGATTTCGAGCATGCTCCAAGAGGGAAAAGGTGGAAGATGAAGAGAGCACCAAGATGAGCTAAGAAAATCAAAAATGGAGAAGATGGAGGTAAGAGCCGACTTTTAAGTCTTGAGCTTTTCTTGAGTTTTGGTTTAGAATCATGGAAAATATTATGGGTTGTGGATTTTGAAGTTATTTGTGATGATTATGCTAAGATGGTGATTAATTTTGGATTATTATAAATTAGGTTTATGCCCAATTTTGAAAATTGGGGCTTTTGTAAATTGATGACTAAGATAGCTTGGAAATATGTTGGAAGTGGGTTCCTATAGTTAATCTTGAGGATTATGATATTTATGATATTGAATTTGGGTATTTATGGTTTAGGAAAAGTATGTTGGAAGAAAGAAGGAAGCAATGGAGAAATTGGAGCATTGGATAAGTTCCTAGCATGGAATCGAGGTGGGTACCTTGTTTATGATCGAGAAATGAGCCATAACATCGCCACTAAGATTTCTTGTGTTTTCAAATATAAGAAATAAAAGTCGCTTTGAACTCAATTGATTAAATGATTTCAACTACTTCCATTATTGCTTGTAAACGCCGAAAGAAATTGTTATTGTGAATTATGGTGATTTTGAAAAAATGCATTGAAATTTTATGAATATGCCGAGAATGACATGTCATGAGATCATAAGATCATATGATTGTGATTTCGATATGCCTTAGAGAATGGCATTGTGAACATGTGAAATGAATATGTGCTTTGTTTGGGCGAGAGAGAACGTTGTGTTAGTCTCGCACGAGACAAAAGAAAATAAAAGCCTTCTCCCTACGCCCACAGGGCTTACGAGATCCAAAATGGACTCGATGTGTTCACGGTAAACTTCGATTTCCGTGTGTACTACGGAACTCTCGAGTAGTTATGTGTGCATTTGCATTTTGACATGTGATGTGCTATGAAATGAATGATGATTTATAATGTTTACGAATTGTCCGATTTGTGATGAATTAGGAAGAGTTATGTTACATGAATTTCAAATGTGAGTTTACAAAGAAAAGTTATGGTTTTGTGTTTAATCACGATGAGTTTTAGTTTTATCAAAGCTCCAAATTAAAATTTTGACCGAAAGCGGAGCAATTATGATCTTTTCAACAGCTTCTAAACATTGACTTTGGAAATATGTGGCATCGATTTCAATTCGAACTTTTCAATGGTTTTGCTTATTTTCGGTTATAAGCTTGTTACCTATCGAGCGTAAGCTCACCCCCTCATTCCCATCCACAGTAATGAGAAGAAGATCGGGTGAACGAAAAGAAGGATTTTGTATCCTTGTATTTGCATCGGGATTCCTATATTGTTGTTGTATTGTGGCTTGTAATGCCATTAAAGTTTGTATATGATTATGTGATTGAATTATGTAAGTAAATTATGGTTAGTATATATGAATGTGAATTATGATTATGACTTGAGATGTGATTGAGAATTATGGAAATGTTTAGATATAGGTTTGTGAATGTGTATGATGGGATTCCGGACAGGAGGTCCAAGGAATTGTGTGATGGATTGGAGATATTGAAGTGTTTTGTGTATGGTTGGTTTTGGATAAACTTTTGGCTAGTGAGATTTTAGAGGAGGTGCTGCCCAATTTTGATAAATTAAGGTATTAAATGTCATTTGGCAAAAGAAAAGGAATAATATGATTTTGATAAATTAATTGATATGTTTTGATTATGAAAGATATAATGAATCGAGGAATTGCCGAATTTCAAATTGGAAATTTGAACTACCCTGAATGTTGTGTAATTGAAAATATATATATATATATATATATAAGCGACTTTTGTTAAGTCGTGATTCGTTTCACATGAGTTGGGTTCCTAAACGGGTCCCAACATTTGTGGTATCGAGCGCCTAGATTATGATCTTACATGGGCGCTGTGTATGGATTAGATGCATAAGAACTTGATAAAAGTTTGAGGTGATAGATCTAATAGGAAAATGATGATACTCGACATGAGAAAAGGAAGTCAGGATAAGCGAGAGGCAATTATGGCGATTCTCGATTCAATGCCATTACATTGGAAGTGTCGAAAGTCTTTAGTTGAGAATTTAAGTCTCGGATTGTTAAGTTGACGCCCTTAACGGTCGATGATTTAGACCTCGATCGAGTACTTATCGACATTCCTTTTGATGGTAATGATTCGCATTAAGAAGAGATTAGTGGAATTGAGGTCAAAATTTCATGATGTTTCAATTGGTGAGGAATATACGTTAAACTTTAGTGTTTGCATTGAAGGAGTAGTGTGCCACCTCGTAACGGAATACGAGGAGTTTTATGAGGATCGGCTACACTGATTTCTCACCCTTAAAGAAGGGTACAGATAAGTATAGAATCCGTTATATGGGTGAATCACAGTTAAATGTTTGGACTATGAGAGCCAATACGAAGAAGGGTATTTAGTTAGAGTATAAGGCAAGGAAATTATGACTAATTAGGAATAAGAATTTTGTGGTCCGATATGTTAGCAAGAATTCAGATTTATGGATGTGTCGGTGACTTTGGTAATGGAATTATGTTGAAGGTAAGTATTTGAATCGATCCAATATGACATGACTCACGTGAATCAAATGAAAGATAGTATGCAAGCAAAGTGGAATTGGTCAAGGCCGATAAGTTAGTGTATGACTATAGACGGCAGGTCTTTCGACTAGTAGCTGGGATTATAAGTTCTTCCCTCGATTCAACAATGGAATCGGCATTCATCCATGGTCCAGAGGACAAAGACCCTGGTATGGATCAATCGGGTTGTTTTAGAAAGGAACCGGATGATGAGAGAGGAAGTTTGAAATGAGACGATAGGTCTCTAGGAGTTGGGATGTGGATCTTGTACTCCTTTTGGATTTGCTTCTTGTAAATGGTGGATTCGGGATAAATTTTCAAAAGTGGCGACCGCTTATTAAGAGTCCACCTCGATAATGTGAGTGGGTATGTGAGATCTATTTTCAGATATTGCTTATGGAGTCATTTTAATTCCTAGAGTCAAGTTATGAGATGAATCGAGAACTAAGATAAAGTATGGTATAGATGATTTTCTTTGAAAGGTAATCTGCGATGGAGCATAAAATTTGAAAAGAAGGTGTGATAATGTACCTCCATAAGGGATCGCTTATTTAAGGAATCATGAGGACTAATCAAAGCACATGGAATATGATAAAATTGGTGGTGTTAACCAAAAGGACCGATAACACTATAATATTGAGACCAAGTGATCAAAGATCCGATGATGTATTAAAAGTATTCGAGGAATTGAGAGACTAGTCGAATATGTGAGGAAAATACATATATATATATATATATAAAGCATATGATTAATGGAAGGAAAGAGAATTTTGAAGAATGATTCTGATGTAAATCAAACCGCATGAATTTGGAAAGTTTGTTGTATGCACTGGTGTTGTATAAGAGATTTGGCTCAAATCTAATGAAGCATAATGAAGTGATTATATATATATATATGCGGAGCCAACTAAGGTCCCATGAGTTATCGAGTTGATACATGTTTAAGAGTCTGCTACGTTAACGATTGTTTTAAAGTTTGGAGACAATATGAGTAAAGCAACATCTTGGATGTATTTATGCAAGTACAGATCGAAAAGCTGAGACAATCATTGAATCGAGAGCATGGAATATGAAAAAAAAGATTTTGAGTGTATAAATGAGAAATTCCTAGCAATGCTGAGTGTTTTGTCAAATGTATAAAATAGAAAATCGATATCGAGGCTATCGGAACCAAAGCAAAAAGGAAGCATAACATATGGGGCGCTTGGTACGTCCTGAATTAAGGATCAAGAGATTATGAATCGTATTGAGAGATTGGAAAACAGATCTGAATTTTTGAGTTTGAATAGAAGGAGGACTGCATGGAAATTGCAATAAGAAAGATGTGAAATTAATAATGATGGTTGAGCAGGGGGAATTTGCTAAGCCGTTATGAATTAGTTCGTATGGAGTTTTATGAGATAGTGTTACTGACAAAAGATGTCCCGGATTCGAAATGTGATTCGTGAGTATGTTTCGGAATTAGATGATATTGGTATTATTGTCACAAGAAGTTGGAAGTTGTGAGTGATCTGAACTAGAATGAGGAACCAATAAGAAAGTGATATGAATTTCGAGGACGAAATTTTTAAGGAGGGAGAATTGTTGGACCCGAACTTTAATTGGACGTCAGAATTATTAAATGAGGAATTAGTGATGTTAAATGTTTATTTGGGTAATGTGAATTGGAGAAATTTTAAATGATATTTGGGGGTTAAAGCGTGAAATGGGTTTTTGTGTATGTTGTATTATGGGTAACATCTTTATAATTGAAAAGTAAGTCAGATAGTTACTATTTATGTAACTTCTTTGAAATTGCAAATTTTGAGACTTCGATTTATTGGGGCTAGAAATGCCCACTAAAGTTTTGTAAAGAACCTTTTATTGTGTTCTGCCCATGCTTGTTCAAGTATGACCTTGCATTGATTTGAAAATGTGCCATAAGTTGTGTATATGAACCTTGTACATGGACTTTGTGTGATATGTGGTTGCTTTTAAATTTATTCCCAAAAGTTGTATTTTGTGGCTTATGGATGATTTGAGAAATGGCTTGATGCTTGACGTAGAATGTGTTTAACGAATTGTGTATGGAGGACTTAAGTAGGGATGATGAGTTGATGAATTTTGAATGTGAGCTATTGTTGATGTATAATACGCAATTTGTGGATGTGGAGGCTGAAAGATGTGAAATTGTGAAGTTTGAATATTGTTTATTATGAAATTCGGACCGATGTGTTCATGTGGTCAATTTTGAGAATGTGTGTTGTACTGCAATTTCTGGACTGATTTAGATAGGATAGAATCATTTAGTCTTATGGAGAGTGGTAGACAAGTTGTAGAGCTTGTCCATGATGTGTATGAGCTAGTTTTGGAGGTGTTAATGTGAGTTGCTAGAGTTGGAGTGCAGGGGTGTCTAAATGGCGATCACGACAGATCTTTGAGGCTACTTTTGACCTTTATATAGTTGGAATTGGGGTTGGTGATCTTCATGAAAGTTGTAGATCTTTCTTTAAGCTTTCCATAGACACCAAGTTTGTTAAATTTGGAGCTCTGGATCAAAAGTTATGATGTTTGCAAGTTTTGGTACTTGTTGAGAAATTATCAATCAGTCATCGTTGTGTAAACTTTGATCCCTTTAGAGTCCGAGCTTGCTTGTGAGTCCTTCTTGAAAATGGTAGAGCTATCTCTTAGCTTTCCAACGAAACAAACCGCGTGTCATTTGGAGCTCGAGTCAAAAGATATGAACGCTTGAAATTGAAGGTCGGATCAGAGTGGTCGAAGCGACCTCGCTACCAAGACAAGGCCGACCGACCTGGTGGGAGACCGACCTGGTGGGAGACCGACCTGGTACGGGCGATCGACCTGGTGCGGGCGACCGACCTGGTGCGGGAGACCGACCTGGTGCGGGCGACCGACTGGTGTGGGAGACCGACCAAAGTGCGACGGCCACCTAGTACTGAGCGACCACCTCTCTTCCTTGTTTTGGCCATAACTTCTTCGTCCGACATCCGATCGACCCAATTCTTGAAGCGTTGGACTCCTAAGACATTTTTCTATCTTTCCATGCTAGATAGATCAGTTTTGCATTAAATGGAGAAAGATAGCTCGGATTATAATGAGTCGATCAGGTTGTAAAGTTTGAACAGTGTTTGGTATTTTGGATATATCTTGAGCTATAGAGCTTGGATTGAATTGATTCTTGTTTCTGATTAAACTAGAGACATATATCTACAAATGTTATGAAGGATCCGAGCTATGATTTAGCCTCTAACACTTCCAAATATAGGTTGAAGTTCAGTATGGTGTTCAGTCTTGGTGTTGTAACTACGAACAGTGCTCAAGATTATAGGTCGCTAGAACTCGCTAGAGCTCGGATTGAGTTGATTCTTGTTTTTGATTAAACTAGAGACATATATTTACAAATGTTATGAAGGAGCCGAGCTATGATTTAGCCTCTAACACTTCCAAATATAGGTCGGAAGTTCAGTGTGGTGTTCAGTCTTGGTGTTGTAACGGCCGAACAGTGCTCAGTATTATAGGTCTCTAGAACTCGCTAGAGCTCGGATTGAGTTGATTCTTGTTTCTGATTAAACTAGAGACATATATCTACAAATGTTATGAAGGAGCCGAGCTATGATTTAGCCTCTAACACTTCCAAATATAGGTCGGAAGTTCAGTGTGGTGTTCAGTCTTGGTGTTGTAACGGCCGAACAGTGCTCAGTATTATAGGTCGCTAGAACTCGCTAGAGCTCGGATTGAGTTGATTCTTGTTTCTGATTAAACTAGATACATAAGGCTACAAATGTTATGAAGAAGACAATCGACAATTGAGCCTCTAAGACTTCCAAATACGGGTCGGAAGTTAGGTGTAGTGTTCAGCCTCGGGTCTGAAAAACAGACTTCAGTATTTTGGAGATATCTCGAGCTATAGAGCTCCAATCGATCCGATTCTCATGGTGTTGGATTTGTAAGACATAGGAGAACATTTCTCTAGAAGAAAGTTTTATCAAATGGCTTCATTTACTTGATCGAAATAATCAGACAAGATGTCAGTTTTGAAGATCAATGAAGGGGCAATTTTGGAAGTTTACTTAAAGGGTTAAGTTAGTAGGCTTATAAGGAAGGGCAATTAAGTCATTGGCCATTCATTAAATGACATGGAATTATAAATATAAGGGGCTGTCTGTTGTTTGAAGGAGAAGCCCAATACTTAGAGAAACAGAATAGATCAAAAGAAAGAAAGAAGAGAGAAAAGAGAAGAGTGGTTTCGGCGATGGAGGGAAAAGAGAGACAGTAGCTAAGTTCTGATTTTTGTGAGCTTTCAAGGAGGATTTCGAGCATGCTCCAAGAGGGAAAAAGGTGGAAGATGAAGAGAGCACCAAGATGAGCTAAGAAAATCCAAAAATGGAGAAGATGGAGGTAAGAGCCGACTTTTAAGTCTTGAGCTTTTCTTGAGTTTTTGGTTTAGAATCATGGAAAATATTATGGGTTGTGGATTTTGAAGTTATTTGTGATGATTATGCTAAGATGGTGATTAATTTTGGATTATTATAAATTAAGGTTTATGCCCAATTTTGAAAATTGGGGCTTTTGTAAATTGATGACTAAGATAGCTTGGAAATATGTTGGAAGTGGGTTCCTATAGTTAATCTTGAGGATTATGATATTTATGATATTGAATTTGGGTATTTATGGTTTAGGAAAAGTATGTTGGAAGAAAGAAGGAAGCAATGGAGAAATTGGAGCATTGGATAAGTTCCTAGCATGGAATCGAGGTGGGTACCTTGTTTATGATCGAGAAATGAGCCATAACATCGCCACTAAGCTTTCTTGTGTTTTCAAATATAAGAAATAAAAGTCGCTTTGAACTCAATTGATTAAATGATTTCAACTACTTCCATTATTGCTTGTAACGCCGAAAGAAATTGTTATTGTGAATTATGGTGATTTTTGAAAAAATGCATTGAAATTTTATGAATATGTTTTGAGAATGACATGTCATGAGATCATAAGATCATATGATTGTGATTTCGATATGCCTTAGAGAATGGCATTGTGAACATGTGAAATGAATATGTGCTTTGTTTGGGCGAGAGAGAACGTTGTGTTAGTCTCTGCACGAGACAAAAGAAAATAAAAGCCTTCTCCCGGCTGCCCGCCAGGGCTTACTTAGATCCAAAATGGACTCGATGTGTTCACAGTAAACTTCGGTTTCCGGTGTGTACTGAACTCTCGAGCCGTTATGTGTGCATTTACATTTTGACATGTGATGTGCTATGAAATGAATGATGATTTATAATGTTTACTGAATTGTCCGATTTGTGATGAATTAGGAAGAGTTATGTTACATGAATTTCAAATGTGAGTTTACAAAGAAAAGTTATGGTTTTGTGTTTAATCACGATGAGTTTTAGTTTTATCAAAGCTCCAAATTAAAATTTTGACCAAAGCGAGCAATTATGATCTTTTCAACAGATTCTAAACATTGACTTTGGAAATATGTGGCATCGATTTCAATTCGAACTTTTCAATGGTTTTGCTTATTTTCGGTTATAAGCTTGTTACCCATCGAGCGTAAGCTCACCCCTCATTCCCATCCACGGTAATGAGAAGAAGATCGGTGAACGAAAAGAAGGATTTTTGTATCCTTGTATTTGCATTGGGATTCCTATATTGTTGTTGTATTGTGGCTTGTAATGCCATTAAAGTTTGTATATGATTATGTGATTGAATTATATAAGTAAATTATGGTTAGTATATATGAATGTGAATTATGATTATGACTTGAGATGTGATTGAGAATTATGGAAATGTTTAGATATAGGTTTGTGAATGTATGATGGGATTCCTGGACGGAGGTCCAAGGAATTGTGTGATGGATTGGAGATATTGAAGTGTTTTGTGTATGGTTGGTTTTGGATAAACTTTTGGCTAGTGAGATTTTAGAGGAGGTGCTGCCCAATTTTGATAAATTAAGGGTATTAAGTGTCATTTGGCAAAAGAAAAGGAATAATATGATTTTGATAAATTAATTGATATGTTTTGATTATGAAAGATATAATGAATCGAGGAATTGCGAATTTCAAATTGGAAATTGAACTACCACGAATGTTGTGTAATTGAATATATATATATATATATATATATGAAGCGACTTTAGTTAAGTCGTGATTCGCTCATTATGAGTTGGGTTCCTAAACGGTCCCAACACTTGACCATCGCTCGCTCGACTTCTTCTTCATTCACATCGAAGCGTGACGATCGTAAGACCGCTTATATAGGTACCGTTGGCGATCGTGTATTCGGCCGCCTTTATCCTTAACTTCTTGCCTCGACGCGTCCTCCGGTTGCTTTCCTTCTAAAGGTATCTGCGCGATCGGCTCGTCTAACTCGACCGATCGATTCTCACGTTGAGAACTTCCTCGACTTTCTGAATGCTAGGTCGATCAAGTCGTTCGACTAGAACATTGTTTATGGCATCACGGTCGGAAGCCATTTTCGAGAGCCTATCCGCTTTAGCATTTCGAGCTCGTTCTATTCTCAACGATTGAGTCTTGTTCAAATTGCTCAATTCTCGCTTTACTAGTTCCAGATACTTGATCATGTTGTTCCCTCGCCTCATACTTGCTGGTGACTTGGCCTACCACCACTGGGTCGTCGCTATATATCTTCGGTGCTTCACCCCATCTCCTCGCTAGTTGGAGCGGTTATCGAGCCTCATATTCTCGCCTCGTTATTGAGGCCTTGAATTCTAGCCGAAGGGCGTATTCCACCTTTTCATCCATATGCGGGCTGACCAGTACTACTCCCGTTTCGCATCCCTCGGCATTGAATGACCCGTCGACAAACAAGCTCCAGCCGGGGAAAGGCTCGTCCTTCGAGCTAGGTTGGCTCATCTCGCAATGAAGTCCGCCAACACCGCGCTTTAATGATCGTAAGGGCTTATATCAGATGTCGATCTCTCCCGTTCTACCGCCCACTCTATCACCGACCAAGTTTCGAGCTTTTGAAGGCATCGCCGAGGGTTGATCACCCACACCTCAATAGTATGACTTTGGAAGTAAGGCCTCAACTTCCTAATCGCCATTATCAAAGAGAGGGCTAGCTTCTACGGGCGATATCGCGTTTTGGCCCGATCAACACTTTGTCGACATAGTAGATGGGATGTCGCTTCGTTTCCTTCGATCGGATAAGTACTGCTACCGATCGACCCTCCGTAATCGCCAAGTATAAAATCAGGTTCTCCCCCTCTACCGGGCTTTGCAGAATAGGCGGGATAGACAAATATTGTTTTAAGTGTTGGAAAGCTTTCTTGCACTCATCCGCTCATTGAAACTGGGTCACGTTCGCTTTTCTCAAGACTTTAAAAAATGGGAGGCACTTGTCTCCTAGTCTAGAGATGAACCTGCTCAGTGAAACTATCCGACTGGTCAGTATCTGAGCATCTTTCAAGCATTGCGGCGAAGGCATCTGTATGATGACCTCAATCTTCTCTGGATTAGCTTCGATTCCCCGCTGAGTGATCATAAATCTCAGGAATTTTTCGGATGCCACTCCAAACACACATTTTTCCGGGTTTAGCTTCATCTGGAATTTATTCAGGGTCTGGAAGACTTCCTTGAGATCTTGTACATGCTCCACGGACGTCTTACTTTTGACCACCATATCATCCACATAAGCTTCCACCGTCCGGCCGATCTGTTTTTTAAAGACTTCTGCGACGAGCCGTTGATAGGTCGCCCCGGCATTTTTTAGGCCGAAAGGCATTACTTGGTAGCAATATGTGCCTTGGTCGGTTATGAAGGCGGTCTTTTCTTCGTCTTCCAGGCTCATTTGGATCTGATGATAGCCCGAGAAAGCATCCAAGAAGCTGAGCAGCTTATGCCCTGAGGTGGAGTCTACTAATTGGTCGATCTTAGGTAATGGGAAGCTTTCCTTTGGACACGCTTTGTTCAGGTCGGTGAAATCTATGCACATTCTCCACTTCCCGTTCTTTTTTACTAAAACGACATTGACGAGCCATTCAGGATATTTGACCTCTCTGATGAACCCGGCCTCCAGCAACTTCGCTACTTCCTTCTCGATCACCCCCTGTCGTTCCTTGCTGTGCCATCGCTTCTTTTGTCTGATCGGCTTATAGTCATGCCGAATACCGAGGGAGTGAGATGCGACTGATCGAAAAATTCCGGGCATGTCACTCGGTACCCAAGCGAAAACCGACCTATTTTCCACCAATCAATCTGTGATTTCTTTAACCAAGTCCCCCTGCAGCTCGGAACCTAGGTTTGTGAACTTAGAAGGGTTGGCTTCGTCCAGTACGACCCTCCGCGTTTCTTCCACTGGGTTCATCCTGTCCGTCTCTTCGTCGGTTCTCACATCAAGAGAGCTCGTTAGCACTACCGCCCCATCTAATGTTTTAGTCTCTGCTAAGTAACATTCCCTGGCGATTCTCTGCTGATCTCTGACAACACCGACTCCGTGGGGTGTTGGGAACTTTATAACTTGGTAGTAAGTGGAGACGATTGACCTGAGGGCATTTTGAGTTGCCCGCCCGATTATTGCATTGTACGCCCCTTGAAACTTTACGACCAGGAACTCAACGTCCCTTTCTATCTGACACGGTTTCTGCCCGAACTTTACTTTCAAGTACACCCGGACGAACGGGTAGGCCGACGCCCCGGTTACCCTTTTGATGGGGCCGTCTGTGATTAGTAGTCGATCTTCGGGTATCTTCATCTGTTTGAAGGCCTCATAATACAACAAGTTGACTGAGCTGCCCGTGTCAATCATCACTCATTTCACCTCATATCCGTCCATGTTCAGGTTTATCACGAGGACGTCGTCATGAGGGCAACTTACTCCATTGAGGTCGGACTCATCAAATGATATCATCCCGTCGCTCTCCCTCAGCTTTTTGATGGATGAGTCTTTGTCGACCTGTTTGGCATATCTTTTTCTCCCTTTGTTGTTGGATCCCCCGGTTGCATTTTCACCGAATATCATATTAATGACCCCAGTCGGTCGGTCGTCTTGTTGCACGACATTTCCATCATTTCTTTCCCTCGACCGCCCTATCTCTTCTCATCGATTATCCGAATTCGCATTCTGCCTCCCCTCGTCATTTCTGTCATTTCTACTCCAGGGCGATCGTCTATTGTCTGGCCGACCTGTCCTGCGTCGATTATCCCGATCGGCATTCTGCCCGTGCTTCACAAATCGGCCTAACCTTCCCCTTTGTATGAGGAATTCGACTTCTTTTTTCAACTGCTAGCAATCTTCCGTGTCATAACCGACCTCTTTGTGAAAACGACAATACAAATTAGGGTTCCTGTCCTTGTAGGGGATCTTCATTTTTTCAGGTTCTCGAACAGTTTCCCCATCTGCTCTCATTGCTGCCAACACCTCTTCATATCGCCTGTTTAGTGGGGTGAACTCTTGTCGATATCCCTGTCGGTTAGTCGGTCTTCTCAGCCGACCGACCTTTTGCCGCCAGGCGATTGCTCGCCCTGTCATTCGGCGAGCGATCATCCGTTCGACGCCTCGTATTTTTCAGCACTTCTTCAAGCTGAATATACCTATCCGCCCTGTTTCTTATTTCCTGAACGGATAGGGGCTGATCGATGGCTAGTGACTTATTAAACTCCTCGTCCCTGGTCGGACACCTCGACCGCTTCGTTATTAAACCGAGTGATGAACTCCCGCAAACTCTCGTTTCTTCCTTGGGTGAGTTGCATCACCTCCAGAGTCGTCTTTTGCGCCGCCATACTAATGGCGAATCGGTTCAGAATAACAACTCGAAATCTTGAAGCATGTGATACACTTCGGGGGCAAGCTGTTGAACCATCGCCGAGCTCCCTCTTGGAAGGCCGTGAAAGCCTTACATTGGATAGCGTCCGGAACACAATGTAGATTCATCATGGACTGGAAGTGCTGCAGATAATCCAGGGGGTCTTTCCTTTCCAAAGGTATTTTTCGGGTCGATATTTTTGTGCCGTGTCGGAGGTCATCCAAGATTTCGAGTGAAGGAGAGTCGATCGTGCCATTAGGCGTCCGGACCAAAGCTCATAGTAGCGTTAATCCGATCATCCGCGATTTTTCTAGGGCTTCGGATGGGCGATGATCGGTTGTTAAGTCGATTTGTTTGTAGTACCGCCGCAGACGGAGAGTCAGCAGTGTTTGCTGAGAGGCTGCAGGATCTGGCGAATCACCGCCACCGCCTCCTCTATCTGCTTCCGGTCGGTGGTGTGCGTGGACGGAGGAGGATCTGCGCTTAACCGGTCTTTGGAGATTCGGCGCGCATTGAACGCAACGTTATCCTCTAAGGCCACGCTCTGTTCTTCTTGTTCTAAGGTTTGAGGCTGCAGTTGATCGTTAGGATTAGATGATTCCGTGAGGGAGACATGCGGTGCATGCGGCAGAGTCGCAGGAAGTTGTGAGCTTATACGTTGCATCGCCAACGCCGCGACAGCAACTATATCAGGATGCATCGCCGCCGCCTGGCTGATTTGTGTGTTTCTGGACGTGGTGCCCGAAAGTCGAGCCCCACGGTGGACGCCAATGTGATCGACTGTCTTCTGTGGTGAATTCAGTATGAGGATACCTGCAAAACAAAGAAGGTTTGACGGGGGTTGTGTCCCGATTAGCCCCTCCGACGCTCAAGTCAGTTTTCTGGTGAAGGTGAGGTTGATAAACACAGAGAAAGCTAGGTTTATGATTATGCATACCTCTGTTATGAGAATAATACCTTTTATATGATTTTTCAGCTAGGTTTAGGTCTTTACGTATCTGCATGGGAGATATTCTTCTACTGTTGGGCCATGGATGTGTGGGTCAGGCCCGAATTAATTGGTGGATGTGAGACCGACCGATCGGCCTGTGGGATTGGGCTCGGGTCCAATAAAACCGACCCAACCAGGATTAATAAAAAACGTGAGACAATCTTAGATGAGAATAATGAGCTCATTAAAGATGTTATACGTACCTACTTTGATATTAGTGAGCTTCATTCAAGATAGTAGGTCATTCAAGATGTTATTACCTACTTTGATGCTAGCAATCTCTTTATATTTCATAAGCGACCCCTCACGCTTGAAAGATAAAAGTGAATTTTCATAATATAGTTATTTTAGGAACTCACTTCATAATTTAATTACCCTTTACATAGTGAGCCATGAAAATATTACAGTAAAATTAACAATAAAAAGTTTGTTTTCCCTTAATAGAAAAAATAGGAACATAAATTTAATAAAAGCCTATTCAATTTACGAAAAACCAATGCAATAACATAATCAATGGAAAATAAAACAATTGACATATTTGAAGAAAGATATTGTAACTAAGAGAATATCAAAACAATTACAAAATGAGAAAACAAATAAAAATAAAAATTGTCGAAAATTATTGAAAGTAAAATACATGGTGACTTAACCAATGCTTTTCGAATAGGAAACAACACATTGTAGATTTACATTAAGAAAAATATTTCACTAAAAACAAATTCCTATTAAAGTTCATCCTATTTAAATGAATAAATATTTAGAAAATTTTATGAACAAGGGATTAATGAATTGTTAAAGAAAAGGCTAATCTCTCCATCTAGGTCCCCCTAAAGTTCTATAGAATTTTATGTGAATAAAAATTCTGAAAAAGAAAAAGGAGTGCCTAGATTATTGATAAATTACGAGCCTCTCAACAAAGCATTAAAATAGAGTAGGTATCTTACCCAAAAAAAAAAAAGATCTACTTCATGAACTTCACAATTATTATTATTTTTTCAAAATTTGATATGAAATCAAGATTCTAACAAGTACAAATAGACCCTAAAGATAGGTACACAATCACTTTTATTATTCTTTTTGGGTAGTATGAGTAGAATGTAATGCCCTTTAGTTTAAAGAATGCTCCATCTGAATTACAACAAATAGTGAATGAGATATTTTAACCATATTCTAAATTTTGCATCATTTACATAGATGATGACTTAATATTATCTTTGACATAGGAACAACATTCCAAACTTATTAAAACCTTCATCATGTCAGTAAAAAGAATGGATTAGTGGTATCAAAACTAAAAGTTAGCCTCTTCCAAACTAAGGTTAAATTTGTAGGACACTATATCCACAATGGCACAATAATACTAACTGAGAGAACTTTAAACTTTAGCAATAAATTTCCTTAAATATTTGACAAAAAAGAAGCTAAAAAAACCTTATAAAGGCCAAGTGCTTAAAGCCAAATACTAGACAAAGCTTCCATGTCAAAACCTTGGTGTCTGCAAGCAAATTTGCATCCAAGTTTTTATATCCAAGTCCATTGCTCTTTCTCAAAGCCCTAAAGCCCTTTTAGTGCTTCACATTATTTGAATTTTACCATGAGATATTTGTTTAAAAGCTTTATCATTTGATATTTGTTCTTCCTTACGCATAGCTTGTAATTGTTTAACTGCCCATCAAGCTTTCTTATTTGCTTTAATATTTGATATTTGATATTTACTCTCTTAAATGTTACAACTTGCAGTGGTGACTCTGTTATCCATCAAGGTGTGCTATTTCACATTTGCTTAATTGCTTTGAATATTATAACATGTAACGGTTGAAATAAATTGGCTTGCCATTAATAGCTGAAAGTCAAAATATTAGCCAAGTACAGAAGTCCCAAGAAACTCTATCTTCATGGTCAAAGGTTGAGAGAGAGAATTAATGGAGCTTATGGTTTACAATATGTATCTTAAAGCATTTCACTCGTAACTTGGCACCTATAAACTGAAGGACACCAATCATTCATAAGAACGAACTTTCGAGTAAGAATAATAAAAGGAAAAGGTAACCCACGACCACTCTGCTAACTGGCGCAAGCACGTCATGAAACCCCAGAATTGAATACATGTAAATCCAACAAAGTATTATAATTCCCCTTCTCAAGTTCTTCCTCTTTTACCTGATGGAGCAGGAGGGTCTCAATAACAAAATCTTCCCAATCAAGGTTATTCTCTTGTGTTTTTCTTTTCCTCTTCTGCGGATATGCAACTTCCAGCGACTGAAGCTTAGAACCATCAATGGAATTAGCACTCCATGGGTTCATAATCCTCTGAACACGCAGCTTGGCTGCATAAATCTTTGCCCTTCTTCTCTCATTTGCCATGCAACCTCTAACGAAAGATGGAGGCATCGCATCAAACCCCACATCCATCTCCAATATTTGCTTGAGTATAAGCTTCTTGCTTAATTCTGATTTCCCATCCCACCATTCTGTTGCATGAAGCTCCAACCCTCTATTTCTCTTTCTCCTACTACTTACTGCACTCTCCTTTGAATACTTTCCACCACCACCCTCAAGAAACTTGTCATAAAGCATGGACAGGCATTCTTGAGAAAGTTGTAGCTTATCCAAATCATCATTGTCAGCTTTCTCAACCCTATTTCTACCTTGCAACTCAAAATAACGTGAATCATCACATTCCACGCAATCTACCTCATCCCCATACCTAAAATCCTTCGCCAAGCATTCAGTAACCACATCTCCTAAATCAAACCAAACACTGTCCAGAATTTCCTCTTTCCCATCACTCTTTTCCATGGATTTTATTTCCATATATCGCATCAGAAGAGGCACATTCTTCACAACATTTTTCACTGTCACATTACTTCCCCATGGTAAAATTTGTGCAGCCTTCACGAGTGCTTCCAACAATTCCTTATACCTCGACCTGCAAGTGGATACTACTGAATGCACCTCCCTTGCAACATTCTCAATTTTAATGCCTTCAACTCCATTCAGTTCTGAAACCAATACCACCACAGCAACAACCACTGGAAGTGGCCTTCTCCCAGTTGTCAAGAACCATTTCACCATACATTGTATTAAAAATACCCCTTGTTTCCTCATCTTCTCAATTTTATCAGTGTCAACCCTCCCCAAACTCCATAAGTTCCTCACTACCCTCTCAAAAGAACTCACTATATCAAATTCAGGTAACTTTATATTCATATGATTAACAACCCGCATTATCATCCTGCCCAATTCATGCAAGTCACAGCCAACCACACTACTGGTCTCAGCAATAGACAAGGATCTATTGTCGCTCCTCATGGTAACATAAGCACAAGCACCAATCAAAACCAAGAACCAATCACCTGCTCCAAACTCCCCATCAGTGATCTTACCAATCATCTCTTTGACATCTGCCACTTTCCTGCTGGTTATGTCCAACTTGAAGGTTATTTCATCAATTAATTTAATCGCCTCATAGATTTTCTTGTCTCGGTAGTTTAAGACGCTACCTGTACCTGATGAGCCAAGGTGGATGAAGACACCTTCAGGGCCGTGAATACCACCAGTACGAACCTCAAAGTTGTCAAATGGTTGGACAATGCCACACAACTCACAGAGGAGGCTCCCAGTAACATCATCACGTAAAAGGGATCTATGCCCGCATGAGCAGCACGGCATCGTGGGTGAGAAGCTTTGGGACTTTAGGATGTTTAGTTATTAAAAAAATGAGAAATTATAAGGAAGTTCCACATGCACTTAATAGAGAGGAAGGGAGCAGCATTCAGACCTTAATTTGTATGATCAAACTTTACACTGGTGGTTAAGTCTTGTCATTCTAACACCTGAAAGAATATATAGAGAATTATAATGCATTTCCTGACGTTTTAGGACCTAGATCACAACATTAGCCTAAACAAGTGTGGCAAAGATTAAGATTCCATCAGAGATGAACAGTAATTCAGTAAAACACAAGAAAAACTCTAACTGATGGCAGTAATTACTTGGAGCAATTTCACCCAAAACTCAAATTGCCAAATACCTAGATCATAACATTGGCCTGGCAAAGGTTAAGATTCTATCATAGATGAACAATAATTCAGTAAAACAAAGAAGTAAAACTCAACTGATGGCAGCGATTACTTGGTGCAATTTCACCCAAAACTCAAATAGTCAAATATCAAATAACGACACAATTTATTGGCAGTCAATTACAAGAAAGCAGCCAGCAGCTACCAATTTTAAAGCCTACAAAATAATTAATTGGTTCAAACTTTCACCCACTACAAGTTACAATCATTAACTTTGGATAGCAGGTTGCAAGAAACAAAAGAACTCTTAAGAACCATGGCCAAAACAGCACCATGTTATGCTTGTAGACTAGTGAAAATTCCTTCCTGACGCAATTAAAGTGAATCAGTGACTATGGATAGCGATCAGTCCATTAATTGCACTACAGTACTAGCCCAACTTTCACATATAAATTACTCTCCCAAATTTTGGAATTCAGCTGACATTTTATATATAGGTGTAAAATAACTAAGTTCAGAAAACTAGAAGAGTAAATAGTGCACTATACTAATGAATCAACAATAAGAGCAAAAAAGCTTTAAACAATCAAATTTCTACACCGCAGAGATAAATTACTGAAGAACGAAATCAACCCAGAAATAGTACGGGAAGAAGTACCCAAAAGGGTAGACCAAGCGCAGGAATCATCCAATTAACGTAAGAGAAAATCACTAGGTGTGGTCTATTTGTAGACAGCAACATGAATAAGTCAGACGTTTTAGCAAACACCTAACAGGTCCACTTACCTTACTACCTTCTCCTCCCCAATGCATGCCTCTGACTCTTCTGTTTAATCTAAAAAATCCAGCTCAATCTCTCAATCTCAACTCACCTCCCCAGTTTCACGTCTGAGGAGCTCTCGCCTTTTTGCCAATTCGTGTCGCGGCTGAAGAGTGTCTCTCCGTCACCGCATCTCACCTCTTCGTCAGTTCGTCGTCAGTCACTCGTCTCTTGTCTCAACAGTTGGGTAACGTGATTTCAAGTTTCAACAATTAATGGCCTGTTTGGTTCACGGAATGAAATAGATAAGGAATATAATAGTTATTCTTTGGAATAGAAAAGATGAGAAATAGAATAGAATGCGTATTACTTTGTTTGGTTTAAGGCATGAAATAGATAAAGAATTTCTATTCCATTGTTTGGTTTGAAAATATAAACTTGGAATAGAAAAGGAATAACTAACTAAAAGACCAAAATATCCTCCTCCTCCTTCTTCTTCTTCTTATTATTATTGTTATTAACGTTATTATTATTAATATTAATAATAATATTATTAATGTTGTTGTTATTATTATTATTATTATTAACTTTATTAACCATATTATTATTATTATTATTATTAACGTTATTATTATTATTATTATTATTATTATTATTAACGTTATTAATAATAATATTATTATTATTATAAACCATATTATTATTATTATTACTATTACTACTACTATAATTATAATAATTATTTATTATTATAATAAGAAGAAACCTTAATCACATTCACTATATTTTCTTATAAAAATAAAAGGGTGATTATCTACCTTAAACCACCTCCATTGATGGTCCGAAGAGTTTGTTGGTATTGGTTCAGGTTTCTTAAACAAAAGCTCTTGTAAATGCATCACCACATTTAGGACATTATGAAAACACCGACTAACTATCTCACCCAACCTTCTAAAATTTCTTCTAATAACTCGATTTTTAACATGATGAGCAATAATATGTAAGAAAATTGCTACTTGTTCATCAATAAGCATGTTTTTTGTTGACTTCAATCCTCCTATACTTTCTAACATTTCACAAAGTTTTAAAAAAGCTTGCCTATTCATCCTAACCATTGAAATACATGACCGATCATTGTCATGCACAATTCGCCTCACATAATCTCGATTTACATAAAAATTATGAAAATATCTTCTAACCCTTGGCCTATAACTATGCAAAGAAGCCCCCGATGTCAACAAAATGAATAGCGAACTAACAACATTACACAACTGCAACCATATAGTCAAGACAACCACAATCCTTTTTGTTCTTTCCGCATTTCTACGTTGACTCAAACTGAAACGAGCCATGACTGCAAAAAAACAAAAATCCTAATGTATTTACATAAATTTGTTCAAACAATGTACAATGTAAGAGAAAATCATGAAATAATTCAAATTAGTTGAAGGCATAAAGTAGAATAAGAGAACAACCATCATTTGGACTTCTTGATGTTTCTATATAGAATCCAATGTTTTGTTTGATTTTGGTTGTGATTTATAAACATGTGTGTTATGTTGATAAGTATAGGTGGTGTAGAAGACCAAGATGTATCGTTGTAATTGAAAGTTGCTATCATTTTTTATTCTACCAACAAAACAATGTTTCAAGTAAGTGTGGTTTATTACTATTACACAACTAACGTGGATGAGCAATTACTACTCAATAACGCACATCAAGCCTAATGGGACAAAAATATGAATGGAACAAAAAGAAGAGGACAAACAAATTTATTTCAGCTAACATTATTGGTACAAATCTCTACATGCAGTCATATAATTACCAAATTCAAGCATCCAAAATATATGAAAATCATCAATCACAAGGACAAAGAGTCACAATTTGAAATGAAGCAATTCTAATAGCAATCCATACCTAAACAACGTAAAGAAGAAACACCTACGACGCTCCACCCAAGAGAGTAACCGAATTTAATAGTCCAACCTCCTGCAATCACAATCCTAAAAATTAAAATACCATACACAGAAAACCTAGATAATTAATTCGTATTGTATTGAATGCAAGTTTTGAAGTTAGTCACATTAACATCACAAAACAACAAAACCAATCAGGATCCATATTTCAGTCACGAGAATAAGGATTTGTTAATCATTCTTCGTTTAAATAATAATCTCAGTTTGTCACTTACAGACCTCACTAAAATATTAAAAAAAAAAGATAGACACTGAAGTGAACATAAAATAGAACATATAAATTGAAATGAAGCGTGAATGTTCAGCGTGAACAGTGACTGTTCAGCATGAATCACTGTTCACGCTGAACTGTTCAGCGTTACTGTTCACGTGAACAGTGAGCACGCTGAACTTCATATTCTCAGTTCAGCGTCCATATTCTCATACCAGATCTGAACTTTAATCGAAGAAATCTCAAGTTTTTAATAGAAGGAGGGACTTGAAATTGGTTATTAGTCAGATCGTGAGATGGACTTTTACGGTGATGAAATAGGTAGAGAGTGAATGTGAGTGGGACACAAAAATGGGTAAAGAGGGATTCCGAAGATGTATCAACTTCAAAGAAGGAGAAACACGATGTCATTCATCGAAACCCATTGAAAATATCCACATGAAATACCCATACGAAAAACAAAACCCAAACAAATTACCCAGATGCAATTCATCGAAAATACCCAGATAAATACCCACGTGAACATCATATCCCTCACTCAATCGAAACCCATCACCCAATCAAAACAATACAAATAACTTACCTACAATCTGGTGGTAGAATGCTGGAACGTCAAGAAGAGGAAGAAGTTTTGTGGAGAAGAGGAAGAACTTTTGAAGAGAGACTCCAAAATATTTCAGATGTTGAAGAAGTCGGAAGGAGGCTTGTGTATAAGGATATGTTTGTAAAAAGGAACAAGGTTAGAGGGAGAAGAAGATTATGTATTCGACGATTAAGTAATAACAAGTTTCAGTTGGTTTTAGGTATTCTTTAAAATCGAAGAATACGTATTGACGAGGAATGACTATTACGTGTTCAATTGAAGGAAGACGGTTAACGTTTGTGGGAGCTAGGGCAAGCAGTGCAGTGAAGATTCAAACAGGACGTTTACAGCTACAATTGTATAAGTAATTGGGCCTTGGGGTTTGTTCACATTGCATAACATAGTTTTCGGTTTGAGTCTTTAATTAAATCGCTGTGACTTAAGATTATTGACTAACAAATAAACTCTGAATTATGAATTCTCATTCTCTAATCCTGTTCATCCATAACGACATATCCTATTAAGATGAATTGTCTAAAGTTAGACAACTAGCTCCATAATGCGAATTGTTTAAAGTTTAATAACATAATGACATATTCTAATAATGTGGATTGTTTAAAGTTAATCAACAAAACTTAAGTTATTTAAATTTAAATAATATAATGGCGTATTTGTGTTGAAAGTTTATTTTGTAATTTTAAAAATTACTTATAAGAGTACTCAATACTAATAATACATGGTAACATATTCATAGCGAATATTGATCCGTATAACTTTAAATATTAAGCTGATTTTTTTTATAATTTGTAATTTTAAAATATTTTAATAACGTAATTTCGAAATTTTAAAATCTCTTCGTCAGTGCACGTCTATGTTTGTATATTGCTTTTTTAATTAAAAGGAAAGTTTATCTATACTAATTACACGACTAATTTAGAGAAACAGATCCCAAACATATCATCTAACAGGATAAAGTGACACCCAATAGGTGTAGTATCCAAATAAGTGATTCTTAAATCAAAATGTCCTGTATAGTTAGCGAACCAGTCGGCACATCTTTTGCTCTCTCGATAAATATGTCGGCGTACAACAATCCAATTTTGAATAAACAATTCATTTATTTTCATGAATATAGGATTAAAAGCCATTGATCGGTTAGCCAAGGAAGACATGATATCGATCCGGTGATAACTCAGATTCCACTGGAGCTTAAGCCCTGGTGTGTAACATTCCATCACCGATGGGAAGGGTATTTGGTAAACTAGGACGGTTTAGGATTTTTATTGCATATTATTGTTTGAGCATACATTTGGCCTCTAATTTTAGAGGAATGAGTCATTTGACACATGCATTTATATGTACATGCATTCATGGCATTTTCCGGCATTTAATTGTGATTATGATATGATTTGTGAATTTGAGATAATTATGTTTGATTATGATTTATTGGGAATTATGGAATAATTGGATTTGAATAGTTGAATTAGAATGTCTTAAGAGTGATTGTCAGTTGATAGCGACTCATATGAAATTTTTCTGAAAATTTGAGAGTAAATGTCCGGACCGAAATTTTTCGAGTGACAGACTGGTTGACTAAATGATACTGAAATAAATATCCAATGGTAATGGGAAAAATAGATACTTGATTTTAGGAATAAAAATGATGAGCCATTGGAATTTAGAGACAACTTAGACCGGAAATAATTTTGGTACTGAGTAAGAGGATTAACCCCTTGCATGCCTTAAGTTAGAAACTTTTCCCCTTGGAAGGTTAGGAAATTGCTTGGCAGTAACTTTTCTCTCCTAGGGCACGATTGCTTCTTCTTCCTTGGTTGGTTTTCGATTCTCTCTTCAAGATTCTAGCTTGCTCCTTCCTTGTTGCTAAAGACCAACTTAAAACCTTGAGAGAATGATGATTTGCGAGAGTTTAAAGGCTCACCGTGGGTGTTAGAGAAAGGTGTTAGGGTTGGAGAAGATTTCATAAGATTGAAGATTTGAGAGCTTGATTGGTAAGTAAAATGGTTTTAATGTTGTTTTTATTGTTGTTGAAATGCATTAATAGGTTTAAATGTTAAAGATTGTGGTAGTTGAGTGGAGTTATTACTGATTTTAGAGAGAGAATTGGCGAAAAATTGGTCGGAGAAGACGACACGCAACTTCGCATGTTCTTGGCGTAAAAAGGAAAGGAAAAGCGCGCGAAAGCTCTAAACACTTGACGCCGCGGCGAGCTCCTTTCGACGTCGCGGTGAGCTCAAGTTTGCAGTTAGAAAATTATTATGAAGTTGAATTAGAAAATTGACCACAAACTGATTTTTTTAATTTAAATAATTGCTAACCAAAAATATATTAAGAATTCATTTTAAGATACTCGTTAATGGAAGAAGACCTAAAATTACAATGAGTATTAGTAATATTTTACGAAAATTTTTGGAAGAAGACCTAAAATTACAATGAGTATTAGTAATATTTTACGAAAATTTTTCTTATTTATGATATTATTATTTGTCTTTTTATATATTCAATTTGTGATTTTAACGTCATTACAACCACATGTATTTAGAAAAGTGATCAACAAACAGAACATAATAACTAAACCCATCAACATATGGAAGGGGTTATTAAGGTGAGTAAGAATAGGTGTAGCCGGATGACCCAGAATATGATGCCAGTTCTGAGTGCAGAGAGGAGTAGCAACATTGGCAATAGGACGCTTCGCCGGAAAAGTAAGGTAATATAAATCATCAAGATGATCACAAGATCAAGACTTGCCTTGGTCTTGGCATCCTTGACCTGAAAATGAGTAGAGAAAAATTCAATGGAGACTCGGTTAGCAGAGCATAGCTTAGAGACGGAAAGTAAGTTATGGGTAAGAGTGGGAATATGTAATACACCAGATAATGATAATGGTTTAGTAGAGGTAGGGATAGTGGCACTACCAGTATGGGTAATAGGTAATTCAGTACCATTACCTACTACCAGGTGATCAGACCCATCATACGGGGAGTTAAGGGAAAGGTTATGGAGATCATTTGTGATGTGATGGGAGGCACCAAAATCGACTATCCACTTGTCAGAAGGAAGCTCAGCCCGCTTGTGTGTGTGATGGGCTGAAGGATTGCGATTGCGAGGACGGCCATGAAGCTTGAAGCAGCGTCGGGCTGTGTGTCCGGGTTTCTCACAGTACTGACAAATGACAGAAAAATAATTATCACCTGTATCTGGAGCCTGTACGGATGATGGCGAGGCAAAAACCGAAGACATATCGAAGCCATGGCGGAAGGTCCAGATGCCATGGCAGAAGGTCGTGGTCGACGGCGTTGGGAAAAGGACTGATTGGGCATTTGGCCCGGCGCTGGGTGTCGGGAGCGGTAGGAGTGCCTGTGGGTTTGATAACCAAGTAACGCCGTAGCAGGTGTAGAGGCTGACCGAGCTGTCCGTGTGAGATAAGCTTCATGATCTAGAAGCTTTTCATGAAGTTCCTGAAACGAAATGGGAGTATCACGGGCTCTAATAGCCGCAGCAATCTCCTTAAAGTCAGAGCCAATACCATTGAGCACATGAATGAGGAGATCGGTGTCATCAAGAGGACTGCCAATAATGGCTAATTCATCATCAAGGCTTTTAATCTGGCGTAAGAAAACAGCTACAGGTTGGTCACCCTTTTCCATGCACGTGAGTTTTTCCTTGAGAGAAAAGCGAGGCGAGAGCTACTCGCATAGGTGGTGGCAAGGATGTCCCATGCTGTCGGGAGGTGGTAATCGATCCCAACAACGTGACAATGGTCTCCGCAAGAGGACAAAATGGTAGCAATAAGGAGTTGATCTGTCGAACCCGGTGAGTATATCCAGGATCTGTGGATCGGAGGACACGGAATGATCCATCCGTGTAACCATGGAGGTCAGAGCTAATGAGGAGAGCGATCATCTGCACTCTCCAAGCCGGGTAGTTTGCTCCGTTGAGTTTAATGGAGGCAGTATTCAAAACAACGAGTGAGGAATTGTTGAAAGGAAGCACAGAGGCAGGACTAGTAGTGCCAGAGGTTTCTTCGGGAGTGGCCATGATGAAAACAAATAGAAACAGACAAGGAAGGAGACACATAGATGAGGTGTTTGAAAAAATTGATGTTAGGCGTGGAGGCTCGATACCATAAAGTAAATGATTGTGACAGTGAAATGATAAGAATTCGATGGTGTGTCTTATTCTCCTTTACAGAATATATATACAGCTAAAGGCTATCATTTTACATAAAGTAACGGAAAGTTGTTACAGTAACAGAAATGGTTACATGGAAAATGAAGTTTACAGATATTATTCTGATAGAACCCCACCACAAAGGTCTTCGAGAATTCTTATCTAGAATAAGAAGTGCTTGGACTAAGTCTTGTTTTAGTTGCTAGTGCCGTTTAAGGCCTTTAGAATAGGAGCAGTTAGTTCGTTTAAGGCCTTTAGAATAGGACCAGTTAGTTTTATTTTAGTTCCTTTTATACCTTTGTAGTTGCAGCAAAGAAGGGGATTAAAAAAATAACAACCGAAAACTTCTTATTTTGAGAATTTATTCTCTTAGCTTTGATTGGGACCTATCAGTGGTATCAGAGCCCTTTTTTTCTTAAACTTCTTTTTCTTTCTCTTTTTATGGCAACCAACAAGGAGAGAATCGAAAATCTGGAAGTTAGCTTAGGCCAGCTCCAAGACAATCTATCAAGAATGGAACGGGGACTTGGTGAGGAACTGCAGCAAATTAAAGCAGCCATCACTAAATTCTCTGAGCTTTCTCTTCCTAGCAAAGACGCGTCCAACGATGCTAGTGATCGAAGTATCCAAAATCGCACTCACCAGGATGAATCCAGAGAAGGAGGGAAACCATTGTTTTCTGCGAAACTAGCTACGTTGGAGTTTCCGAAATATTCCGGAGACGATCCAACAGAATGGTTTACCAGGGTAGGCCAATTCTTTGAATATCAGGGAACCCCAGAATAAGATAAGGTATCCTTGGCTTCTTACCACCTTCGTGGAGAAGCAAATGAATGGTGGCAATGGCTTCGTAGAACACATACTGAAGTAGGAAAAGACGTTTCGTGGGAGGTATTCTATGAGGAATTGTGGTCTCGTTTTGGGCCCACCGATTGTGAGGATTTTGACGAATCGCTATCCAAAATTCGTCAAACAGGAGACTTACGAGACTATCAGCGGGAGTTCGAAGACGGGGAACGAGTTAAGGTTGGACCCGGAAGGCGCTTGTCGGGACTTTCATGGGAGGTCTTAAACTCGAAATTGTTGAAGGATCGGGATGTTCAAACCAAGACATTGAAGGACACCATCGGTTTGGCGAGAATGAAGGATGAGCAATTCTTTGCGTCAAAAGAGGCAATTCGCCCATCTTTCCAAATGGGTTCTTCTTCCCCAACAAAAATTAAACCGTCCACACCGGTGAGACAGCTTACTTGGGAAGAGATGCAGAAACGCAGAACGCAGGGGCTATGCTTCAATTGTGATGAAAAATTTATCCCTGGCCACAGATGCTCCAAACCACATCTCCTCCTTCTTGATGGCGGATGTAATTTTGAAGACGATGATGCTACATGGGAGAATTCTGCTGAGCTGCAATCCAGATTTCCAAATCTGAACCTTGAGGACAAGGTTCCTTCAAAAGGGGGAAGCAATGATAGAACCCCACCACAAAGGTCTTTGAGAATTCTTATCTAGAATAAGAAATGCTTGGACTAAGTTTTGTTTTAGTTGCTAGTGCCGTTTAAGGCCTTTAGAATAGGAGCAGTTAGTTTGTTTAAGGCCTTTAGAATAGGACCAATTAGTTTTATTTTAGTTCCTATTTATACCTTTGTAGTTGCAGCAAAGAAGGGGATTAAAAAAATAACAACCGAAAACTTCTTATTTTGAGAATTTATTCTCTTAGCTTTGATTGGGACCTATCATATTCCTTAACAATTACAATATCGAGTAAAAAAGTGGGCCTGATGAGATTCTTCTTGGAGCTAGTTAGGCTTTGATGTGGACCACAGTGTCATGCAAATGTTCATTACAGCCAGATTCATGCACGATGCACGGAGCGGTCATAATCTTCGATGCCATTTTAAATTCTTAATTGTAAAACACAATTTTGATTTTGTTGTTCTAAATGCGGATGGGTTGGTGCCGAGTTGTAAGGAGTTGTAAAGTCAAGTTCTGCAGTATGTTCATCAGTCTCCAAATTATGAGACAACAGCACTTGAAATCTGTTGACATCATTAGAGTCTTTAATAGTTCAGGGCCAACATGCTCACAGGTACTGCACAATGCAGAATGATTCAACCCCGACTGTTATCTTCGTAATTATCAGAGAAGATGTGCAGTTTTCTCAATTGGTTGAATCGAACAAGTAAACCAGAGGAGAAGATCAATGATCTTTTTGAAATTAAAAGAATAACTATCAATAACTGAAGCTCAATAAGTTCAAAAGTACCGATCCTGCTCTTATGCACAATGTTCAAGTCAACTCCAGGTTGATGAAGTATTTGATAACCAGTATGCGAATCTGAGTCCCAAAGTCCGAAGAATAAAATTACTGTCCTGCAGCATCCATCTAGCAAAATTATCACTTGCATGCTAATATGACAAGGAGTTACCTGCGTTTGGTTAGCGTCTGCAGCATGCAAAGACGGGACGAGACGGAACAGGACAGGACAGGACATGACAAGAATTGAAGACAGGGAGATGTTTGATTGCGGTGGACAGAACACAGATTATTGTCCACGTCCTAAGGATAGAAATGTGTTTGGTTAGCACCAAATGCATAAAGGGGCAGCCACAGAGACAAAATTGTGCAGAAAGTAGATAAAATAAAGTTATATCCGAAAAGAAAATTTTTAAAAAAGAGAGTAAAAAGCAAACCTTGATTTGGTAGTCGGCTACATATGGGAAGAACCTGCATAAAAGGTCCAAGCTTTTGATGTTCCGCTAGCAACTCAGAGAGATCTTGACTCTGAAATTTAAAATAAAAACAAAATTAGGCAAAACAACGACTAAAGAACGAGTAAGAAAAGCAAGAAGAAGAGAGTGTGAGGAAAAACCTATCAACATCTGGGTTGGTTCTAATTTGGGGTGAAGCGGCTCTTGCAGGTGAGAAATTGGGATTATACAAAACGTGATCTTAAGTGTCAACTTCATTCCAATATTGAAACCCACAGCAAAGAAGTAAACAATCAGGAAAGAAGAGGAAGCGTAAACAGAGACTATACAAAATTAACTAGTTCCAACAAACCAGATAAGATGACGACATTAATCTCAAATCCCATCTACGGAAACATTAATTCCATACACAAACCCCATCTACGGAAACCCATAACCCCCGACAAACAGCAAACACGATGGGATGAAAAGCTTCTTACCTACAAGAGAGGCTCGACTGTCGAAGGAGAGAAACGGTTCTGCAGACGACGGAGAAGGAAGAACAGGAGGTGCGACAGATGACAAAGACTTGGGAGAAGCCGAAGGATGAAGACGATGTGCGACGTAGACGTGAATAGGTTTCGTCTAAAACAGGGTTATTTTAGAATTTTCTGCTTCTAGTCCGATGGACATGCGTCTCCGTCCCGCACTTTTGGAATGGACTGAATTTTTTGTCCGTGTCCACTGCAGACGGGACAGAAATTCTTGAAGACACCAACCAAACAATGTTTTGGACAGTACTTTTTTGTCTTTGTCCACTGTCCTCACCCTTGAGGACAGTAACCAAACACTGGGTTAGTGAACATTCTTTTCTTCTTTTTTTTTTCGTCTGCCAAAAGAATATTGCAGAGGGCATAAACCCAATCTCTAATTCTTTCTCTCTTGAGAGTGTCCCTTCTTCAAATAAAATTTTCTCTGCGACATCATTCTTCACATGCCACATGAAGCTTAAGTCAGGTTTGCCATCGCCCCATGTACAGATTGTTGTTATAACTTCGCAAGAAAAAGGGAAGCAGAAGCCCACTAGTTTTAGCTGCCATAGATCATTTTGCTGTTTCCTCTGACAAATGCTCCTTGACAAAACGTGTTTCATGCACAAAATTTTTCTTTCTCATTCACATGAGATGAACTTTCTTAGAACTAAAAAGCTAAATTTTCTACTTCTCATTTATTTGCATTTCCATGCAATTTATCAAGAATCCGCCAAGTGACAGCATCAGGAACCAACCCATTCCTACGCATTTCTGTTAGAACTTGGTAAGCTTCTCTTTTCATCCCCAACTTGCAAGCACTATTAATCACAATATTATAGCTTATAATATTCGGAGCAATCCCACAGTCCACCAATTCATAGAGGAAATGACAGGCGTCACTCAGATTGCCTGAGTTGCAAAGCCCTTTGAGAATTGCTGCATAAACGAAATTGTCATGCACTTTTGAGGGCCAAATAACATCATCCCAGAATTTCTTAGCCTCGTCCACTTTGTCAGATTCAAATAGTCCATCAATTATTATTGTATAAGTGGTACTATTAGCAGCCACACCCTTACTTACCATTCTGTTAAAAACAGCTTGTGTCTCCTCTGCTAATCCAAGTTTAAATAGACCGCAAAGAACGGCATTGTATGTTACAACTCCAGGGATAATACCTTGTTCATACATTACTTGATACAGCATATTAAGAGCTTCCTTGCTCCTCCCAACATTTAACAAACCACTTATAATGGTAGTATATGTCACGGGATCAGGTGCACAAAATTTTCCCATCATCATCTCTTTTAATACCTTCAAGGCTTCATCAACTCTTCCCATCTTGCAAAACCCATGAATTACTGTGTTGAGAGAGATCACATCAGGGTGGCACTTGGCTTGAAGCATAGAAACAAGCACATTTAAAAGCTCGGTCGGCTTATCCATTAGACGAAGAGCTCTCAAGTAAATATTGAATATTCTTGTCTTGTCTACCTGCTCCTTCCTCAACATTAGCTGCAGAACCTCCCTAGCCTTGTAGAGTTCCATTTCTTGACAAAGGGCTTCAACTAAAACCTTATACGTATCCTCAGACGGGAAGTAACCATATTCTCTTCCTTCCTGTAACAATTGATAAGCTCTCAAGCAACCTCCTTCCTTGCAAAGCCCATGTAAGATAGAATTGTATGAAACCAAGCTTGGAACAAAGTCCCTCTTCTTCATTATATAGACAATCCTGGAAGCGCCATGGTGTCTACCAGCTTGGCAAAGCGAATTAATCATATTCCCATAAACGAACTCCTCATTTACGCTATTCCCTTGTGGCATAACTTCTGCAATCTCGAAAACCTCATTGAAAAATCCTTCTCTACATAAAGTATCGATGAGACTTCCAAAAGCGGCATTATTAACTATCTGGTCCTCTTCAACCTTCATAGCTTGCCAAAGCTTGCACATTAACTCCTTCCCATGCTTAACAGCCCGGTTTCTAAACACCCCACCAATCAAAACGCTATAAGTAAGCGAATTGGGGGCCAAACCATATTCGCGCATTTCGTCGAGCAGTTTATACGCGTCAACGAATTTATCAAGTCCACAATACCCACCAATTAAAGTAGTATAACTAACAACATTTGGATGATGCCCTCTCTTTCTCATATCATACAACAACCTGTGAGCTACACTGGGGTGCGAAATACGGCAGAACTGATCGATCAAACAATTGTAATTGATCAAGGAAGGCACAAATGTGGGCTTAACATCAAACAAGTGGTAAATAACACGCAAAGTGACGAGTGGGGTTTTAGAATGAAGCAAACGAGCAATCAAAACATTGCAGGTTCGCTCATCGGGGACGCACCCAGAAGCAATGAAGAGAAGAAACCGGTGGTGGGCTTCAGAAAAGCGGTGGGCATCGCAAAGGCCGTGGATGATGCTGCTGAGGTTAAGGGAGTTTGGGTAGTAGCCGCGAAGGCGGAGGTTGTGGATAAGGCGAAGCGCAGCGTCGACGTTGCGGGCTTTGGAGCAGAGGTTGTGGATTTTTTTGGACCAGAAAGAGGTGTGAGTAATCGGGATGGAGGAATGGTCCAATTGTATTGGAGATTCGGGAGCGGATGCTGTGGAGAGACATGAGAGAAGGAGATGGATTGGTGAGGTTTTGGTAGGGACTGGTTTCCTTCTGGAGGAACATCGCCGCATGTTTACCTTCTGCTTCACTTGAGGAGTCTGTCATAGAGCATGTTTACTTGCTCCTTTCACTCGAAGAGTCTGTTATATAACATACATTCATACATACGCACACGGCTTAAGCTCAGTTTGAAGCAAGCAGCCCAGTTCAAGGGACCAGCTCCTCTCCCTCTGAACCTCTGCAGTTAGATTCAGATGTTTCTTGTTGGTTATATCATTAAATGAATTAGTTTCTCCTTTTCTTCTAAACAAGTAAAAACTCCCCGCAGCCTGCCGGACAAGACTTAAAACTGCTAGTAAGTGATAACCCATTTATCGTCCATTACCAGTAGGCTTGCTTAATATCCAATTTACATCCATCAAATTCAAATGCAGGAGTTGCGCAAATTAAGTTAAAAACAAGCAAGAAATAACTTTTATATTAAAGCAGTCCAAAATACAACATGAATCTAGTAACGTAACATAACACTACATTATATATAAGCATAAGATCCATATTAAGTACTTAATAATCACCCGAACTAACAAGTCTTCTAGAGCACTATAGACAACAATCAACGATGATGTGGGCAGAAAGTGACCAAATAGCTGCCACCACTGCAAGTGGCAATGCTAGTAGGGTCATCATAAGCATAAGAATAAGCCCTAGGACAAGCCGTCTTGAATATCCTTGAATAAGCTGTGGGCTTGCACGATTGGGGGCTTCCAAAGCTCCCTGTACAACAATACCTCGGCGAGTTAAATGCAAAACAAGCACTCTTGCAGGCCACAACCCTTCTGTTATCTCTCGATCTCACTTGTAATCCCACTGGACACATCCTGTTCAGGTCACTAACACAACCTGCGTAGCTACATTTGCCCGATCCTTTAAAGGGTGTGATTGACATTGCCAGGTTGTAGCCATCTACGAGGCTGACATCGTAGAAGTCTTGGTCATTGCCTAGTGTGATCTCTGCCAAGGTGGCTGGTGGAGCACCGCCTAAGCCATTGCAGAAAAGGGAGCCGCCGCAGTCGCCGGTGGCACAACGGCCACGGCCGGAGGCGTCAAAGGAGCAGCCGTGGCGACCCCAGAAGCGGCCAGACCATAAAGGTGGAAGCTTGAGAGAGTAAGCTTTGTTGGGTAGGAGCTTGAAGCCTCCACGAGCTAACATGGGCTTTCCTGCACTTGGCTGGATTCCTGGCCACACTGGGTGTGTGCATTTGTTGTATAGAGTTATTGTTCTCGACGAGACCTCCACTAATGACAGACAGTCAGAAGAAGAAGGGATTAATTAGGTCTGGTCATAACAGTTACCATGAGTAGCTAACACAAATAACATCCTTTTATGACAACTTTGTATCAGAACTATATGAACTACCAGTGAAGTAGGATAGTTTGAACAAGTGTATCTAAGCTACCTTACATACAGCTTCAACGCCAAAAAATAAACAGGAACTAGTCCCAGAAGGGTCACAACGAGCTACTTAGAGAAGTCACTTATAAAGACTAGGCTGGGACATGTATGGTAGAGAGAAGCAGATATGGTACCTGAAATATGGGAGAATAGGAGAGCAAAGAGCAGAAGAGTGACACAAGACCTCTGCATTGTTGCCATGGGTGCGGTAGAAGAGAGCTTGCTTGACCCCAGATACTAGTACAGACTAAAGAGGCAGGCACCCCTCCTGGTCAGTGGTCACTGTCAATCACAAGGGCGTGGATTTTTATAGACCAAAGTTGAGGTGGCTAAATTTTAAAAATTTACTTGGTAATTTCTAGAAAATGGGTGGTGGTGGGACAGAGCAGATTAATTGAGTCCAGGGCAATTGTGAGTTTGCAAGAAAAAGAGAAACACCGAAGAAAACAAGCTTCGTTTTTCAAGGAATGCAATGCAACAATCTTCATAAGGGCATCTCCAACCAAGACACCAAAACACCAAATTTGGTGTTTTGGTGCAAAAATTCTTCTCCAACCAAGGCACCAAAACACCAAAAAATTTGGTGCAATGAATAGTAACACACCAAATTTGGTGTGTTATTATTCATTGCACCAAAAGTACAAAAAGACAACTTTAACCTTGTACTTTTTAACTTTTTTCCTTTTATATCCTTTTCACAAATTGATTTATTTACATAATTGACTAAATAATTAAATTTAACTTATTTATTACTTTACACAAAATATATCATTACAAAGGTCTCATTGAGACATTTAAAACGAGACTAATATTGAATATAATATTAAATTTATTTTTAATATTTATTTATAATTCTTATTTATGAGTGTTATAAATTCATTAATAAAATATGTAAGAACAAAAGTAAATTTGAAATAAAAAGTACATAAATTTAAACCACACAATTGATTTTAAAATTAAAACTCAACATAAATATTTGAAATTACATTAATATTTGAAATTATGTAAATATTTGAAACTACATAAAAATTAAAACTCAACATAAATATTTGCAATTACATAAAAATTAAAACTCAACATAAATATTTGAAATTACATCTAGACTTAAATAAATTACAACGAAATCGAATTTAGATTATAAGCAAACTAAAATAACAACAATAAACTTAAAAACAAAACTAAAACACTTGAAATATTAATTTAACATAGATAATTAATAATTTGGAAGGTCATCCCTATTTCCTCCAAAATCAAAATCAGTTTATATTTGTGTATATTATTAATTTGTTGTAATAATATTAAATATATTTTGTAAATAATATTAATTTAATATAAAGTATATATTAATTGATTAAGAATAATGATTTTTATTTTTATTTTAATAAATAAATAAATAAAATTTCTTGTACAAATATAAATTAATTTAGTTAATAACTAAATTATTGTGGTTATATAAATATAAATTAATTTAGTTAATAACTAAATTATTGTGGTATATTCTTTGTAAAAATCTTGGTATAAAAATTTGGTGTAAAAATTTGGTGTAAATGGTTGGAGCAACACCAAATTTGGTGTAAAAAGATGCTGAGAATATTCCATTTTACACCAAATTTGGTGTAAAAATTTAGTGCAATGGTTGGAGATGCCCTAAGTGAAGATTCATTTGGGAAAGCGATGAAAGGACAATTGCACATGTCTCAAGGGCATGTCAGAGTGGGGGAAGGTGTTGTCTGACAAAACAAAGAGAAACCTCACATGCGGATGCCACAGTGCAGTGGACTTTCGTTCCTCCATTATCTTTCTTTCCTTTACTCTGTCGATGCTCTTTTTCATTTCCAATAACAAGTTAACAACACTATCCACCATGGATTTTTTTTGTTAAATAGTTTGTAACAAATTCATTATTCATACAAATTAAATTCAGCTTACCTCCTAATTATATATTTTGAGTATAAGTTGATTCGTCCTAATTGTCTCATGGCTCAACTCAACTAACAGAAGTACGTACATATACAAACAAGTATGTCATTTGAAGAAGGAATGGTGAAGAGAGTAAGATGCACGCTCCTTCACTTGGGCCTCATGGCTGTCATTTCCAGGTAATTAATGTGTCTCACTGAAAAGCTTCCCAGTCCAGTCTATTACTCAGTCTTCCACGCTTTTACCTAAGGACGTGTCGTTCACGAACATTGCTTAATTGAAACCAGAGCGGTAAGTATTAAGTAACCACCGTAGTTCAACATCAGATATTGATTACTGACTGAGTCTACACTCTACAATTTGGCGCTGCTGAGCATGCACGTGAATAAGGAAGTAATTTACATATATATATATATATATAAAAACCCATTCAAAATGAGTGAAAGATCTAATCATCTAAGAGAATCTAATGGAATAGTTGTCGTCTAATGTACAGTGCAGATCTGGCTAACGGACACAAACACGCTTAATTACACTTTGGGGAAAAAAGGTAAAAGGTATCTTTCTTTTGGGATTTAGAACATTGTAAGCTTATTCTTGGGTTTGAACTTTGAATTTTGAAATGTAATCATGGAAACCTACCGGAAATGTCTCAAGATTGTTGAGTTATTCCTAACTCTATGCTATGTTTTCCCAAAATTCTTGGACCAGATTGTTCGGTTATCCAATCAAACGTCATCTCAGGCCCATCCCAACTTTCAACATATGATATTAACCCCCAAGGCTTATTACTTAAATCTCACCCGTATAATACAGCTGGACATCAACAACTATACTCATTCATGGGATTATGCCATATTTAGCATAAGCTATTCATGTATTTTGTGATTAACCTGCCTACGAAATAACCTATTCAAAATTGTGTTCATTCACATCTTATTTGGTATAACCCAAAACAATGCATTTTAATTCAACTTATTGCCCAACTCCTATTGAAATGTCATTATTTCAGTTTTAAAATGTCATTAGTAAGGTATCAATATACCTAAAATAGGTTTTCTTTTACATTTATTAGAAATTAATTCTTTTGAATTACATAATTCATAAAATTTTGCATCTCCTCTTTGTCTATATTTTATTGATAATGCATTTTCTTATTACCTTCTCAACTTTTTTAATTATTATGTCCCGTCCTCTCCGTTCTCTTAATTTATAATTTATAAAATTTTTGTGCAATTAATTAAGGTTTTAGTTTTTATTAAAAATTAAGCGCTTAATTAAAAACATTATGAAAATTGAGATTTATTATTTTAAAATATATATTTAAAATAATATAGTTCAATGTGTACATATAAAAACTATACCAAAATTGATAAATCTATTTATTACTAGAATTCAATTCACTTATACTAAACAAGGATAGCAACATAATCATATTATTCTTTCTTAATATTATGTTCCAATCTAAAAAAATTGTAGCATGTATGCCTATTGCATTCTTAATTACAAAGAATGAACAAATTTAAATTCTGTTAGAAAGAATCAAGATAAAACACTATCACATAGATCACGTTAAACATGATCATTTGCATCAGCATATAATAAACAAAAACACATACTTGGTTTATTGTTATAGTTTCACTGATTAAAGAACTTTTACTGCCTTTCTCCTTCTATAGAATTTTCGTTCATAAGATCAGGTCTTATCTTTGTGGTCTTTTGTTTTTAAATACTAAACCTTGACTACCTTTGGTAGTTATATAAAGTATAATGACCTTAATACCTCTCATGGGTGTATTTAATTCTTTATCTCCCACTCATACATGAGGGGTTTTAATTTAATTAAAAAAACAAAAAATGTTGAAATGCTCATATTTGTTAAATAACCGGTGTGACCAGCATACGACGAGAGGGCATTGCCACATATTTGTTAGGAGTATATGACATCTCGATTTAACAAATTGATCCTGATGCTTATGTATCTTTGAGTAGATATTGTATGCTATAACCTAGGTTATATCTCACATTTGCACTTTTCTTTGATTCCATTTAGTTTTTTGTGTCATGATTGTATTCAAGTTCTCTACTAAAGAGATGATGACTATTTATGAATACTTTTCATGCAAGTCATTGATCTCAAAAAAATAAATGATCTTCCTTTATTCTCAATTCTCTTTTGAATTAAATTTAATTTGTTTTCCTATAATTATTCCGGAGGGTCGCATCTTGCACAATCTTTTGATAATAACTTAAAGTAGCAAGCCTTAAATTTAATTTTCAGGATTAAAATAAGAGTCATAAGGGTATATGATGAGATTCTTCTAAACATTAGTGTCTATTTAGCCCTTTTGGCCTTATCAATATTGATTACGTTCCATAGGTCGTGTACTTACGAAAAGGCTTTCATTTTAACATCCAAATTTAATAGTCTTCACCGAAAATTAAGGACATATTGATATAGAAAAACTAGTAAATGTATAAGATTTGTTTTTATAATTTTAAAAAGATTTTTAAAGAGGAAATAGATTACCACTATATTTTTTGTTCAAGCCTCTTAAAATAATAAGATTTTGATATCTCGTTAAGTAAGGTAACACATACTGAAAAAACAATAACTTTTTAAAATTTTAAACTGTTGAAATATAAGTTACATATTCTATATAAATTATTTAGATACTTTTGTCTCTTATTCATTTAAGAGAGACTCTTATACTCTCCCACAAGATTCAAAATAAATTTAGTTGTTTGCTATTGGAGCTTGCAATATCCTTCATGTTGTCTTTTTTATTTAAAAGAACCTTTAAATTTTCTTCTTTAAGTCCGGTTTGGTGTCTTAGCATCAACTCTTACATGAACATAAATTTTGTCCATACTGGAATCTGTCAAGTACTCTTTAAGTATATATACTAAGGGCGAACGGGATGGACGACCACGCAATCCATCCCGTTCGTTCATTTCATCTAACGATCACACAACTATGTTGACATTTTCGAATGTTCTATGTTTATTGTTATCCTCCCTCTCTCAAAGTTGCAGAAAGTATTCTCTCTCATTATTTTGCTCTCTGCTGTCAACTTCCTCTGCTTTTTCGCCGTCGACTTCTTCGACCCCTCACCTTCCCCACCATTTGCCTTAACAAGTATTTCACCATCATCGTCACCTCTACCGTCACCTGCCTCATCTGCCACAGCACTAACCTCTTCCCTCGCTCCTTCACCGTCCACTACACACTCCTTCACCATCCACCACACCATCTCCCACCCTCAAGTGGAAACCATGTAGCTCTCCCTCAGACATCCATCATTATCTAAGGTTTTTAAAATTGGGGATTGAGAAATTGGAGACCTTCTCTCTTCGATCTCTCTCCCTCACATCTTGCTCAACACATCGTCTCTTACTGGCTCTACCCTACCACGACACCTCCTCCTCGGCAACACAGAACCTTCCTTCCTTCTCTTCATCTTAAAACTCTAAACATTGCATCTTTGCAAATCTCACGGTTTTATTCAACATTTGGAGTTTCTCTCCAACAACAACAAACGAATGGTTAGCATGTGCTACAAAACAGTATACAAATGCGTCTGCTTATACCTATTTAAGGCCCCCAATTCCTACAGGTCCCTGGTATAAACTTGTTTGGCATAACAAAAATAGTCCGAGATACTCCTTCATTTTATGGTTAGCATTTTTGAATAAGTTGCCAACAAGGGATAATTTGCAGTATCTTCATATGCCTAACCGATGTTCCTTGTGTGTAGCTGACCTTGAAACTATTGATCATCTTTTCTTTGAGTGCCCTTTTTCTAAAACAATTTGGTTTCAAAGCCTTAGCCATTTTCAAATTTCCATTCCTTCTCTTACAAACTTTCAATCTATATTATTATGGTTCTCCCAGTCAGCCTCCACTAGAACCTGTGACATAAACTCTTTCCTCATCTTTCTTTCTGTTACTGTTTATAACCTCTGGGCAGAAAGGAATAGGCGGACCTTTACAGAAGAAGCCATGGATAAACGGAATCTCTCTATGCGTGTGATCTTTCAAGTTATGGAGCATCTCAGCCTAAACACTGAGAGAAGGTAATATGAGTGTGCTGAATTTAATTTTCTCTAATGTTTTATCTGAAAGTGATGCAGCCAGATGACGGTTCAGTTCGCATAGGGCATCCAGTCTGGGTTGTCCTAATCATGAAGGCTAGTTGTGTTTTTTTTTCTCAGGTGTCGTTCTCGGTTCATCTTAGGAGCTCAAGATCGTCGCGCCAAATCAAGAGTTACAAATTTCATACTCCTATATTGTTGTTTGAGAGTGTTTATGGAATTGGGTGATATTTTTGTTATTTTTCAGATTTGTTGGGCTTTTGTTCTTTCGGGCGGAAACTATTAGAGATGGTGCGGTTTATCTTTGTTTTGTTTTAGGGTTTAGGAAGTGGGAGCTTCCTTCAGCCCTTATGGATTAAGAGAGTTAGGGATTGTTTCTTTTATTTGTACATATATTTTTCATTTTATAAAAGCCTTTCTGATTTATCAAAAAAAAAACAAACGAAGACAAAGGAGGAACAAAATGGGTATATTTGAACCTTACAGGGCAATTGGATACATATCAACTGGCGCTCCCTTCTCCATTCAACGCTTGGGCACTAAGACCTTCTTCACTGTCAGCGTTGGCAAATCCTTTCAGGTTTGTAGCTGTACTAAGGTTAGTTTAGTTCTGGTGGGCCCTCAACTACCCCACAAGACTTCACCTTCGCAGCATAAGCCAATGACATCTCGTCTTTAAATGAGCCCATCAAGTCATGCACTCTTCTTCTGCTGCTCCTCCTTCTCCTTCTCACAATTTTTTATCGTTCTTCTTCTTGTTGTTCCCATTCTCCGTAGAAGGTAATGTTTTTTTTACAGGTTGCAACGTGGAGCAGGCACAATGCAAAGGTTAATTTGCTGATGTTGATTGGGGATTATATCCTCAGTGCTGATGTTGATGGGAATGCTTTTACTTGGGCTTTTAAAGGAATTGAACAGAGTGGCACACCTGTTGGGCACATCATGCTTGACAATAATTTTGCTCCTTCATGTATTATACATCCCGATACTTACCTTAACAAAGTAACTTCCTTTTTCCTTCTTTCCTACAATAATGATTGGTATTTAGGTAGTTTTATTTCAGTCATGGTTTCGCTAATTGACAAGGAGCATGTAAACACATTGTTCTTGGGATTCAGGAGGGTACTTTGTAGCTTTGGAACATCAGTACTAAGAAAAAGCTTTACGAATTTAACGGATGGAATTCATCCATTACTAGTTGTGTGTTGTCACCAGCATTAGATGTTGTTGTCGTTGGATGTGTTGATGAAAAATTTCACGTACATAATATTCGCTATAATGAAGAGGTAATTGCCTTTTCTCATTCTACTCGAGAAGTCATATCTTTGTTGGGCCGGGCCGGATGCGAATCCCGAGGCGGCCTCTCGGTCGCGCCCGCGAAAGCCCCAAACCGCAGAATTCGATCCTAACATTTAGGCACAATCTATCAATTAATACATACATACATTGCCGAATATACACAACCATACATTAAAGACCCTATAACCATAGGATTTCATATCATTGCAAATTAAGAAAAGTCAACAAGTATCCTCAAATGTAGCAAAACACAAAATGAAATCTAAATCCAAAATACATGAGTATGCTCAATGTTAACATGCTCGGAGGGCCAACAAAATCTGAACTTAATACAAAGCTCCTAATTTGTCCGAAGTTTCCGATGCATATGAAAGTCAACGATCGTCTGATCGCACTTTTGAGGAGGAAAGGAATGGGTTGAGCTACACACTCGATGGCTAATATATTTATAGCCATTGGCAATTAGTACAAATCCCAAAGATATGAGCGTATATATATATATCTATATACACATCGTGCATTCACACGCCAATCACTAATGTACGCACTCATTATAATTAATGCAAGTCATAAATATGTCACAAAGCCTCCACAATGAACAATTCACATATGCAATACACATCACAATGGCTCGAGGGTTCCATGGAAACAAAAGGAAGAAACCGAAGTTTACATCTGAATCGAAATGAGTCCATTCGAGCTCATATGCCACAAGCGGGCAGCCGGAGAAGGCTCTTGTCGACGTGCACGTGATTTAACGGAATGGTTCCACTCTCGCCAAACAAAAGCACATAATCATGCTCATAATCATTTCATCATATGATATTCTTTCATTTAGTCAAAATGCCATGATCAAGTCTAGGCATAACATGCTCAAAATCTATGTAATGCTATCAATTTTCATGCTTCTTTCCAAATATATGATAATCAAAGTCATTCAATTCATCACATTTAATCATGCATAACATATAACATATATTCATACATAGGCAAGAAATTGCCTAATCACACAATAACTATAAATATATTACCCACCTCTAATCGCCGAGAATCCAATTCACGGATGTCCTTCTTCTTGCGATAAAATCGAATCACTTGGTTTCCTAAATCAACCAAGTTGCCATTCAATTAATATCCATAGCAATATCCAAAGATTAAAAGTCGAAATAAAACATTAAAATCCATAATCGATCTTCTCCTAAAATTTGAACCCTTTAAGGCTAATTCAACTTCCTTGTCATACTTCTTATAGTCCTTAATTTTAGATCACAACGAATCCAAGATCACCTCATTCGGATATCTACACCAAAAGATATCCCTAACAATATAAACATCTCAAATTCAGAAACAAGGGCTTCGCCAAGAACGGCGGACGCCGTCATGACGAAGACCGCCGTTCGTCGGTTAAGGCTCGCCAGCGAACCAAACGTCGCCGCGTCGCGACGTCTCCCTTCGACGTCGCGACGTCTACAACATTTCACACGCCATGACGAATAATCGTAAAATTATTTACACGTCGCGACGTGGCTCCTTCTTCGTTAGCGCGGCGTGTTCATACGCGACGTCGCGACGTTCGGGTCGAGGAACTCGACTCAACCCAATTCTGCAGAACCCAACTTCCAAATTGCTCCAAACTCAAATGCAACATATTTAAGGCATAGATCAAGACTTATACTACCATTTTAACTCATTCTAAGCTTCATTCATCCTAAAATCAATAACTCAACGTTGTTCCCAAATTTTCAACTCAAAACCCTAAAACATCGATTTCTCTAAATCCAAGCTATATTAACGCTTTAATCCAAACGAAAACATGATAGGAAGGTCGAAAACTTACCGATCGAAGCTCTGAATCCGTCAAAACTAGCTGAAATCGCAACTCCTTCTTCTTCTCTTCTTCCTCCTCTCGACGGCTATACTTCTTCTCTTCTCTTCGCTTTTCCTTCTTTTTCCTCTTCCTCTTTCTTTCTAATCTCTTAACCCTAAGACACGAAACAAAGACCATAATGCCCCTTCCAATAAGCCTAAGTCCATTCCAATTTAAGTACACTTCCCAAAATGCCCTTACTCATAAAAATTCTTTAATTTTCTATTTAACTATATTAAACCTTAATTCCACATTAATACCCCCAATTAACTCAAATTAAAGCATAATCACATAATTACCACAAATCATGCTTAATGACATCATAAAAAATTCGGGGCTAACATTTCTCCCCTCTTAAAAGAAATTTCGTCCTCGAAATTTACCTGAATTATCGAAGAGATGCGGATACTTCTCCCGCATAGCCTCCAATGGCTCCCAAGTAGACTGAATGATTCCTCCACAGAACTTTGACTAACTGAACCGTCTTATTCCTAAGAACCTTTTCCTTAGAATCCAAAATCTGACCGGAAGCTCCTCATAGCTCAAGTCATCCTCAATTTGAACCTCACTAACTTTGAATGACATGCGACGGTCCGATCTATACCTCCTCGGATAGACACGTGGAACACATCATGAATCTGCGACAACTCCGAGGTAACGCCAACTCAGAAGCGAGTGGTCCAATCCTCTCTAGGATCTCATAAGGACCCACATACCTCGGACTCAACTTACCCTTCTTCTTAGAACCTCAAGACTCCTTTTCAAGGAGACGCCTTAAGGAACACCTTCTCACCGACCTCATACTCCATCTCCTTTCGGTGAGCATCAACATAGCTCTTCATCCTATCTTCATACCGCCTTAAGTCGCCGCTAACCAAATTAACTTTTTCAACCGTCAATGCAATCAACTCGGACCCATCAATTGCCTATCTCCTTCCTCATCCCAACAAATCGGAGTCCTACATCTCCCGCCATACAAAGCCTCATACGGAGCCATCTCGAATACTCGAATGGTGCAATTGTTGTAAGCAAATTCACCAACGGCAAATGCTCATCCCATGCTCCTCGAAAATCCATCACACAAGCTCGAAGCATCCCCTCCAGAGTCCGAATGGTCCTCTCAGATTGACCATCCGTCTGAGGGTGAAACGCTGTACTAAAATGCAATTTGGTACCCAAAGCATCCTGCAAACTGCCCCAAAATCTCGAAGTAAACCGAGGATCCCTGTCAGACACAATGGAATCCGGAATCCCATGTAATCTCACTATCTCATCAATATACTTCTTTGCCAATACATGCAAAGAATCGGTCTGCTTAATCGCCAGAAAATGAGCTGACTTCGTCAACCGATCCACAATCACCCAAATAGCATCATGCCTCCTACTGGTCTTAGGCAAACCCATCAAAAAGTCCATAGTCACTCGCTGCCACTTCCACTCCGGAATAGGCAACGGTCTCAACTTGCCCGAAGGTGCCTGGTGTTCAGCCTTGACTTACTGACACACTAGACACTTATTGACGAACTCTGCGATATCCTCTTCATGCCTCTCCACAAAAATGTTCTCAGAATCCCGATACATCCTGGTGCTACGGGATGCATGGCATAAAGCGCGTGTGTGCTTCATCCATAATCTCATCCTTGATCTCCCGACATCCTAATACACAACCTACTCCCAACTGTCATCATCCATCGTCCCTCACCTCTATATCGAAATCTTACCATTCTCAATCTCATCCCAAGCTTGCTCAAGTCCGCATCCCGAGCACGCAAATCCCTAACCTTTTCCTTCAAAGATCGGTCTAACTCGAAAATTAGCCGAAGACAATCGCTCTTCCTGCGCTCAAGCTTATCCTAAGCTTAGCCATCTCTTCCAATAAAGGAAGATAAACCGATCGAACATGAGCAATCGACGACTTCCTGCTCAAGGCATCCGCCACAACATTGGCCTTGCCCGGATGATACTCAATCAGCAAATCATAATCCTTTAGTAGCTCCAACCACCTCCGTTGTCTCAAATTCAATTCCTTCTGACTCAGCAAATACTTCAGACTCTTATGATCAGTAAAGATCCGAGTCTGAACTCCATACAAATAATGCCTCTAAATCTTCAAGGAAAATATCACCGCTGCTAACTCCAAATCGTGCGTCGGATAATTCAGCTCATAAGGCTTCAACTGCCTCGAAGCATATGCAATTACCCGATCTCCCTGCATCAAAACACACCCAAGACCCTTCCTTGAAGCATCACTGTACACAACATATCCCTCATCCCCAGAAGGCAAAACCAAAATTGGAGCACTCGTCAATATGCGCTTAAGCTCCTCGAAACTCCTCTGACACTCATCACTCCAAGCAAACTTTTGATTTTTCCTCAACAGCCTAGTCATTGGAGCGGATATCATCGAAAATCCCTCCACAAACCGTCTGTAGTAGCCTGCCAAACCCAGAAAACTCCTCACCTCTGCTACATTCTTCGGCGCCTCCCAATTCACTACAGCCTCTATCTTTTTCGGATCCACATGCACTCCCTGCTCTGAAATCACATGCCCAAGAAAAGAAACTTCTCTCAACCAAAATTCGCATTTCTCGAATTTGGCATACAACTCATTACTCCTCAAAGTCTCCAAAGAAATCCTCAAATGCTCCTCATGCTCCCGATCACTCTTGGAATACACCAATATATCATCAATGAAGACAATGATAAATTGGTCCAAGAATGGCTTGAACACCCGATTCATCAAATCCATAAAGTCACGGAGCATTTGTCAATCCGAAAGGCATCACCAAAACTCAAAGTGCCCATAACGAGTCCCGAAAGCGACTTGACACATCCGACTCCTTAATCCTCAACTGATGATAACCCGATCTCAAGTCTATCTTAGAAGACTCGCTCCTTGCAATTGATCAAACAAGTCATCAATGCGAGGAAGCGGATCTTGATTTTCACCGTAATCTGATTCAACTTCCCGTAGTCTACACATCCTCAAAGATCCATCCTTCTTCTTCAAAAAGAACCGCTCCCAAGGCGAAGAACTTCGGTCGAATATATCCTTTTCTAATAACTCCTCCAATCGCTCCTTCAACACTTTCAATTCCGCGAGCCATCCGATAAGGCGTAATCGAAATCGCCCTCGTGCTCGACATAAGCTCAATGGAAAACTCAATCTCCGAGGCGGTAGTCCGGGCAATTCCTGAAAGACATCCGAGAATTTCGACTCATGGAATATCTTTCAACTTCCTCTATCCGCCTGAGTCCATCACGAAAGCTAAAATGCCTCACATCCCGAACTCATCATCTTCTCTCGTCAAAGCCGAAACAAATCTGAGCGACATGCTCTCCGTCCCCAACAAACACTACTCTTCCGCCGTCACCCACATCAAAGTCCACCGTCTTACGCCTACAATCCAATCGGGCATTGTACCTCTCCAAAGTATCCATACCCAATATCACATCCAATCGCGCATCTTCAAGTGGCATCGATCTACCACTAGAAGTGCTCCACCAATACTAAGCTCACATCCTCCAAACACCGACTAATCACAATGTGTCACCAATCGAGTACTCACCATCACGGAGTATCCAACGGACTCATGACCATATCACACACAGTGTCTACTCAAGACACAAACGAGTGAGTAGAACTCGGATCAATCAACACAAGAACATCATCGAAAACAATCGAGCCATACCAACACAACATCGGCGCGCCTCTCAGATCCTCCCGCGCCATAGCAAACACCTGGTGGTGCTCGCCTCTCTCGGTCTTCCCTGAAGACTCACCCTCTTGCAAGATCATCAATCGCCTACCTCATCACGATCCTCGACCCATGGTCTCTGTCCTCCTAGAGCTCAGATCGAGATCCTCTCTCCTGGACTACCGAGACACTCTCTAGCCTCGTGCCTTTCTCGTCCCACAAATAAGCATGCACCCGTCAATCGGTAACACTCTCCACCATGAAACTGACCACAATGCTCACACTTAGGGACTGATGACCTGTCCCCATCTCCCCTCCTACTGCCGCCCACCGTAGAAGCTTGGTGAGAAACAGTAGAGGTCCATGACGCCTAGGTCGGCTCGCACTTCGCTCCTCTCCTCTGACTGAGTAGGAAGCTCCTAGCACTCCCGGACATAGGAGTACTAGTGCTACCTCCTCTCCGGAACTGCTCTCTGCCCTTCCTCTTCTTATTCACAGCACTCTTGATATTCTCGATATTCTCTACCCTCAAAGCCGCTTGAACCAATCATTGAAGTCACAAAATTCTGCACAATCACCTTCTCTCGATGGCCAAATGCATTCCAGACTCAAACCGACGACATCCGCGCCTCGCCAACATCGATCTCAAGCATCCGGGACAATACAGAATCGGCGCTCATACTCAAGAATCGTCATCTCCTCTCGAGTCAAACCGAGGAACTCCTCTCGCTTCACACATATACCTCACAGATACTTCTTCTTGAAAGCAACCAAGAAGTCTCGCCAAGATAACCTAATCGGCCTCATCCGATCGCTCGCACAGCCTCCCACCAATGGAGAGCATCTCCACAAGCGCACTAGCAAGATACACAACTCTCTCGTCATCCTCACAATCCATCTCGATCCAAAGACTCTCGCCTTCCTCACCAAGTCTCGGCTTCTTCAGATCTCTGTCCCAAGGAAATCCATCGCTCGAACTTCCTCAACTTGTCGAACTGCTTTCCCTCTTAATCGGGTCAAGGTAAGGTGTGGCATCGACCCATAGCTTGAACAAACGCCTGAGTAAAGGCCTGAAACATCCTCGGATCAAACCGAGGCACTTGCCCTGGTGGAATCGGCGATTCCTGAGACTGCGACATAGGCTCACTGCCTAGCCCTACAGAAGCCTCAGCATTTCCGGGGGCTACGGACTCATCGATCCTCTCCTCTCTAGTCGGAGAGTCAAAGAGACTGCATATAGCTCCTCAGGTCCTTCTACGAGGTGGCATCGTATTCTTCAAATGGAAACACTAAGGATTAGCTATACGACAATCTACATGTATGCATGACAGGCATGTCACTTAATACAATCAAGGAATGCAACAAATAATCATAGAACACACAATCCTATATGCATTCTAAGCCGAGGACACCTAAACCTAGGCGCTCTGATACCAAACATGTTGGGCTCGGGCCCCGGATGCCCGAATCTGAGGCGGCCTCGGTCGGCGCCAGCCGAGCGCCCCAAACCGCGGACCCGATCCCAACATTTAGGCACAATCGATCAATTAATACATACATACATTGCCAGAATATACACAACCATACATTAAAGACCCTATAACCATAGGGATTTCATATCATTGCAAATTAAGAAAAGTCAACAAGTATCCTCAAATGTAGCAAAACACAAAATGAAATCTAAATCCAAAAATACATGAGTATGCTCAATGTTAACATGCTCGGAGGGCCAACAAAATACGAACTTAATACAAAGCTCCTAATTTGTCTGAAGTTTCGATGCATATGAAGTCAACGATCGTCTGATCCGCACTTGAGGAGGAAAGGAATGGGTTGAGCTACACACCGATGGCTAATATATTTATAGCCATTGGCAATTAGTACAAATCTCGAAGATATGAACGTATATATATTATATCTATATACACATCGTGCATTCACACGCCAATCACTAATGTACGCACTCATTATAATTAATGCAAGTCATAAATATGTCACAAAGCCTCCACAATGAACAATTCACATATGCAATACACATCACAATGGCTCGAGGGTTCCATGAAAACAAAAGGAAGAAACCGAAGTTTACATCCTGAACGAAATGAGTCCATTCGGAGCTCATATGCCACAAGCGGGCAGCCGGGAGAAGGCTCTTGTCGACGTGCACGTGACGAACGGAATGGTTCCACTCTCGCCCAAACAAAAGCACATAATCATGCTCATAATCATTTCATCATATGATATTCTTTCATTTAGTCAAAATGCCATGACCGAAGTCTAGGCATAACATGCTCAAAATCTATGTAATGCTATCAATTTTCATGCTTCTTTCCAAATATATGATAATCAAAGTCATTCAATTCATCACATTTAATCATGCATAACATATAACATATATTCATACATAGCAAGAAATTGCCTAATCACACAATAACTATAAATATATTACCCACCTCTAATCGCCGAGAATCCAATTCACGGATGTCCTTCTTCTTGATAAAATCGGGTCAGCTTGGTTTCCTAAATCAACCAAGTTGCCATTCAATTAATATCCATAGCAATATCCAAAGATTAGAAAGCCGAAATAAAACATTAAAATCCATAATCGATCTTCTCCTAAAATTTTGAACCCTTTAAGGCTAATTCCGAACTTCCCTTGTCATACTTCTTATAGTCCTTAATTTTTAGATCACAACGAATCCAAGATCACCTCATTCGGATGTCTACACCAAAAGATATCCCTAACAATATAAACATCTCAAATTCAGAAACAAGGGGCTTCGTCGCAACGAAGGGGCGCTTCGTCATGACGAAGACCACCGCGCACCATGACGAAGGCTCGCCGTGAACCAAACGTCGCACGTCGCGACGTCTACAACATTTCACACGCCGCGATGAATAATCGTAAAATTATTTACACGTCGCGACGTGGCTCCCTTCTTCGTTCGCCGCGGCGTGTTCATACGCACGTCGCGACGTCTGGGTCGAGGAACTCGACTCCGAACCCAGATTTCTGCAGAACCCAACTTCCATCTTGCTCCAAACTCAAATGCAACATATTTAAGGCATAGATCAAGACTTATACTACCATTTTAACTCATTCTAAGCTTCAGATTCATCCTAAAATCAATAACTCAACGTTGTTCCCAAATTTTCAACTCAAAACCCTAAAACATCGATTTCTCTAAATCCAAGCTATATTAACGTTTAATCCAAACGAAAACATGATAGGAAGGTCGAAAACTTACCGATCGAAGCTCTGAATCCGTCAAAACTAGCTGAAATCGCAACTCCTTCTTCTTCTCTTCTTCCTCCTCTCGACGGCTATACTTCTTCTCTTCTCTTCGTTTTTCCTTTTTTTTCCTCTTCCTCTTTCTTTCTAATCTCTTAACCCTAAGACACGAAACAAAGACCATAATGCCCCTTCCAATAAGCCTAAGTCCATTCCAATTTAAGTACACTTCCCAAAATGCCCTTACTCATAAAAATTCTCTAATTTTCTATTTAACTATATTAAACCTTAATTCCACATTAATACCCCCAATTAACTCAAATTAAAGCATAATCACATAATTACCACAAATCATGCTTAATGACATCATAAAAAAAAATTCGGGGCCTAACAACTGCCTTGTCTTTCAGTATAGGTATATAGTTGCTCATAGGCTCAACTATTATTCATCTTCTCCTATTTATTGGATTTTTTGATTATTGGATCTTGTTTATTGATGTCTTTATTCTATTATCCTTGATTCTTATCAGAAGGACTTCCAAAATTTTGTTTTTACATTTGACTTCTTCCCTTTTAGATGGGCAACCACTTTTAGCATCTGGATGTTCCTCTGGCATCATAAGCAAGAGGCCCATGATAGTTCAATAGTTTCTTTGCACTTCTTTGCTAATGTGCCTGTGCTAATAAGTACATCAGCTGACAACTCAATAAAAGTAAGAGAAATTCCTACTACGTTTTTTTCCTTTTAGTCATTTTTAACTTGATTAGAAAGTTATTTAATACATGCCAAGTCTCTTCAGCAATGACCTGTTAGTATTACTAAATAAATCGAAAGCACACAATTGATTGATGTTGTTTCTTTTATATGTGTTATAAATATAATTCATTGGAATTCATGTCTAGTGCTTTAGTCTTTCCCATCATTAGTTATTCATCTGACTTTTCTTTCTTTGTCTTTCTTTCTTTTAGATGTGGATTTTCAATACAGGTGATGGAGGTCCTCGTCTTTTACGATTTCGAAGTGGTCACAGTGCCCCTCTACTTTGCATAAGGTACTATCCCTTTGCATCTATTGATCATGGATTTTGAGATCTATATTAAAAAAATATGTATCTATTGAGGTTCTACCTTTTCTTTCACTATTAAGATTCCAAGGATTCTCTGATTTATAATTATATCCATTCTTCAAATTTTCCTTTGTGCATAGATTTATTTCATAACTGATGTAAAGAAAAACAGTGAAAATCTTACAAATCACTTTTTGTAGGTAACACTTGCCTTGTACAGTAGACCCACTGTTCTAACTTAATCAAAGGACACCTGTTGTGGAAATTTTATGCATATTATGACGAGAGTATGTAATTCTAAATTCTCTCTATCTATTTGAGGTTCTATGCAAATGAAAGACACATTCTTTCTGTTGGTCAAGATCGTGCGTTTTGCCTATTCTATGTCATCTAGGTCTGACAAATTTTACTATTTATAGTTCTAAAAGTTAGGATGGACAATGAAATTTTCATATCTTATTTACTAATCTTTTAAACATGCTTTTTTTATCAACCTAAAATCCTCTATCCATCAATAACCATTGCCCAACAAGTAAAACGGCCGTATCTTGGATATTATTTCTGTTATTGTTTGATTTGTTAAACTGAAATGAGCCTATGTAACTAGTCAGCTGCAAGTTCATCTACTCTTGTTTACATCTCTTGATGTCAATCATGCTTCTGTGTTGGGTGTTTTTATGTGTACCTTTTACAGGTCTATTTGTGCTAGCTCAGTTGTATATGTAGATGCTTTCTTTTTTTTAATGCTTTTTCCCCTTACATATTAAATCGAGAACATCAAAGTAGGGAACTTTCCCAGCGTCATGTGTCCAAACGAGTCAAGAAACAAAAAATGAAGGTATGATTGGGGCTCAAAGGTTGACCCTTTCCCCAATTTAGTGCAATGGAATGATTCATGATCTCATTTAACTTCATTTAGACAAAGTTTTATGAAAATTATATCATTCCTTACCATTTATAAATTGTTCATGCCCTTAGATTCTGTACTTGTGTGGATGATTTATTTTAAATATTGACCTGGTTTTTAATGCCTGATTAACATTTACTAATCCATATAATGAGAATTTTGGTGTATGCGTGCTCCATAATGGTACTCGTATAAAACCCTATCCATCGTAATTCCTAAGATTCCTTCTAGGATACTTAACATTTGCCAAAATGTTATCTTCTTTTTTCAGGATTTTGGTATATGAATCTGCTTCAGATTGTCATTTGTTTGATTTGCAAGAAGATGAGTTGAAATTGAAGCCTGTTATTGCTTTTGATTGTGGTATGATCTATCTTTGATATCTCTTCCATGTTCTAAAACAATTGATTCTTCTCATATAAGAATAATGATGAAAACATGAAGCAATTGAACTATGGTCACTTGTTATACTACACTTTGATAACTTAAGTCACACATATGATAATTGTTTGATGTCCTAGCCTTCTATTCGAGTCATGAAAATGTTATCATTAGTACATTTGGGACATGGTTTTCTTTACTGCTTAAAAACCAACTTGGTTTCTTAGTCTTGGAAAAGGGGTTTCAATCTTGAATGGCTGTGCACAGGCTTGATTCCCATGCATGAATTGTATAACGCAGAATGTTTCATAAAAAAAGTCTGGAGGAAACTTAAATTTCTTCTAATTCCTTACTGATCATTAGCATATTTTTTGGGGTCATCATTTTTCTTATTTTATTCCTCCTCAAATACCAACTGAAATCAGGGAGCGTGACTGGTGTGCAATGTGGTTACATGTCATGTGGATACTACACAGGCTTATGTGTGAAGGCTTCAAAATTTTATTCTTAGAGAACACATTTTGAGACCATGCCCTGAAAATCCAACACCTGTTAAGGTCAAAATTTCAATATATGTGATTGTTCCATTCTTGATTAAAACTATCACTTTTGTTATTCCATTCAAACTTTCACAAGAGTTTTGCTTTGTACAACAGGTTTGTACCATCAGCGCTTGTGGCAATTTTGTTATTCTAAGGACAACTGGTGGGTGGATAGAACATTTCAACCTTCAATCAGGATTTAGCTAGTTACTTGGATATGTCTGAAAGAAGCAGTTGTGCTCATGATGAGGAAGTGGTTGGGGTTGCTTGTGATGCTACAAATACCTTAATGATAAGTTCTGGTTATCATGGAGATGTGAAGGTTTGCCTTCCATGTTCTAGGATCCTGTGTTGTATATTTTCAAAACCTTAATGCATCAACTGTTTATCTATCTAATTTTGCATCCAAATTTGGTATGCATTACTAAGAAGCTTGTCTAGGTCTTCCCGTGTGGTTTAAGTTTGAAATTCTTATGCTCATCGCCTGCTGAGAGCCAAATTGTGTTTCTCAGGATTCTTTCCCTTTGGAATCGCTATTCCATTAATTAAGAAGTTCACCATTTGTTGAGTGATGACTCCAACTGGTGATCTGCATTATTTTATCAACAATATATTTTAACTTATATGGCGATGCTAAAGTCTAGTTCTACTAGTTTGGCTCTTATATTTTTTTGTATAGACATGCTTTAGTATCATAATGTTTTCTGACACCTTAACAAGCACACTACCAACATCTACAAAGTTTTCTTAAAGTAACATTATTTTGAAATGGATATAATGCAGGTATGGGATTTCAAAGGAAGCGAGATAAAATCCAGATGGGAAGTTAACTGCTCTCTGGTTAAGATTGTTTATCACCGTCCAAATGGTAACCATTCTTCTTGTCCTCCTCCTTCATCATCATCTTCTTCTCCTTATTTGTTCCTCTATCCTTTTCTCATAATAAAAATTCACACACCTAAACACGGTCACACATGCATACACATTGTACTATTCCTTGAATTATAATATCTTCTAGATGGTTTTTCACAAACTCAGGTCTTTTGGCTACTGTGGTGAATGATTTAGTTATTCGTGTGTTTGATGTTGTGGCATTGAGAATGGTCTGTAAATTTAAAGGTCATACAGATCACATTACTGATCTTTGTTTTAGTGAGGATGGTAAATGACTTTTGTCATCTGGTATGGATGGGACTCTCAGAATCTGGGATATTATCTAAGCTAGACAATTGTATGCAATACATGTGGATATGACTATCACATCATTGCCTCTGTCTCCTAACATGGATGTGTTAGCGACCACCCATGTTGATCAATTGGGGGTCTTTTTATGGTAAGTTACATTTGTATTGAAGCATCATTTAGGATGTTAAAATGGTACTAAGGTTTGTATGCTTGTGAGGACAGAGGTTGACAGCTGGTAATCTTGATTAATTGACAATTCTTTATGGATCAAACTATTAAATGGATTTATTACTTGGATAATCCTTCAATATTAGATCCTGAATAATTTGACCTTTACTATTATCAAAAGTTTGTTATCTAGCCCACCATTTAAATGTCAAGTGACTCTATGCCTAAATTCAAATATGTTTAGAAGTTGTGGATAAAACGTCCAAAATTTTCTATTACTCTTTAAAGTCGTTTACTTAACAAGGGTCTTATAAATCATCAGTGTTGCCAATTTTCTTCCATGAAAAAGCTAATATTTTGAGAACCCTTTGCAGGTAAATCAATTCGTTCAAGTTGCACAAAAATGTCAAAGCATGATTGTTGAAACTGGGACCGATGGGGTTTCTTAATAGAATTTGCAGACAAACAGTAATATGTATGAAATTAAACGGTCATTCTCATTCCTTTTTCTGTGAGATGTTGTTGACTTTGTTGTGCCTGGAGCTAGATGGTCTGGCTGCAGTTTTTTTTATAAGAATGTAAAGATTTGACATGACAGGGGCCAGTGACCAGTCCTTCACTTGTAATTAATATCAACTTGGAAATTTATATTGTTGCATATTCTTAAGCTTATATAAAATCTCGACTGGTGAAAAGTATTGAAGTGAATTATGAGTGCTCAAGTTGGGTTGGGATGGGTACTGTCTTTAAGAAGAGTTTTTGAAGACTATTGTCTTGCATTATGTGGGTATATATAAGAAGATTTGAAGCATACTTTCTTTTCATCAATTGGAACTTTGTAACCTGCAACTCTTATTATAATGTCGCATCCATGTTTGCTTTTTATGGGACTGCTTCAAGAGATTTTAGTTTCTCTAATACTTTGTTCGTTGATCTGCATTCTTCGTTATAGTATCTGCCTATACGATGATTTTAGGTTAATGGAGTTGACTTTAGTTTTTGGTTTGCACAGGACTTGGATGGTACCAATAAAACTTTACTAACTATTATTTCTAACATAATGTCAATTTTTTGAAGGGCTTTAATTACTGGTCGCCAGCTTTCTAAGAGTTCGGAGTTACAATCATTAAATGATTTGGGCTTTTCAAAGAGATATGTCAGATGCTTGCAGGCCAGATTTAAGGTTTTTTTTAGTTCTCGATTTTATTTTCACTTTTAGTTGATGTGTAGTCTTGTAATGCTTTTGACTTTAAATTCTCACAGATCTCTGAGGTTGTGAATAGTATGAAGGATTTGATTGATTACTGTCGAGATCACAAAGTTGGGCTAATTAGTAATTGCTCTATGGCTACGTGATAATGAACTTTGAGTTGCTACTTCTATCGGCTACATATTTTGTTTTTAGTGTCTTAGTAACTTGGATGAGATTGATTTCAAATGCACTTGCAATGAGTTGTTTTAGGAAAATTTGGTCAATGAATTTAGATTAAAATTGTTTTCTGTTGCTCACAAAATTTTTAAATGTGATGTCATCTAAAACGTTTCTGCAAATTTTCACTCTAAAATGATTGGTGCAAAGGGTTTGAAAAATTATGCTCGACTTGCCACTGCAACTAAACTTCAAAAGTGAGAGGATGCAGGACATGGAGCAGCTAGCAAATGTTCAGGGTCTGCCAGCAGATCAAAACACCCTCAATAAGCTTATGGCTTTGCATCCTGGAATTAACAACCACGTGAGCAATAGCCATCATATGGTTAATCGGGGAGCATTAAGTGGTTCAGCCCAGGCTACTTTAACCCTGACTAACTACCAGAATCTGCTGATGAGTCTGAACTCAATGAATTCAAACTCTAGCTTACTTCAACAGGAGAATGCATCATCCTTTAACAATTCTAACCAAAATCTGTCCTCAAGCTTCCAAAGGTCAACTGCTTTCATATCAGGATCCGTGTAGAACTCACCCATAAGTGGTTTCTCAAGTGCGAATCTACCATCGCAGCAACCACAACAGTTACAATAGCACTCATTAAGCAGCAACAGCTTACTTCAACAATAGAATTATACACCAACCCCTTAAGGCACCCCATCCTTGTTAGTTATCCCATATTGGAAAGAAGAGAGGGAGGGGGGTAGTTCACCAACTATAAATAAACCCCCTCCCCCTTCCATTTAATCCATCCCAAATCAAAAAAAAAATATTTACTCTTAGTAAGAGTAGTAAATTTTTGTGAGTAATTTTTGGGTGTATTGGGGTAAGGGTTTGAGAGTGTGTGAAAATACTAGTGAGTTGAGTGTTGAGTGTAAACACTTGTAAGTTTTATTTTTCTCCCTAATAAAAGGGTGTGCAATAGCCCCGGAGACGTAGGCACAATTTGGCCGAACTCCGTTATCAAATTTTGTGTTGTTTTATTGGCGCTTTTCGTTGCATGGAAATAGTTTAATTTCCTAACAATTGGTATCAGAGCCTTGGAGCAGTGAGTATGCTCTGTAGTTGCCACAGTAGTGGATCTTCTACATCAGAAAACTTTCCTTGGGTGTGTTGAAGATTGGAGTTAGTATGCTCTACAGTTGCCACAGGAGTGGATCCTCTGTATCAGAAAACTTGTCTCAGCTTGTGATAAATACACCGTGCACGTAACTTCTGTCTAGGAGGCCGGATTTTAAGTGGGACCGTTTGTGACCCCTCCACCCTTTCCTGGGATTTTACGTGGAATGGTAATACTGTCTAAGGAGTCTGTTTGACGGTCTTTCCTGGGTATTACCGAATCGGTTCATTTCACTAGTTGTCTACTTCAGAAGAAACTAGAAGTCAGTGGGAGTAATGGCGCCAGATGATATGCTCAACAAAATCGATAAGTTCGATGGTACGAATTTCGAATACTGGAAGATGCATATAGAAGATTATTTGTATCAGAAGAACCAGTTTCTTCCGCTCTTTGGAAAGAAGCCAGAAAACATGTCAGAAGAAGAATGGGTTATTCTTGACAGGCAGGCCCTTGGAGCAATCCGAATGACCTTATCCCGGAATATAGCTTTTAATGTGTTAAAGGCAAAAACCACAAAAGCCCTTATGGAAGAACTAACGGAGTATTATGAAAAACCTTCAGCAGTAAACAAAGTACATTTGATGCGGCGTTTGTTCAACTTGAAGATGGCGGAAGGCACCTCTGTAGATCATCATATCAATGAACTCAACAAAGTCTTGAATCAGTTGAGTACAGTGAATATTGATCTTGATGATGAAATACAGGCCTTAATACTTTTATCATCCCTCCCAGAGAGTTGGAGTGCCACAGTCACATCAGTGAGTAACTCAATGGGAACCAATAAGTTGAAGTTCAAGGATGTTAGCGACCTGATTATTAACGAGGAAACCCGAAGAAAAGAAGTGGGTGAAACCTCATCCTCCTCCGCCCTTGCCGCAGAATCAAAAGGAAGAGGCAGAGGACGTGAAAAATTGAGATATCGTGATAGATCAAAGGACAGGAGGTCTAAGTCTTAAAATCCTGCTACTTCTCAAAACTCAAAAAATATTGAGTGTTGGAATTGTGGAAAGATGGGGCATTACAGAAATCAATGCAAGAATGGTTCGAATAAGCAGGAGTCGAACAACCAGGAGGCAAATATAGCTTCCACCTTAGGTGATGATGATGCCTTGATATGTGCCTTAGAAAACAAGCAAGAGGCATGGATATTGGATTCCGGAGCATCATTCCATGCAACTTCTGAGAAAGATCTTCTTGAGAAGTATGTGCCTGAAAATCTCGGCAGTGTGTATCTTGGTAATGATCCACCCTGCAAGATTGTCGGTAAAGGTGTAGTTAAGCTCAAACTAAATGGAGCCATATGGGAGTTAAAGGATGTCAGACATATCCCTGATCTGAGAAAGAACTTAATCTCAGTGGGACAATTAGCAAATGAAGGCTACATCACAACTTTCCGTAGTGATGAATGGAAGGTATCAAAGGGAGCAATGATTGTAGCACAAGGAAAGAAGAATGGTACTCTCTACCTAACAGCTGGAGCATGTTGTTCAATTACAGTTGCACAAGGAAGTGGAGATTCCAACTTGTGGCACCAGAGACTTGGCCACATGAGTGAAAAGGGAATGAAGTTAATGCATTCCTATAGAAAACTATCGTATCTGATCGGTAGAACTTGATACGTGTGAAGACTGCATTCTTGGAAAGCAGAAGAGAGTCAGCTTTCAAACAGGTGGTAGAATGCCAAAGAAGGAGAAACTTGAGCTCGTGCATTCTGATGTTTGGGGACCAACAACTACTCCATCCATTGGTGGAAAGCACTACTTCGTGACATTCATTGATGATCACTCCTGTAAGGTGTGGGTTTACTTTCTGAGACACAAGTTAGAAGTATTTGATGTTTTTAAAACATGGAAGGCTATGGTTGAAAATGAGACGGGTCTCAAGATAAAGAAGCTCAGAACTGACAATGGTGGAGAATATGAGGACATTAGATTCAAAAAGTTCTGCTATGAGCACGGAATCAGAATGCAGAGAACCGTGCCAGGAACGCCACAACATAATAGTGTAGCGGAGCGTATGAATCGAACCTTAACTGAAAGGGCTAGAAGTATGCGGGTGCAATCAGGTTTACCAAAGCAATTTTGGGCAGAAGCAGTCAACACAACAGCTTATCTCCTCAACCGAGGTCCATCAGTTCCATTGGAATACAAGATACCAGAGGAGGTTTGGAGTGGAAAAGATGTTAATCTTTCACACCTCAAGGTATTTGGTCAGCTGGCGATGTGCATATCAGTGATCAAGGCAGAAATAAACTTGATCCAAAATCTAAGAAATGCACATTTATTGGCTATGGTGAGGATGAGTTTGGATATCGCATTTGGGATGGTGAAAACAAGAAGATCATTCGGAGTAGAGATGTGATCTTTAATGAAAAGCTGATGTATAAAGATCGACATGCATCGGAGAACACCTCTCAGAGAGACCCTGTATTTGTTGATATCAGCAATATGCCAAAGTTTGCAGTGAGACAAATGGAAGTAAATCCTCAATCAGAGGAAACTGTTGAAGAAGAAGCTCAGCCTGAATCACCACAGCCCACCTCTCCTGTTCCTGAGTTAAGAAGGTCTTCACGACCTCATGTGCCAAACAGGAGATTCTCAGACTATCTATTGTTGACTGACGGAGGTGAGCCTGAGTCTTACAAAGAGGCATGCCAAACAGAAGATGCCAGCAAGTGGGAGCTTGCAATGAAAGATGAGATGGGATCTTTAATCTCCAATCAGACTTGGGAACTAACAAAGTTACCAAATGGAAAGAAGGCTCTCCACAACAAATGGGTATATCGGGTCAAAGAGGAGTTTGATGGTTCCAAAAGATACAAAGCTCGGTTAGTAGTCAAAGGTTTCCAGCAGAAGGAAGGAATAGACTATACCGATATTTTCTCTCCGGTGGTGAAGCTTAATACCATCATAACGGTATAAAGTATTGTTGCAAGTCAAGATCTCCATCTTGAGCAGCATGATGTGAAGATAGCGTTTCTTCATGGAGACTTGGATGAGGAGATATTTATGCACCAGCCAGAGCGTTTCCTGGAGAAAGGAAAAGAGCATTTAGTGTGTAAGTTGAAGAAAAGCATGCGGTGCAAAAACAAGCCCCAAGCGATGAATACGAAAGTTTGATAACTTCACGCATAGGAAGACTTCCGAAGTGCAATGCCGACCATCGTTGTTATATCAAGAGATATCGGTCCAGTTATATCATTTTGCTACTTTATGTCGATGACATGTTAGTAGTGGGTTCCAATATGGATGATATCAGAAATTTGAAGAAATAATTGTCAAAAGAATTTGACATGAAAGATCCGGGTCCAATAAAGAAGATTCTTGGGATGCAGATCACCGAAATAAGCGAGAGAGGGAATTACGCTTATCTCAAGGAAATACATTAATCGTATTTTGCAATCGGTTTAACATGGCGAATGCTAAACCAATCAAGACTCCCTTCTAGTCATTTCGCCTATCCCAAAATCATCACCTCGATACAAATGAAAAGCGAGACTTGATGGCAAAAATTCCTTATGCCTCTGCTATTGGGAGCTTGATGTATGCCATGGTATGCACAAGGCCAGACATAGGCCATGCAGTGGGAGCAGTTAGCAGATTTATGACAAATCCGGGAAAGGAAGCAGTAAAGTGGATTTTAAGATATCTTCGAGGCACTACCAAGAAATGCCTGTACTTTGGCAAAGGAGAAATAAAAGTACGAGGTTATGTTGACTCAGATTATGCAGGTGAAGTTGATAGGAAAAGGAGCACCACCGGTTACATTTTCACTGTAGGTACAACAGCTGTGAGTTGGATATCGCAGATTCAGAAGATTGTTGCCTTATCTACTACAGAAGCTGAGTATATAACAATAATTGAAGCTAGTAAAGAGATGAATTGGCTTCAGAATTTGTTGTCAGAGTTGGGTTTTATGCAGGAGAAGAATGTACTATATAGTGACAGTCAGAGTGCAATTCATCTGGCCAAGAATCCAGCATTCCACTCCAGAACCAAGCATATTGGCGTTCGTTATCATTTCATCAGGTCCTTGCTAGAAGATGGAGTGTTAACACTTGAGAAGATCATTGGAAGCAAGAATCCTGCGGACATGCTAACCAAGGCAGTGACAATCGATAAACTGAAGTTGTGTGCAATTTCAGTTGGCCTGCAAGAATAATAAAATCTAAACGAGCTACTGCATCAACTAGGTGTGAAGACAGATTGAAATCAGTCTTCAAGTGGGAGATTCTTCTCATTGTTAGTTATCCCATATTGGAAAGAAGAGGAGGGGGGTGGTTCACCAACTATAAATAAACCCCCTCCCCCCTCCATTTAATCCATCCCAAATCAAAACAAAAATATTTACTCTTAGTAAGAGTAGTAAATTTTTGTGAGTAATTTTTTGGTGCATTGGGATAAGGGTTTGAGAGTGTGTGAAAACACTAGTGAGTTGAGTGTTGAGTGTAAACACTTGTAAGTGTTATTTTTCTCCCTAATAAAAGGGTGTGCAGTAATCCCGGAGACGTAGGCACAATTTGGCCGAACTCCGTTATCAAATTTTGTGTTGTTTTATTGGCGCTTTTCATTGCATGAAAATAGTTTAATTTCCTAACAATCCTTGCAACAACAACAGCGGCAAATGATCCAGCAACTGCTCCAAGAGACGTTGTTGCTTGTCTCATGTACAAATGTCTTCTGGAATGGACGTCATTTGAAGTTGAGAGAACAAGTATCTTCGATCGTATAGACATCATAAAGGTGTTTCTTTGCTCTCTAGCTTGTTTAATCCGTAAAGTCAGTAAATGTAGCATTTATGAGAATTCTTTTTGTTGAATAAGTTTTCTTTCTAATTAAGGAAGTCTATTTTTAGGTCTGTAACAAACCTATTCAAACTCCAAAGAAACCAGAGAGAGCTCCTTTCTTCTTGCCTTCAATCCCATCGCTTTCTGGGGAAATTCTATTTAAACCTAGTGAACCAGTTAAGGATGAGAAGGATGACAAAGCTGAGGAAGCAGAGAACAATAAGAAGAAAGTTGATGCTCTGACCACCCAGTTTTTGTAATTTCTTCAGTCCTCTACAAAGATTAATAATTGTGAGTTTTATGCTTTCATAGTCTTTTGCTATAATTTTGAGATAATTGAAAGCATAGATGTAGGTATATATAATAGATATTTAGAAGGAAAAGGAAGCATGTTTTATTTGACTATGGTGCCTGCAATTTTTCAGTTTCAGCATTTACAGATTATCTCAAAGGTTTATCTCCATCAACTTTAGATATGGAGCTTCGAATGCTTCAGATAAGAGAGGAAGATGATCTGCAAGAAGTTAAAAAGAGACCTGAGTTTGCTTCGATTGAGTTGCTCGTGTATTACTTCATTCACGAGATATCGTCCAGAAACAACTTCGAGTTTGTGTAAGCAACTATGAGATTATTTTTGAAGGTATGAATTTAGACTGCAGGGAAACAGACAAGATTATTTTATTTAGGGTTTGGCTATCTGTATCTAGTATCCACATCCTCAGATGTTCAGTGAGTTCTTCTCTATCAAGGGTTATTTGGAGTTGTGATGTTATATAAACATGTTGCCTTCGTTTTTTGTGTTCAAATTCATGGTGAAACAGTGCGATGCCACTCAAAATTGCAAGAAAGGGCTGGAAAGCTGTCAGACACGCAATGTGGGGTTTGGGAGAGAATAGATGAGATGTTTCAAATTGCAAGATGCATGCTTACTTTCCTAAGCAATTCTCAGTTTTAGACCATGTAAGAAAATAGCGGCAGTTTTGATTGATAAAATGTGTATTTTCAGGAGAATATAGGCCTTGTTTGCTTCCCCACATGGCCACATTGTTATTAGATTTGGTGGCATTCATTCAATAGGCAACAATACAGGATTGAGATACTCGCCTAGTGCCTATATAGGAAAAATATTTTTGTAAGCAGAGTAGCTTATCATTGGAGTAAAATACACGATCATGATCATCAAGAAGCAACCAACTCATTGACAAGCAGAGTTTAATCATCCACAATTAGACTTTTGTGTGAAATCAAATTTTTATATATCGATTTGATAAAATTTGAATTAAAAATTTTACAAATTGATTTGATTAAGTATTGAAGAGATGATTTTAAATTAAAATTTTGAGGAGTTTTCAATTTAAAATTTTATTTTAGTATAGTAAAAAGATGATGCTTATTAAGTATATTACTAAGTACGAAGGGATGGACAACTACAAAATCTATCCCATTCATTCATTTAATTTGACGGTTGGTCCTTCTTTTCGTGTTTTACACTTCAATCTCTTTTATCATCACCGATTAATAACTCTTCCCATTAAATGGTCTTAATCATGTCAGAGCTTTATTTAATTGAGAGACTACGAGCTTCATTCTTCGATATCTCTTGCTCTTACCAATTAACAACTCTTCTACTCCCTTCGATTCATAATAAGAGTTGTTTTAGAAAAATACATGCTTATTAAGAAAGCTAATAAAATTATAGATATGCCCTTGCAATAATTAACATGTGAGAGAAATTGTATATTAAATTGCCTTGAAATTATGATCTGTATAATTAAGATGAGAGATAAATGAAAGGTTAATTTTGGAAGAAAAATTATAAACACACATACAAAGTCAAGAATGACACTTATTTTGAATAATTAAAATGTATCTAAAACGACTCTTATTATGAATCAGAGGGAGTATTAAATAGTTTCAATTATGTCAGAGCTTCATTTATTAACTACAGAGTTTCATCATTCATTCAAACATAAAATACTAAACTCTCAAACTCTCCAATGTTAGATATAATAACAAATATATATATTACTAATTAGTATTAATTATAATATATTTAACACCAATAATTTTTTCTTTTAAATATAATTAATTAATTAATATTTATATATTTATGTAACTATTATTATTATTATATATATATATATAATTTTATTTTATTATTGTTAATCCTATAATTTAAATATACTTATACTAAATAATAGTTAATGAATTAATTTTATAATATTAAAAATTCAAGATTTTAATAATGAAAACAAAATTATGATACGATTTCTGTATAGTGGCGGAATTCAAATAATTCAGATTTATATAAACTGTTTATTATTATATATATAGCCTATTCGCAGGTATAAGTTACTTTTTTCTTCCAATTAACTATATATATACACTAATAATTTTATTATATAAATTATTATATATATAAATTATTATTATTATTATTATATATAATATTTTAATTTTTAATTAATCCTATAATTTAAATATATTTATACTAAATAATAGTTAATGAATTAATTTTGATATAATCACTCTCTAAGGTCTCTTGCTCTCAACAATTAATAACTCTTCTATTAAATAGCCTCAATCATACCAGAGCTTCATTTATTAACTACAGAGTTTCATTCATTCAAACATAAAATACCAAACTCTCCAATTTTAAATATATTAACAAATATATATATATAACTAATTAGTATTAATTATAATATATTTAACACCAACAAATTTTTCTTTTTTAAATATAATTAATTAATTAACTAATTAGAATTAATTTATATATTTATGTAACTATTATTATTATTATTATTATTATTATTATTATTATTATTATTATTATTATTATTATTATTAATCCTATAATTTAAATATACCTATACTAAAAAATAATTAACTAATTAATTTTGATAATATTAAAAGTTCAAGATTTTAATAATGTAATTAGTAAATATAAAATTAGTATTAATATTAAAATTCAAGATTTTATATAACAAATGTATACATTACTAATTAGTATTAATTATAATATATTTAACACCAATAAAAAATTTGTTCTTTAAAATATAATTAATTAATTAACTAATTAGCTAGTTTTGATCTAACTGTTAATAATTATAACATAATAAATTTATTTATTAATTAAATAATAATGTTTTAAAATTAATATAATTAATAGATTAATTAATATTTAGTACTATTGACTAATTAACCCATATATTTTTTTGTCATTTTACTTAATTTTAATTTATATATAATTAATTTACTAATTACATTATAACTAATAGACTGACTTGAACTTCATTATATATTAATTTATATATTTATGTAAATATTATATATATATATATATATATATATATATATATATATATATATATATATATATATATATATATATATATATACTAATTAGTATATATATATACTAATTAGTTATATATATCTATAAATATAACTAATTAATATAAATAAATAAATATATAACTAATTAGTATATATATATATATATATATATATATATAACTAATTAGTTATATATTTATTTATACATATTTAGCCAATCTAAAATAACCTATTTATTTATACATATTCTGATTTTTCCTTATTTTCTCCCAAACAATTAATTTGCATTAACAAATTTTATTTTTCTCACAAATTTTAAAATTAACAATATTTATTTATACAAAATTGTGTTTTAAAATCTAATTAATTAATTAACTATTTATTAATTAATTATATTAATTTTAAAAAACTTATTTAGCCAACATAAAATACCATATTATTCGTATACATTTTTCAAATTATAATTTTACTTTTTAAATTATGTACTAAAATATTATAACATTTTCATTTAGCACTTTTTTATAAACTTTGCTAAACTATTTATCCTTTCACAATATTCACTCACATATTTCATTCATTTATCTTTTTAATTCATACATCCATTTATTTTTTATTCATTCTTTATTATATAAATTTGATGGATTTTAAAATTTTAAATTTTTTTATTTAAACTTAATTATTTTATTAATTCATTCAAATAATTCAACTACTTTATTTGTGGACTTGGTTCTTGAACAATAGACTGGTAATTGTGCACAAAAATTCATAACAATCTGAAATCAATTAAGAGAGTTAGGGTTAACGTGGGTCAGTCTGACAGTGTATATTCCTTAAGATTTTTGTCTTTACTTGTCACCCCCACGACTCAAGCAAAGTCATGTTCCTCTCACACCCTTTCTCACACATGATATATTCTTACAAGTGTGACTCGCGATGGACAGGCGTGATTTTTTGACTCACGCTTGTTAGTTAATTGCAAGGGGTGATGTTTAATTGTCTTGACCTAAAAATTTTGAAATTTGCAATGTTTAGCTTGGAAAAACAAACATAACCATTCAACTGCCAACTTTTATAACATCTCGTCCTCATATTAAGGATTAAAATTTAATATAGATTTAAATTTTTGCACACTTGAAAATAATTATACATGCACTCATTGACATTCTGGTTATGTGACGATTATTTAAACACATAAACATCAAAACATAACGCTCAATTATGTATCATACTTACAATTTAAAGATGAAATGCACACAAATAAATGGCTTGAGAGTCTTATGGGTCGAAATGAAGAAACCGAACTTTATACCATGCAAAATTGTATTTAAATTTTGTTGTAATCAACTAAATATTTTAGTTAATTAAGATAATGAAAAAAACTCCTAACACGTGATATTATTTAATGTATAAATGTAAATTGCATAATTTAGAAATTTATGATCAAATTATAAATATTAAAATTTTAAATTATTAAGAAAAGAATTAGGATAGAAATATTTATAATATATAAGTTAGAATTAGTAAATGTTTAGTGTAATGTATTTTATAAATAAATAAAATATAGAAAGTAAATACAAATATTAAAATGTAATTAAAAAGTAAAAATTATATTAATTTTATAATCAATTGAATAATTTAGTTATGATTAAAAGGATACTTGTAATGAAAATAAAATAATTTAAGAAATATTGTGATGTATTTTGTATAAATGGTTCAAATAATCATGAGTGTGACTTAATACTATACATTATCTTAATTTTTAAATTTTTGTCCCAAATTTTACTTGTTAATTTTACTTATTCATTATATTTTAAATTTTAATTATAAAATACATTTAATTACAAAATTTTAAAATTTTCTTATAATTTAATTACACATTTTTAATTTTATATATTAATTTATACATTAACATTATATAATAATATAACCATATTAAATTAATAGGTATTATTGTTGCATATTTGCAGGGCATTACTACCTAAGCCGGTAAAAAAGAAAAAAAAGATTCAAAAAAGTTAAAATTTCAAAACTTTGTAATCACAAAAGTAAAGACTTGAATTAAACATCTAAGTTTGCTAATAAATAAAATGTTAATTTCTATTTTACAGTATATTATTAATCTACAAGACATATAATCTACACACAAAAAAAACTGCAAAGGTAGTTTTAGTATCAGTCCAACCTATGCTTTGCTTGAATCAACGTATTTCACTTTAACAATTGTACTTTAATTTGTGTGGAAAAACACCTCCTCTCTTTTATAGTTAAATATTTCACTGTTATTTCTGACAAAATTAACATCTGATCCCAGAGTAGAAAGAGCTCTTTGGAAGTTAATATCATCTCATATGTTAACATGCATTGCATCGAAAAGATACCAAATCACGGACATTAAGAAGCTAAAAGAAGATACGAAAGAATGTCAATTTAATAAATTAAATATTGATTATTTCAAAACAGTAAAGTAACATTAAATAATTAAAAAATCAATTGTATATATTTTTATTTTCATTAATAAAAATTTTATTATTTTATTATTAAATTGTATTATTAATTATATAAAATTTATTATTAATTATATAAAATATTATTATTAATTATTTAATAAAATTTATTATATAAATATTATTCTATTTTATTTGATTTATAATATCGTGAAAATACTTAGTAAAATTTATGAAAAAGAGGACAAAATTTATTTTGAAGTTAAAATTTTGTATTTGCTGGCTCTATCTCTCACTCTCATGTTTTGACATCAAGTGGGAAATATGAGCATAAAAATTATTAGCAAATTATCATATTAGCAAATAAGACACAAAGATAGGTTATCAATGAAAACCACATATGACATTATTAATTTAGGAAGTCATAAGCCAAAAGGAAAAAAAAAAAAAAATGATTTAAAATAAAGTTAAAATTATTTGACACAATCAAAACTTTGTAATCACAAAAGTAAAGATTTGAATTAAACATCTAAGTTTGTTAATAAATAAAATGCTAATTTATGTTTACAGTATATTATTATAATCTACAAGACCAATATAATCTACACTAAATAAATATCATATAAAAAGATAAAAGTAAAATATCATAAGAACAATTTTGAGACAAATAAAAGAAAGGACCAAAAATGTAATTTACTTTTAAATAGATCAATTTAAATGAATTTTTTATATCAAACAATGGTATTTGGAATTTATTTTAAAGTTCAAATTTTTAACAAACTATATTATCTATATTTTGTTTTTCTTGCTCATCCTCATGTTTTGGCAGAAGGTTAGCAATATAGGTATATAAATTATGAACAAAACGCAAAGTGTCATATACGACACGTATGAAAAAATTGACATGATATACAAATCTTTTAACTATCGTTAAGAATCAACAATTTAGTGTTGGCGAGTGTCAAAACTCTTTTTACTACCTCTAGTAATCACAAAATGAAAAGCAATTGTTAACTACTTCCAACAAATAATGAAAAAGAACACCTATTGTTGGCCCCTAAATTTTTTTCGTATTGCATTAAGCATGATTTAAATAATTATGAGGGTTGATGGATAAAATTTTAGACCTATTTGTTATGTAAATGTTGGTCGAATTTATTTTATGGTTTGGTTGTATTAAAAATGGTAAGAATGTATAAGGGTATTTTGGTCATGGCACTTAAGGATAGAAGGTCTAAGGTTTAAGTGAAAGAGGCAAGATGGACATTTGATAAGTAAGTAGAAATTAAGAGAAGAAGAAGAAAGAGTTAGAAAAGGAAGAAAATAGAAGAAAGAAAAGAAAAGAAGGAGAAAAGAGAGCAGAGAGTGTCGTAAGCTTGGAGAAAAGAAGAGAAAGAGGGTTTGCTAGCCTAAGCGATTTCCGACAGATTCGAAGTGCTTCCAGGTAAGTTTTGCTTCGTTTACTCTTGTTATAGTTAGATTAAACTTAAAGGATGTGGAATGGGTGAGAATCGGTAGTTTTAGGGTTTTCGACGAAAAATGGATAGGTTTCTTTGGGTTTATGATTTTGTGGTTGTTTTTGAAGTGTTAATGGGTTAGAAATGTACTATAAGACATGATCTAAGGTTTAGATGTGTTGCATTTGATTTTGGGTAAAGATTAAAGTCGAAAAATGCAGAAAAATGGGGTTTAGAGTCGCAACTCCGACCCGCGTCATGACGTCTTGCTAGAAACATCTGTGCGTCTTGGAGAAAATGGTGATGCGCGTGCACAATATGATGTGCACGTCATGGCGCCTAAATGTGCTGCGTCGCTGACGTGCGTGTAAGGCTTAACACGTCATGACGCGACATTTGTGTTACGCCATGGCAAGAAACCCGGCCTTCGCCATGACGAAGCGAGTTCGTTCGCCATAACCCCCCGATCCTTCCGAAAAATGATTTTTGATATATTTTTGGGTATATCTTTTGGTGTAAATATCCAAATGAGGTGATTTTTGATTCGTTGGAAAATAGAGTCAAAGTTCTACAAGTTTTATAAAGAACTGAAATTGAAAGTCAGATTATAAGAATCTTAAAGTTTGGTCAGAAGTTGGGTATAGATTCTTGTTTTGTTTGGGGTATAACTTTCGGGTTTTTGAACCAAATTGAATGCTTTTGGAGTCAATAAAAATGTAAGACAATGAGGACTTTTATGGAAAAAGTGACTCGAATGTTTGGATTTTGGCAGAGTTTGGGTTTAGTTAGAATTTATCTTAGTGAATGTGTGATTTTTGAGTTCCTAATTTGTATTCCTATTTGAATAGGAATTTTGCATTTGATTAAGGAAATCAAGGAAGGCAAGAGGATCAAGATGAGAGGTATCTTTTAAGCATGTATTCGAGCAAGGATTTCAGGTGGGTTTCAAGTTTATGATTTAGTAATGAGCCACTAAAGTTTTCTCCCAAATCAAGAATGATTTCAATTACTTCATAAATCTCGTTTTGTTTCTATTGAATGATTTGCAAAATTTCTATATGTTTCAGCCTATGAACTTTTCTGATGAATTTCAAAATAGAAATGAAAATGCATTGAACATTTTATGTCATGCCTTGGAAAACTTCATGGCATTTTGTATATTCGAAAAAGAAAGAATAGAGCATGAAAAGTATGAAAGCTTTGATAACATGCTTTGAGCATGAAACGAATGGATTATGTGCTTTGTTTGGGTAAGAGAGTTACGGATGGAGTCACGTGCACGTCGACATATAGCCTTCTCCCGGCTGCTCGCTTGAGGCCACGAGATCCTTGAGAAATCGGACTCGTTTTGTTTACGGATTTAACTTCGGTTTATCCGAATTGTTTATGGAACTCTCGAGCTATTTGTTTGTGCATTGCATCTATGAATTGTCAAGTATGTGCATAACTTGAGCATTTGATATCGATGATTGATTGAACATATTATGTTGATGTGATAATATTTTTCACTATGCAATGACACTTTTCAACTATGGGTTTGAACTCGTAACTTGGTTTGGTGAGAATTTGTGAGTAAAGCGTTTATGAACTTATTATGATTTTGTACAACAAATGAACTTTTCAACGGTTTTGCTTGTTCTTCGTTATAAACCTGTTACCCACGAGCTATAAGCTCACCCCCCTTCATTCCCATCCACAGGTGATGAGAAGAAGATCGGGTGAAGGGAAGTGAAGGTTTCGATTTCTATGTGTGTTTATTGTATTGTTCTCAATTGCATTGGTATTGGAAATTTTAGAATCGATATTGTTGGGGCCCGAATCCGGAACCCAACTACTTAATACGAAACCCTCATACCTATATATACAACTCCAAAGTCATGGAAGTCCTCCGTACAAAATTCGTAAGATTCATCGTAATTAACCTCCAATGACATAATTTTTCATGGAGAGATAGTGTTAGGCCCCTAATTTTTTTTATGATATTAGTCAGCATGAATTGTGATAATTGTGGTATTTTGTCTTAGTTGGATTAAATTGGGAATAGTATGGATAATTATAGTTTAATTGTGGTTTAAATGAGGATTAGAGGATTTAAAGTGTGTAAGGGTTTTGAGAAATTGACTAAATTGTGTTGGGCCTTGGCTTATTAGGAAGGGCCCAAGCCCTTAGGGTTTAAGAAGAGAATAAGAAAAGAATAGAAAGGAAAGAAGAGGAAAAGAAGGGAGAAGCGCCGTTGAGGGAGAAGAGAAGAGAAGAAGAGAGTTCGCGATTTCAAGCAAGTTCCGACGATTCGAAGCAACTTCTGGTAAGTTTAGCTTCTTTTAAACTTGTTTTGGTTAGATTTAAACCTAGAAAATGTTGAAGATGTGAGAATCGAAGGTTTTAGGGTTTAGGGTTGTAAACGATGAGATTTTTTGGATTAATGCATTGGTCTTTGATTTCTGAGTTGATGTTGGGTTAGAAATGTAGCTTTAGGCTTGATTTATAGTTTGTTTGCGTTGTATTTGAGTTTGGGAAGAAATGGAAGTCGGAAAATGCAGGAATCTGGGTTCGGAGTCGCAGCTCCGACTCGCACGCCGCGTCGTTCGCAAGAACACGCCATGGCGTCTGGAGTTTAAATGTCACGCGGCGTGCACCATGTGCCTGCTGGCGTCTGAAAAGGTGTGCACGCCTTGGCGTGCAGTGATGAGCACGCGCGCGCACACCTTGGTGCACACCGAGGCGAGCTTTACGCTGGGCGGGCCGTTCGCCATGCGTCCCCCTTGCCGTGGCGAGACCCTGTTTTTAAAATGAGATTTTGCATTTTTGAGGATATCTTTTGGTGTAGATGTCCGATTGAGGTGATTTTAGATTTGTTGTGATCTAGCAATTAAGGACTACGAGTTGTATGAGAAGGGAAGTTCGGAAATTGTTTCGAAGAATTCGGGAATTTAGATGGGAGTCGAATGGAGACTTTTAGCGCTTTACCTTTTTGCTTTTCGAGCCTTGTTGAATTTTACTATGGATATTAATTGTATGAAAACTTGGTTTATTATAGGGAACCAAGCTGCTTTGACCAACTCGCAAGAGGAAGGACAACAGTGAGTCTGATACTCAAGCGATACTAGGTGGGTAATATGTTTATGGTTATTGTGTGTATGGGCAATTGCATGATGTGTGCTTGTTTGCAATATGTGAGATTATTGTGTTGAATAATATGAGACTATTGCACTAAATGTGAACTCGCATTATGGTTACAAATATGCATGGATTGATAGGCCTTTATGGCAATGGACTAGAATGAGATTTGAGAACATGTGAACCAGGCTTTGAGCATAGATTGAATGGACTATGTGCTTTGTTTGGGTAAGAGAGTTACGGATGGAGTCACGTGCACGTTGACAGTAAAGCCTTCTCCCCACCGCCATTGTGGCAACGAGATCCTTGAAAATCGACTCGGATGGATTCTGATTGACCTTTGGGTTATCCGGATAGATTACGGAACTCTCGAGCCAATTGATTGTGCATACGATGGATTTGTTGAGCATAACACATGATAAATTTGATAGCTATATTGCATATTGATTGATATGTTGAGGAATTGTGAATGCATGACTTATGTTATATGAATGTGGATCTTGAATTGCCAATGATATATCTATATATATGTATATGCTTGATTGTGTGGCTCGTTGCCAATGGCTATAAACGTATATGCCATCGAGCTTATGACTCACCCCATTACTCTCCCCTCCTCAGTGCGGTCGAGCCGATTGTTGACCTTGCGGGGCATCGAAACTTCGAGCTAACTAGGAACTTGTATAAGTTAGTCCTTTGGTTGGCCCTTGAGCATGTCGAGCATGGAGCATACTTTATATTTTGAGATTTCAATTTATTTTGTATTACTGCGCATTTGAGAATCTTGTTGAATTGCTTCTAATGAGAATGACATATGTTTTACGAATATTAAGATGATGAATGGATATGAAAATGCATGTTGAGAATGCATGCGATGGTATGTATGAGTATATGTTTATGTATTGTTATCCGAACCGATACTGATTCCTTGTATGGATGTTGGGATCGGGTCCGACGGTATATGGAGCGCCTTGACGTCAACAAGCGACTGAGGGCCCGCCCTCGGGGATTCGGACGTGTGGGGCCCGGGCCCAACATGTTTGGTATCAAAGCGCCTAGGTTTAGGTGTCCTCGGCTTAGAATGCATATAGGATTGTGTGATATATGACGACGTGTTGCATTAATAGATTTCATTACGTGACATGCATATCATGCATACATATAGATTGTCGTATAGCTAATCCTTAGTGTTTACCTTTGAAGGAGTACGATGCCACCTCGTAGAAGGACACGAGGAGCTGTGCAAGGGTCTGCTGCACCTGACTCTCCAACTAGGGAGGAGAGGACGGATGAGTCTTTAGCCCCAATGCATGTTGAGGCTTCTGTAGAGCTAGAGAGTGAGCCCATGCGTTCGCCGACTCAGGAATCGCCGATTCCGCCAGGCAAGTGCCCCGCTTGATCCGAGGATATTTGAGCGCTCACTCAGCGTTTGTTCAGGCTATGGGCGGATGCCACACCTTACCGCTCCATTGAGTGAAGAGGGGAAAACAGTTCGACAAGTTGAAGAAGTACGGAACAGTTGACTTCTTTGGGACAGCTGATCCTGAGGAAGCTGAGACATGGTTGCGGAGGATAGAACGGGTGACGGATCAGATGGATTGTGAGGCAGATGAGCGAGTGGTGTATCTGCCGCTTGTGCTTGGGGATGCTCATTGGTGGGAGACCGTCTTGGGCGGTCGGATGAGGCCGATGGGGTTGGCATGGCGGATTTTATGGTCATGTTCAAGAAATATCTGAGAGGTTTATGTCCAGTGAAGCGAGGGAGTTTTGAGTCTCACTCGAGAGGATATGACGATTCTTGAGTAGGGCCTTGAGTTCACACAGTTATCCCGGTATGCCTCCGATCTGATGTTGAGCGAGACTGCCAGATATCGCAGATTTGAGTCGGGATTGCACTTGGCCATCAGAGAGAAGGTAATTGTGCAGAACTTTTGTGATTTCCAGCAGCTGGTTGAGGCAGCTCTGAGGGTTGAGAATATAGAGAACATCAAGAGTGCTGCAAACAGGAAGAGAAAAGGTAGAGATCAGTCCAGGAGAGGAGGTAGCACTAGTGCTCCTATGCCAGACAGGAGTGCTAGAAGCTTCCTTGTTTATTCAGAGGAGAGGAGCAGTGGTGCTAGCCGGCAGAGGCCGATGAGGACTTCTACTGTCTCTCACCAAGCTTCAACGGTGGGTGGCGGTAGAAGAGGAGAGGGAGATAGATCGGTTATCCCGACGTGTGAGCATCTGGAAACCTCATAGAGGAGAGTGCTTGGATCGACAGAGCTTGTTTCAACTGTAGGGTGAAGGGACACATTGCCAGAGAGTGTCCTCAGCCTCCACGACAGGAGAGAGGTCAGATGCCAGCTCCGAGGAGGACAGAGACCATGGGTCAGAAGACTGTGACAGAGGTAGGTAGTTACGATCTTTGCCGGGGCGAGTCTTTCGGGGAGACCGAGAGGCGAGCACCAGCCGTGTGTTTGCTATGACGAGGAGGATCTTTGAGACCGCACTGATGTTGTCACTGTGCAGTGCAGCTTATATTATGATGATGTGATAGTTTTGATTGATCCGGGTTCTACTCATTCGTTTGTTTCTTCGAGTAGACCTGTGTGTGATTTGATTGTGAGCCCTTTGGATACTCCGCTGATGGTGAGTACTCCAATCGGCCAGTATATTGTGATTAGTCATGTGTTTAGAGGATGTGAGCTTCGTATCGGTGGAGTACTTCTAGTGGTCGATTTGATGCCACCAAGATGAGCGGTTTAGATGTGATTTTGGGTATGGACACTTTGGAAAAGTACAATGCTTGGATTATGGCGAGAAGACGGAGAATTTGATTTGGGTGACGGCGGAAGGGTAGTGTTCTTGGGGACGAGAAAGCGAGTCCGCCAGATTGTCTCGGCATTGACAAGCAGAGAGGATGATGAGTAAGGGTTGTGGCGTTTACGCTTATGTGGTTGACTCAGAGTGATAGAGGGAAGTGGAGGATATTCCAGTAGTCAGGGATTTCTCGGACGTCTTTCCCGAGGAATTGCTAGGACTACCGCCAGCTCGAGAGATTGAGTTTTCGATTGAGCTTGTGTCAGGTACTAGGCCGATTTCGATTCCGCCTTATCGGATGGCTCCGGCGGAATTGAAAGAGCTTAAGGAGCAATTGGAGGAGTTATTAGAGAAGGGGTATATTCGACCGAGTTCTTCGCCTTGGGGAGCTCCGGTCCTATTTGTGAAGAAGAAAGATGGCTCATTGAGAATGTGTGTGGATTTCAGGAAGTTGAATCGGTAATGTTGAAGAACAATATCCGCTTCCTCGCATTGATGATCTGTTTGATCAATTGCAAGGAGCGAGAGTCTTTCAAGATAGATTTGAGATCGGGATATCATCGATTCGGATTAAGGAGTCGGATGTGTCAAGTCCGCTTTCGGACTCGGTATGGGCATTTTGAGTTTTGGTTATGCCGCCGGATTGACGAATGCTCTTGCAGCATTCATGGATTTGATGAATCGGGTATTCAAGCCGTTCTTGGACCAATTTATCATTGTCTTCATTGATGATATATTGGTGTATTCCAAGAGTGATGAGCAGCATGAGGAACATTTGAGGATGGCTTTGGAGACTTTGAGGAGCAATGAGTTGTATGCCAAATTCGAGAAATGCGAATTTTGGCTTAGGGAAGTTGCATTTCTTGGACACGTGATCTCAGAGCAAGGAGTTCATGTGGATCCAAAGAAGATAGAAGCAGTTGTGAATTGGGAGGCGCCGAAGAATGTAGTAGAAGTGAGAAGCTTTCTAGGTTTGGCAGGCTATTACAGGAGATTCGTGGAGGGATTCTCCATGATATCCGCTCCGATGACGAAATTGCTGAGGAAGAATCAGAAGTTTGATTGGAGTGAGGATTGTCAGAGGAGCTTCGAGGAGCTCAAGCGCAGATTGACGAGTGCCCCGATTTTGATTTTGCCATCGGGTGATGAGGGTTATTCGGTGTATAGTGATACTTCGAGGATGGGTCTCAGATGTGTTTTGATGCAGGGAGATCGGGTAATTACTTATGCTTCGAGGCAGTTGAAGTCTTATGAGCTGAATTATCCGACGCACGATTTGGAGTTAGCAGCGGTGATTTTGCCTTGAAGATTTGGAGGCATTATTTGTATGGAGTTCAGACTCGGATCTTTACTGATCATAAGAGTTTGAAGTATTTGCTGAGTCAGAAGGAATTGAATTTGAGGCAACGGAGGTGGTTGGAGCTACTGAAGGATTATGATTTGTTGATTGAGTATCATCCGGGCAAGGCCAATGTTGTGGCGGATGCCTTGAGCAGGAAGTTGTCAATTGCTCATCTTCGATCGGTTTATCTTCCTTTATTGGAAGAGATGGCTAAGCTTAGGATAAGCTTGATGCAGGAAGAGCCGGATTGTCTTCTGGCTAATTTTCGAGTTAGACCGATGCTGAAGGAAAAGGTTAGGGATTTGCAGGCTCAGGATGCGGATTTGAGCAAGCTTCGAGATGAGATTCAAAATGGCAAGGTTTCTGAGATAGATGTGCGGGATGATGGGCTTATGACAGTTGCGGGTAGGTTGTGTATTCCGGATGTGCGGGAGATCAAGGATGAGATTATGGATGAGGCACACAATGCGCCTTATGCCATGCATCCCGGTAGCACCAGGATGTATCGGGATTTGAGAGAGCATTTTTGGTGGAAAGGTATGAAGAGGGATATAACAGAGTTTGTCAGTAAGTGTCTAGTGTGTCAGCAAGTCAAGGCTGAACATCAGGCACCTTCGGGCAAGTTGAGGCCGTTGCCTATTCCGGAGTGGAAGTGGCAACGAGTGACGATGGACTTTTTGATGGGATTGCCTAGGACTAGCAGGAGGCATGATGCCATTTGGGTGATTGTTGATCGGTTGACTAAGTCAACCCACTTTTTGGCGATTCGACAGACAGATTCTTTGCATATGTTGGCAAGGAAGTATGTTGATGAGATAGTGAGGCTGCATGGGATTCTGGATTCGATTGTGTCGGATCGAGATCCTCGGTTCACTTCGAGGTTTTGGGGCAGTTTGCAGGAAGCTTTGGGGACGAGGATGAATTTCAGTACGGCCTTTCACCCTCAGACGGATGGTCAGTCGGAGAGGACTATTCGGACACTTGACGGGATGCTTCGAGCTTGTGTGATGGATTTTCGAGGAGCATGGGATGAGCAATTGCCGTTGATCGAATTTGCTTATAACAATTCGTACCATTCGAGCATTCAGATGGCTCCATATGAGGCATTGTATGGGCGGAGGTGTAGGACTCCGATCTGTTGGGATGAAGAAGGAGAGAGGCAATTGGAAGGACCAGATTTGATTCAGATAATTGTTGAGAAAGTCAATATGATTAAGCAACGGCTTAAGGAAGCACAGGACAGAATGAAGAGTTATGTTGATGCTCACCGAAAGGAGATGGAGTATGAGGTCGGTGAGAAAGTGTTCCTTAAGACATCTCCTTGGAAAGGAGTATTGAGATTCGGCAAGAAAGGGAAGTTGAGTCCGAGGTATGTGGGTCCTTATGAGATCCTTGAGAGGATTGGACCCCTCGCCTACAGATTGGCGTTACCTCCGGAATTATCGCAGATTCACGATGTTTTTTATGTGTCCATGTTGAGGAAATATAGATCGGATCCGTCGCATGTTATTCAGACTAGTGAAGTTCAGTTGCGAAATGATTTGAGCTATGAGGAGCTTCCAGTGCAGATTTTAGATACCAAGGATAAGGTTCTCGTGAACAAGGCGGTTCGATTGGTCAAAGTCCTTTGGAGGAACCATTCGGTGAGGAGGCTACTTGGGAGCCATTGGAAGCTATGCGGGAGAAGTATCCGCATCTCTTCGATGATTCAGGTAAATTTCGAGGACGAAATTTCTTTTAAGAGGGGGAGAAATGTTAGGCCCCTAATTTTTTTTATGATATTAGTCAGCATGAATTGTGATAATTGTGGTATTTTGTCTTAGTTGGATTAAATTGGGAATAGTATGGATAATTATAGTTTAATTGTGGTTTAAATGAGGATTAGAGGATTTAAAGTGTGTAAGGGTTTTGAGAAATTGACTAAATTGTGTTGGGGCTTGGCTTATTAGGAAGGGCCAAGCCCTTAGGGTTTAAGAAGAGAATAAGAAAAGAATAGAAAGGAAAGAAGAGGAAAAGAAGGGAGAAGCGCCGTCGAGGGAGAAGAGAAGAGAAGAAGAGAGTTCGCGATTTCAAGCAAGTTCCGACGATTCGAAGCAACTTCTGGTAAGTTTAGCTTCCTTTAAACTTGTTTTGGTTAGATTTAAACCTAGAAAATGTTGAAGATGTGAGAATCGAAGGTTTTAGGGTTTAGGGTTGTAAACGATGAGATTTCTTGGATTAATGCATTGGTCTTTGATTTCTGAGTTGATGTTGGGTTAGAAATGTAGCTTTAGGCTTGATCTATAGTTTGTTTGCGTTATATTTGAGTTTGGGAAGAAATGGAAGTCGGAAAATGCAGGAATCTGGGTTCGGAGTTGCAGCTCCGACTCGCACGCGTCGTTCGCAAAGAACACGCCATGGGCGTCTTGAGTTTAAATGTCACGGGCGTGCACCATGTGCACGTTATGGCGTGCATGAAGAGGTGTGCCTTGCATGGCGTCTGGTGATAAAACGCCGCGCGCACACCTTGGGTGCACACCGCAATGAAGCTTTAAATCGCAGCGCGGGCGTTCGCCGGCGAACGTCCACTTGCCGCCATGAGACCCCTGTTTTCCGAAAATGAGATTTTTGCATTTTTTAGGATATCTTTTGGTGTAGATGTCCGATTGAGGTGATTTTAGATTTGTTGTGATCTAGCAATTAAGGACTACGAGTTGTACGAGAAGGGAAGTTCGGAAATTGTTTCAAAGAATTCGGGAATTTAGATGGGAGTCGAATGGAGACTTTTAGCGCTTTGCCTTTTTGCTTTTCGAGCCTTGTTGAATTTTACTATGGATATTAATTGTATGGAAACTTAGTTTATTATAGGAACCAGTCGCTTTGACCCACTCGCAGAGGAAGGACGTGATGAGTCTGATACTCAAGCGATACTAGGTGGGTAATATGTTTATGGTTATTGTGTGTATGGGCAATTGCATGATGTGTGCTTGTTTGCAATATGTGAGATTATTGTGTTGAATAATATGAGACTATTGCACTAAATGTGAACTCGCATTATGGTTACAAATATGCATGGATTGATAGGCCTTTATGGCAATAGACTAGAATGAGATTTGAGAACATGTGAACCAGGCTTTGAGCATGGATTGAATGGACTATGTGCTTTGTTTGGGTAAGAGAGTTACGGATGGAGTCACATGCACGTTGACAGTAAAGCCTTCTCCCGGCTGCCCGCTTGTGGCAACGAGATCCTTGAGAAATCGGACTCGGATGGATTACGGATTGACCTTTGGGTTATCTGGATGGATTACGGAACTCTCGAGCCAATTGATTGTGCATACACGATGGATTTGTTGAGCATAACACATGATAAATTTGATAGCTATGTTGCATATTGATTGATATGTTGAGGAATTGTGAATGCATGACTTATGTTATATGAATGTGGATCTTGAATTGCCAATGATATATCTATATATATGTATATGCTTGATTGTGTGGCTCGTTGCCAATGGCTATAAACGTATATGCCACTGAGCTTCGCAACTCACCCCATTACTCTCCCCCTCCTCAGGTGCAAATCGAGCCGATTGTTGACCTTGCAGGGCATCAGAAACTTCGAGCTAGCTAGGAACTTGTATAAGTTAGTCCTTTGGTTGGCCCTTCGAGCATGTCAGCATGGAGCATACTTTATATTTTGAGATTTCAATTTATTTTGTATTCTGCTGCATTTGAGAATCTTGTTGAATTGCTTCTAATGAGAATGACATATGTTTCTGAATATTAAGATGATGAATGGATATGAAAATGCATGTTGAGAATGCATGCGATGGTATGTATGAGTATATGTTTATGTATTGTTATCCGAACCGATACTGATTCCTTGTATGGATGTTGGGATCGGGTCCGACGGTATATGGAGCGCCCGACGTCAGCGCAGCCTGAGGGGCCTGCCCTCGGGGATTCGGACGTGTGGGGCCCGGGCCCAACAGATAGATATGTGTCTTAGAAATCTAATGGTTCAAGAATCACCTCATTTGGAGCTCTATAGCTCAAGATATGCGTAAAAATCCGAAGTCGGTTCATAGCCCGGTAAGACTCTCCAACCCGACCACTCACTTCCAAAAGATCGAACTCCTAGGATTTGAAACCAATGACCATGAAAATTTTAGGGGAAGGTAGTAAAATATTGTTGAAAACTAACGCCATTAGAATCGCTTCAATCGAAGGTCAAACGAAAGAGTTATGACCAAAAGAAACCACTATGTTCATGTCTTGAAAAGCACAGGCTGTGTGAAATTTATACTGTCAGTCACACAGTCTGTGTAACCTTCGGATGGGCTAAAATGGATTTACACAGTCTGTGTGAAAATTCACACAGGCTGTGTAACCCACGGAAAACATTGTACCTGGATTTACACAGTCTGTGTGAAATTTCACACAGGCTGTGTAACTTTCTGCCAACAACAACATTTCACCCTCTAAATCCTCTTCAATCCAAGTACCTACATAAAAACCTAAATCCTCCATATCCCACAACACATACCAACCTAATTATCCCAATGGATCTTCAATGGCAACAACACACTCCTAGCATTCTAATCAAACCCAAACTATAAAGCAATTTCATTTCCTTCCTCTTGTCAAATTCAAACCACACCATGATGCATTATTATGAAACATACATGAATTGCACAAATTACATTATAACTTAACATTCTTGCATTCATATGAAGATATGAGTTATTACAAGGCTTTAGAGGGCATTTTAAGCCACTTGAATCCCAAAATCCAAAATACAACTTACAAAAGTAAACTTGCCCAAAATGCATCTAAAGTATTGATTTACAAAATTTAACTTGAAAAACAAAAAGTTATCCATTTCCGGAGTAATGCCTTTAAGCTCGGTGGTCGATCTTGTGCTCCTCACCTGTAGATGGGACTGAATTGGAGGGTGAGCTTTAAACAAATGGGTAACATGTTTATATTTATGCAAATAAGCTGAATTCTTTTCATTATTCATACTGTTAGCAATTCTCTCATCAAACAACATACATCTTTGCATTTCACAAATTCATCAAGCTAAAAGCATAACTTTCATGATTTATGCATCTATCATTCTTGCAAATACATGCTAACACATAATAACATATGATGGTAAGATAAGTCCACAATAACTGACGAGCTACACAAGTGTAGTCGTATGCTGAGGAGTCCAAAAAGGAACATCCTATGCCACAATCGGGCAAGCGGGCGAAGCCTATAGTGGTCAACGTGCACGTGACTCTGCTGGGTGGACTTAAGTACCCACATAACATGTATTCATGCATCAAAATCTGGACGTTTCTTGTCCACTGGCTGATTTCTGAAAATGGATTTTTCATGCATCCACATAGCTGATTTTTGGAAATTGTATTTCATGCTTAACTCACATTTCATGATTTCACTAATATTCATGCTCATTCAATTCATGGACTTTTCAAGCAATATCAAGCAATGTCATATACTGTTCAAGCTTTCACATAATGGCAATCATAATTCATTTTGTAAACAATCAAAGCTCAATCAATGTTCATCTCAAGGCAACTGAAAAACATTAATTCTATTAGTTGAGATAGTCTTTAGAACATACTAGCATAAAGATAAAAATGAAACCCACCTTATAACTTGCTTAATCCTTGCTTAGGAGTGCTCTTCTCCTTGCTCTTCTCCTCTCTCTTGCTCTACTTCAAGAGAAACAAAAACCCAATTCAACACAAATTTAATTGAAATTCTACATAACCTTTTTCATGAAATCAACTTTAAAATCACTAAACCCACTTCATTTCTAAGCTTTCTACACCAAAACCCAACTAAAAATTAACACTTGAATTCATGACTTACCTTGATTCTTGACTCAACCCAAGAGTTTCTTGGTTCAAAATGTAGCTTAGCTCATCCTCTACACTTTTCCTTCTTGAACCTTCTTTAAACTCTCACTCAAACTCTTGGAATATCAAACCCTAGCCAAGTCTCTTCTCTTTTTCTTCTTCTTTCTCCACTTCCACGAGCTCCTTCTCTTCTCCCTATAATTTTTCGTAAATCCTCCTCTCCTCTTCTACTAACTTACTTCTTTCATTCTCTTTTTATACTACTTACTTAATAACTTAAGCCCATAGGCCCTAAAGCCCAACTCTCTTCCTTCCTTCCTTCTTATTTCCTCTTTAAACTACTCAAGCCCACTTATTCTCTTAAACCCATCTTATTCTCTTTTCTTTCCTACCTCATTAAGGCCCAACTAACACATTTAACCTCATTAACTCACCACCTAACTCTTTAATGCTATCACATATTAATTAATCTCAACTCAATTAATGCTAACATAACTTACTCAATTAATCTAATCATGCTTAATTTTAAATTTTTTTTGGGGCTAACAGATATATTGTGGCTTGGTATGCCATGAGAACTTGTAAATTTATTCTTTGATGAAAGTGGATATTGTATGGTTGATCACTAGTGGAAGTTCGCAATTGTGTGTACGGAACGGATTGAGTAAGAATTTAGTTTACTCGAGGGAGCTATGATTATGATATGATTTTTGGATTGTAAATTTTGTTTATGCATATGTATTTATATACCGCAACGAGATGTGTTATGGAAAAAGGAATGTAGGAATGGCACGAGATTGTAAGCTTCACAATTTCTGTGATGTTCACCAATGTTCTGGTTCAACGGACGGATTCCAGGAACGGGATCCAACATTTGTGGTATCAGAGCAAGAAGATGAATCGATGAAGGTTAAGGCAACTCCATCTGATTACAGGTAAGTATGATGGTACTATTTCGAGGTTGGGTTCCGGGAACGAGATCCAACACCTAATGTCAACAACTTCAAAAACTTTGAATCATATCAAGAATAATATGTAAAAAAATATTACTTTCAATCTCATGATGTCAAACTTTGGCTTAGCAAGAAGGCAAGGATTACAGGAAAATATATCCCCATTCAAGAGAAAGTTATATTTTCACAAATGAAAAGCATTTTTGTGTCTTATTTTAACAACAGGAAAGCTAAATATATTTTCATTTTTTTCCTAAATCCCAGAGCCTACTTTGTATGCTTAAACAAAAGTAATATGATACATATGCCAGAGATCACTTTTAAGTTTTCTATCAAAACAAGTGATTTCGAAGTTTCTCATTTATCTCTACAAAAATAGTTACCATAGTTTTATCTTAATAGAATAGAAAAAACTTACACAAGAAAGGGTATATCAAGTATTTCCCCACACAAAATACAATCAAGATAACATTACAAAATTTGTTTTTTATAATTATAAATAAAAGGATAGAGAATTATCATTTCTTTTATATTAATACAATAAAAGGATAAATAAATACAATAAAAGGATAGAGAATTATCATTTCTTTTATAATATTAAATAAACTATTTAACCCACATAAGGCCATTTCATTTTGTATCAAAATTAAAGATATGTTAGTAAATTAAAAACTATTCCTATATTAAAAATCATGTATAATATAAACCATTTCCTTCTATAATAAAAATGGAAGGAAAAAAGACTATTTGAATTAAACTTACAAATTATTAAACTTATAAAATTCAAAATTATAATTCACAAAAGTGATTGATTTTAATTGAGATTATTTTTTGTTATCAAATATAGCTACCCCAAAGATTAGCAAATCAAACTTAATCGCAAACAAAGTAATAAGAGCTCTAAAGTGGAATTAAAAATAATAAAAAATCAGTTGCATTAGAATATAATTTTTCATGATCAAAGAATATCAAACAACATTTACAAAAACACTGACAGGCATTAATCACAAAGCAAAATTCGAACATCCACTGAAATACCCATCCCTATTACGCAATCAACATGCAAACACCAATCTAATCCAAAAAATTCAACCAAAGGAAAATCAAAACAAAAAAAATGAAACAAACAACACAGATCAAGCAACAACACGAAATAAAAAAAAAGAGACAGAAAAAGTAGTAACAAAATGTAAGAGGAGAAGAACATAAGATCTTAGAAGAGAGTAGAGATCTAAGAAAAACAACCATCTCCGTCCATGTCGAAGAGGCTGAAGGCCTCCTTGAACTTAGAGATCTGGTCATCGGTGAGCTGATCGATTGTAAGAGAGCTGATCGGCCATAGCTATTTCCTCCCTTGTCCATGAAAGGAGCAAGCGATGGTGCGATACAGGAGGACTCAAACTTAACTAAGACAATGACTAAAATCAGAAACTAATATAACTAAAATCAGAAAATTTTAGAAGAGATTGAGACAATGAAAAAAGAAATATCCATAAAAAGAAGAGTCCCACACACATTATTGTAAACAATATAAGTAGTTAAACTAATTTGGGAAATGGTTGATACTCTTTTAAGAACCCCAAGAAGAAAAGATGAGAATTTGTCTCCCTTCAAACAACTCACATTTCCACCTCATGACAATCAATCAACGTTCACAAATCAAAACCGAACCTTATAGATGCACCCATAAATATACCTCCTAAAAGACCACTTACTCCCCACCGCCTATGCCACGTTACTTAAGATACCCTATCCAACCATTATCACATGAAATGATAAAAAGATAAACTAATCACATACCTAAAGATCTATAAGAAGACGCCCCGTAGTTATTTGAAATACGAAACTGAAGGAGATAGTGGAAAGTTTTAGTCTTGAAGTTGGTTCGATTCAAGCTAATAAACAGGGAATCCATCACCAACACAAACAGTCCTTAATGAACCCATCTTTCAGTATCTATTACACATTTTTGAGAAGATAGGATATTGTACTTGTGGATGGTCACGTAAAATTTCATAAGCTAGGACTATCAAATCCCAACATTTGCGAGAAATTTGTGCCATTGTGTGACTATTTCTGTAACCTGTCCACAAGGAGAAATGAAAGAACATTAAGCTAAATTGTAATTTCAAAATGCGCACAACACCCATCTTTAAACCCTTTAATTCATACCTCTGCTAATTTTTCAAAGTCAAAAGACCTGTTTTTACAATCTCTACTCCCAACAAGCTTAGATGGATGAGCATCCATTGGAATCCCCTGAAGCATAAATGGATAAATTAGATTGTAAACCAACAGAATTAAAAAAAAAACTTCTTGCAATAAGTTATGGCTCTGATTTACTTCTCTCTTACATATCTTGGCAGAGTAATAGATGTCAAATTGCACACAATAGTTTTTGTTGGACTTGTGTACTCAGTTATCTCAGTGCACAAATTTGAAGATTTTATCATACCTAGATTCTATTGGTTGCTTCTCCTATTGCAAGTATCCTGAGGAAACAAAGAACTATTAAAAGAAATCTAAAACAAATATGAAAAACATCATAATACAAATTGTAGAGAGTAAAGTATGCAAAAATTTCAAAAGTGATACAACAATTACCTTAAATAACATATAAGGGGTTCTTGTTTCTATCTGCGATTTTAGAATTTCAAACCATGAGCCTGTACCACTTTCTTTGCCTTGCCCTAGTTACAGACATTTGTATTAATAGTCAAAACTAAACCCACTGGACACACCTTACTAGATTTATATCCAAATTCAAAATTACATAAATCAAGGTTAAGTGAACTTAAATTTCTTTCATATTTTGTGTACAATTCCTCAAATTTTTTACCCCAATAATCTGCCAATCCCAAAGCCTCATTAGGGCAAAATAATGACCAAACTCCATTGCTTTGCACTCTTTCCATGAAGAGATCAGGTACCCAAAGGTCATAGAATAAATCTCGAGCTCGATGCTCGTCCTGAATGAATAATAGACCACTCACATATACTTAGACACGGAGAAAGTAGATCTCACGTTATGGTGATTAGAACCAGGAGATGTATGAAAACAAAAAGAAAAAAGGAAACAATGTAGAGAATCTAGCTATTTTAACCCTACCTTTCCATGGTTTTTCCTAAAATCTAGATACTCAAATATGTCTGTATGCCACGACTCCAAGTGTAACACCCCACTCCCGAGTGACCCGAACCCGATATCATTGGTGATATCCGAGTCCGTGCCCCGCGAGAGTAGCGTACTACATCAGTCGGTGAAAACTCAGTAAAAAAAACTTTTTGTTTTAAAACATTTATTCGTGCGGAATAAACAGTAGACAGTAGTAAACATTTGCAGTTATTACAATCATTTAACAATACTTTACAGTAACCATAAAGTTCACATACTAATCAGTTTACAAAGATCGCGGAATACAATATTAGGAAACACTAATGCAGACGCTTGAACCGATCCCGACCTCTATCTCAACTTGCACCCAAGTAGGCATACTCCGTGTCAAACGGGTACTCTTCTAGTCTGAAAATAGATTGCAATTTTGGATGAGTTTGCGAACTCAATGAGGAACCATCATTGATGGTTCTCCGATCTATGCATCACATAACCAAATCACGATAATAAAGCGATTCGCTTAATACTACGGTCTCGATTCTGATAATATCTGATCACAATAGTCACAGTACGCTATAGTAAGAATACAGCACGAGAATCATCCATTTACAATCTGATCACGAAGTCATACGATCAAGTAATCATACTATCATGGACACAACAATTTACGATGAAGCGACAAATACAATCTGATCACATACAAGAAAAACCATTTCAGTATTCATCCAAGAATGATGCAATGCACATTTGACTCTTTTTCAATTTTATTACGATGTTGTGACCGAAAGCATAAACATATTCATGATCGATGAAGCGTCTGGGAGAATTATCTCCTTCGAGCTCTAGGTCGTTTGATATTTCGAGCTCTAGGCTCGTTTGATATCGATGGCGACTTCGGTTCATAATTTTTCTTTATCGGTTTATGCATCTGTGTATGAATGCATATGCCCAATTGAACAGTCACTTATCAGTACTTAATAGTATATAATTCACAAATCACAGTCCATCATTTACAATCAATCACAAGAAATCCAAAGAATGGTAAGCAGTCAATTCAAGCGATCGAATGCTCAATTAACAGTCCATAACAACAATCCATAATACAGTATGGCACACAAGTCACGTTAACACTTCCTAATCCCACCATTATCCCCATATTAGACAAGTAATAATTGAGAAACCCATCTAGGTTACTCACCTATCACTTCCGAGCTAATGCCAGGAAGTTTCTGCTACGTCGGTCTATCGACGCTCCAGTTGTGTCGCTATAAGAATCAGAGAACAATACGATCACTAAATATCCAATCTGAGTTAGTTAATGATGCACATGTAGGTGTATAATGCATGTTCATGAATTCCTGGCCCTTATTTCCTTCTCTTTTTCCCTTTTTCCTTTCTGACATTCTAACTAGCATATCTCTTTACACACAATTCAGAAAATTACAAACCATACCTCGTTGGAAAGATCATGAAACCCTCTATAAGTTTCATGAAGACCATAAAAATCAAATTTACCCCTAAGGGTGACAAAAATTCAATTGAAACTTCTACCCATTCAAAACCTATCAAAATAGAACAGTACTTGGTAAATTCAGTAACTTCCATTATCTTCAGTCAAAAATTACACAATAAATATGCTCAGAAAGATCACAATATTTTCTACAACTTTCATGAACAAACCAAAATCAAATTCAATTGTTAACTAGGTAAAATAATTCAATCAATGATGCTGCCCCAGAAATCACCCAATCTGGACAGTAATGTTCTAAATAGTATATCTCCTTGTAAAAATGTCAAAGAAATGCATACTTTATACCTATGGAAAGATCAAACACAATTCTACACTTACCATGAAGGGCTTCAAAGCCAATTCCATCTCTAACAAGCTTAAAACTTTCATGCAAGTTACTGATCAGGGCAGCAGTCAATAACCTCATGCAGGTATAGATATTGAAAATTCATTACTCCCACATCTGATCTCCAAAAATTACATGCTATATACCATTTTCAAGATAATTGCTTACTCTACAACTCTTTAGAAGATCACTCAAGACAATTCAATTCAAAGAAATTGCTAAAATTGCTTATAATCAGAATGTGCACCAAATCCACTGCTAGTCTAGGTTTCACCAAATTGTTCAAAATCAGTCAATATTTTACAGTGCATATCTCCCAATATACAGATCGAAAAATTACAAAATTAGTGGAAATGGAAAGCTAATAAAATAGGAATCAACTTTCATGAAGACCATTTTCACCAATTCCTTCTAAATTAATCTAGAAAAATCATCAAAACTTTAGGTCAATAATACAGGTACTGTTCACACAGCCAATATCACTGATTTTTCCAAACCAAAATTCAACCTCTTAAAGTTACAATTAGACAACACCTATTTCACACAAAATTGTAACCAACAAACTCAAGTTTCATTTGGAACAAACCGCACCTCATTTGCATAACCACACAATTAATTATGATCAAAATATTGCAATAGGTTCAACATCAATTTTTTCAGATTTCCTCCTTACCTCTTCCTTTTTCATTATATCACTTTACCTACATCAATATGCATCCATTTACACCTCTAATTCAGCCACAAACTCATCACAACATTTATTTGCATACTTAAACAAAATTTGGCAGCACATACACAATGGACTTACCTTAATTTTCCATTCATCTAGCCTTCCAAAAATCAATCCAAAACCAAGCCAAAATCAAGGTAAACCATGTTCATTCACTCATCCTCACACAAGCATACACTTAAACCCATACAAACCTACCACTATCATGATCAAACACAGTCAATTAAAAGTCAGTATGCACAAAATTCATTGTGTACCAATACTAGTATGCATGAACAGTCCTATTCACTCTCACCCCTAACCAAAATTACTATTTTACCATTCCCGTCGGGGGTGGGATGTTACACCAAGTACATAGCAAAAGCACCTAAAAACATCATCAATGATAACGTAAAAAAACCAGAAAAGTTTAAATTTAGCTTAATAATAAAAACAAGAAACAATGAATAGACCTTTCCTCTTCCCTCCTCCTTGATCAACATAACGAGCATTATCATTCATGAGCCATCAATCGCAGGATTACCTGTCAGCATTAATTAGCCAATCGAAAACAAAATTTTCCAGCCCAGACCACAGCTTCTCTACATGTAAACAATCGTCCTATTAATATATTCTTGTCCTGATTTAATTAAGAATACCAACGCAGTAAGAAAAGTGAGTTCACAACATTAAAAACAAACCAATAAGCCCCTTCTGTGTCATGTTAAACTCTTTATAAATAGACATAGGAGTGTGCATATTGCATGTTTTAGGGGAATGAGACATTGGTTGTCTCTATCAATATCTCATCCAATAGCTAGAAACAAGGAAGAAAATAAATGAGTGCATTTTCTGGGAAAAAATAGTGATTCCTTAGCCTTCTTGTTCTATGAAAAATTGTATTGATCACTAAAATAATTTTCTTAAAACTTGTCAGTTTTAAATGAGGACATAATCAACTTAAATTAACTTTTTAACTGTTCACATAAGCAATTAATCTTAAACATGACAGGAAGTTCAACAATATTATGGTATAGACTATAGTAGTAAGCTTCTAAAACATTAGTGGCCAAACTAACACCATAAGCTGCCCTATTCAACAAGTTGTTTAATTAATATGTTTTTCATTCATAATAAACAGTTAATGTTTTAAACTATTTAATCAATTAATGTTCATTTACACTTCATATTAATTATTATTACCTTATATTATTTTAACCTTTAACAATTTTGGATTCGTTCTAATTCTATTTTATCCAATATGTTGTAGAAAAGGAACTACCTAATGCTATTTCTTTATCAACTTCAATGACAATCAAGCAATGACATGTATGACAGAGAAAGGTACGAGGATCATGAAAAAAAAGTGATGGACATGCCAAAGCAAGAGTTTAGGCATCCAAGTGGTTAAAAATAGAGAAATTACTCCAAAAATTTGACAAAAATAACAACAACTTCAAGTTTCATATATTACAACAAGATTCTCACAAAATGGAATTCATCATCATATCATATGGCTTGGTTCCAAGAACAATTTTATCAACTGTCTGAATCTTAGAAAGAATTAATCTAAGGCCATGGAGTCACATTGTGATTGCTTTGGTTGGGACGTGTTTTAGTAAGATTTGTTCTCTCACTCATACCATAATTAAAGAAGCAACAAATGGAGGATGATATGCCTTAATCAGTCAACAAGAACTGCATTTGGATTGGGTGTCATATAAGAAACTAGGGAATTCAAACAAGTTTTAAAGTTAATGAATCATTACTACAAGTAAATTCTTTTGAGTTTCATATAGTTCATTTTTTTTTAATATCTACTCCTCTAAGTTCATTACTATTACAGTAATACAGGATTTTCTTAAGTCTCACCCAACAACTTAAACATTTATGTTGAAAGGTTTCTTGACATGATATCAAAGCTTTGTGTGTCCAAGAGACTTCAAATTAAAGTTGTGCCACCGTCGTATCTGTTGGACTTGTGATTTTTTGTATTTGTCCATATATTGTGTCAGTGGCCATGTTGGAATACTTTATAATCCATTCCTGAATCTCAACCAATAGCTAATGGTTTCTTAACAATTACTTTTACGTATGTTTTATGTCTAAAGATAAGTTTTTTAATTAAAAATTTAAATTGCAGCAATTAATCCAACTTGTATTTTGTGATAATACTACATCACTAATTGGAATAAAGTCACACCTCAAACTACTGTAATCACCACCATAAACAAAAGTACGAGATCGAACAAGGCATAAAATTGTCAACTAACCTTCTATACACATATAAAACAATCAACGGGAGACGAGCAATCAAAATTAAAGAGTCTTCATATGTAGGGTCCCAGTACCTAAAAGTGTTACCACATTTTAGTGTCGTAAGAAATGATTGAAAGTTGAATTATTAGCAAAAACATCATAAAAGTGTTAGAGTAGTGCCCTAAAGGCAATCGCCTTTAGCGCGTTTTGTACAAAACTGTGTACATTCTTTATAAATAAATAAAGAAAGGCATATTTCATTACGTTGCTGTTCATTATTTATGAACTGATATTGATCAATAAGCAAATTAATGAAGTCCATGATATATGACATAGCATGACGGAAATTATGATGTGATCATACTACTGAGATTCCTATCATGTGCAATTATGTCAGTATCTTAATTATTCCTAGTCGTAGGATTCTTGAGGCTCGGACATCGTAATCCGGAAAGACTAGCACATCTCAAGCTCCTTGATTTGATCAAGCAGTGGATCTCAGAAACTGTACATATGAGATATTTAGGGTTGAGATGTGGATGCTTACCAGAGGTAGTAAATACATTGATTGACCTGCTATGAGATCATCACATGGATGTACTATTCTAATTTCAGTGATAATCTCATCATAACAATGGTGCAAGTATCCTTAGACTTAAGGTACTCAAGGATATCTTGGATGATGATTCTGTGCTTTGACTCCATTCCTTGTTGCCTCACAGAGGTCGCTCATAGGGTGGTGATTGGGTACAGTTTTAGGTATTCGAAGGTAATTGAGTAGCCAATAGAGGATTCACCACTTCTGTGATAGAAGAAGATGATACCCATGGCCTCTTGTCAGGGTCATTACTTGGAAATCTCTGATCAGAGTACATATGTCGTGAAGAGTGTCTTTATTGACATATTAAGTAATGAGTCCCAGGACAAGAACTGAAATCACTTGGACTAGATTTGACGTAGTCAGTCTAGTAAGAGTTGACACATTGCCCATACTCATAACCAAGTGGGGTATAACATGGTGAAAGGACGAATTGCACGGTAATTGTCTATGGAAAGGTTCGTGATATGGTCCATGATGAATATATGTTTATTCGTCAAACCAATTACTTTCCGGTCAATTGGGGGTCATGATGTGTTGCTAGATACCGCTCATGACTTGCTTAGATTAAGTGTTGATCTAAGTGGTCAACATAACCGGGAACCTAATGGGTCACACGCATAAGAGTGTCTCGGAGAATTTGCAAAATAGTTTTGGATAGAGATCCAATATATGGAGAGCAATCGGATTAAATGGATCCCGATGAGATCGAGATATGTCCCGATGAGATCGCGACATCGATATTGCTGAAAAATATTTTCGAAGGTTTTTCCTATCTACGGGACCCGTGAGTAGGTAGGACCAACCCCAGTGTGTTGGACCACTTCACATTTATTTATATATATATATAATTAATTAAATATATATATATATATATATATATATATATATATATATATATATATATATATATATATATATATATATATATATATATATATATACGTGGAAGAGGAGGAGCAAGCCTTATCATTTTAACTTTAATATATATATATATATAAAAGCTAACGTGGATGCTTCTCCACCTAGCTTTTGTATGTCTCTTAATTGTGAAAGACATATAATTAGATGATGAAAGATGAAGGTTACGTTCGTTGGTTTTGATGGGAGGCTAATGAAAAGTGTTTTTCAACTTTCCTTTCAAAGCATCAACGATTTCCACTCTTCTCTCCAAGTTTCTTCCTTCTTCCATCGTTGAATCAAGCTCTCCAAAGAACAAAGGTAAGATCTAGCAGTCTTTAATTTGTTCTAGCTATTCCCGGGTCAAAGGGTTTGTCCCGGTTAGGTTCTCCGATCTCTGCGTGGATACCGTTAGAGGCGGTCTCCTTTGGTCGTTTTGGTTTGACTTTGTTATATAGTCACATGGATCCTGGCTTTCGGGAAGGTCCCGGAACAAAAATTTTTGTTTTTCGCACCGTGAGCATGTGATGCCCACACCGGGATTTTCATACAGTGGTATCAGAGCCACTTGTGTCGTATATAACGAAGAAACCATGACTAGGTCGGAGTTCCTTATTGCTTGTGACGATGATGCATGTTAATTTAGTGAATTTCGAATCCAGTATAGAAATATATTTTTTGAAATTTTCTTGCCCAGATATGTTCACAAGATGTTTTTACATATGTCTGTGAAAGCTCGGGATTTATCAATGTGATTTGATATGGTTTTGCTAATTTATTCCCTAATGTTCTGGTTGCTGTCTTTGTGCACATTCCTTGAACAGGCATGCTTATAAATTCGAGAATAAATTGTAGAAATTTTTTTTTCTGATTTTCTTTCACCGAAATGTCTATAAGATGTTTATTAATGTCTTTGAGAAAGGAAAAATTTTTTCGAGGTGATTTACTATTTATTTGAGAATTTATTGTGTGCTGCTGGGAATAACTGTGTTGAGGAACACAGATTCTACATTGGCTTAGTTGCTGAGGTTGAATTAGTTTTTGATGGAAATAAATCCTGAAAACGTTCATGGATCATTTTTGGAGCGTTTTATAACCTCTGTAATTTTATCATAATTTATTGAAATTGTTTCAATGAGTTTTTCAAGCAAAAGGCAAAGCTTGGCAGTTTTGAGAAAGTTGCTGGAGCTGTTTTGTTTGAAATAAGAAATTGTGTAGATTTCAGTTCCAATGCCTTGGATCATTTTTAATGTGATTAAAAATGTGTTATATTGATTATGTATGCTTTCCAAATTGAATTTCTTGAAATTGGGTTTCCAAAAAATTTTCGGATGTCAAATGTGTCACATTAGCATCTCGTTAGTGTATTTTGTTGTCTTGATTATTTTGGCCGTCACAAATTTTGTGAAATGTGCCGAAGTAGTCTTGATAAAGTTTAGACTACCTAGAGATACTTAGGGTGATAGTTTGATATTCGCAAAATTATTTGGAAATCTAAATGAATAAGAGTGTATTCATCGATTTCAAGTTTTTCATGTATAGTTTGACTATATATGGTAAGCAACAATGAAAGTGTTTCATTGGTACATCAAGGTAAAGTGTAATAGACTTGGTGTTGTGAATTTGAACTGCACGGATTGAGAAATTACCCGATTAGATAGCAATTCTACACGGATAAGTCGACTTACACATGCACAAGTCGACTTGTCCGTGCACTGTAGACGCATAAGTCGACTTGTACAATGTTACAAGTCGACTTGTTCGTGCACAGTTGCATAAATTGACTTACACTTGCTTAAGTCGACTTATACAGAGGCATAAGTCGACTTATACATATACAAGTCGACTTAGAACATGTATAGGTGGGATGAAGGATGATTTTAGGTATAGATTCAATGTGATTGATGAATTGCCCTAAATCATTCCATATAGTCATGGTGACTATAATCCTATAGCTTGGAGAAGAAGTAGATGAGACCTGAAAACCCTCACACTTAATATGAAAACTCACGTCTTCCATTAATATGGGGAGAACCAGAGTTCTTATAGAGTTGGGTTGTTGGGTAAACCCAAGCTCACTCTATCTGAATATGTTGAACCATGAAAATAAGATTTTGGATTAATGGTTGGTTTTCACTAGAAGCGTTGATTTGTTGAGTAAACTCAAGGTCAGCGTGGACGAGGCGAAATTGGGTAGTGTACATCGGATGTGCAGCGCATCAAGAGTTGATAACCCAATATGTGTGCATACATCACGAGTTGATAGCACTAGTCGATAGTTGCATCTATAAAGTAATTAGTATGACCGATACCTGCCGATTGATCTAAGGTGGCTTGTTGGGTAAACCCAAGGTCATTTTAGTAATGTCGGATATCTAAGATGCAATTGGTATGATTGATACCTACCGATTGACCTAAGGTGGCTTGTTGGGTAAACCCAAGGTCATTGTTAGTAATATCGGATATCGACCCACTAGGACATTTTGTCATAATGTTTCTTGGATTCGTACTGAGGGTTATGGATTCTTTGAAACTAGTGGGAGCCATATGCATGACATGCAAGTCCTTATGATCATGCATTTAATTCTATTCTAACATTCTTTCTCTCTTTCTCTTTAGGTTGATTGAAGATGTCTTCTAGTGTGAATCTTCGCTCACTATTGGATTCAACAAATTAATGGACCAAATTTTCTCGATTGGTGAAATCGAGAATTGTTCTCGATCGAGGAACTGGGATATGTCCTTGATGTTCCACTTCACGATCCACTGCTTTGTTGATGCTTGATGAGGATCGAAAGTTTATCAAAGCATCTCAAAGATGGTGACATAGCAACTCAGATTATGCTTGCCTCGATGTCACCAGAGTCGCGAAGCGGCGTGAGTCTATGAATGCTCATACCATAGTGTTTCATCTTAGGGAGGCTGTTTGATGAGCAAGCTCGGTCTAAAAGGTTCGAGACCTCGAGGTTACTCTTCACTACTAAGATGACTCGAGTTCATCTGCGGTCAGATGCACTAAAGATGAATGGGTATATTGAGAGGTTGGCTGTCTTAGGTTTTGTCATGGATTATGAATTAAGTGTTGACTTAATTCTAGTTGGATTGTCGATAGTTATTCACGGTTTGTGTTAAACTATCGGATGAATCGATATCCACGACAATCCACGAGTTGATCAACACCTTTCGAGACAATGAGCAAGCTATCAAGAAGGATAGCAAGCAAGTGCTTATGGTGGACTCTTCTTACGGTTCCAAGAAAAGCTGAAGAAGAAGAGGTCTAAGAAACCGAAAGGAATTATAGCCAAGAAGAAAACAAAGAGATCGCACAAAGGAACTTGCTTCCATTGTGGCAAGACCGACCACCTAAAGAAAGCTGTAAAGTCTATCTGGAGGAATTGAAGCGAAGAAGGCATCGGATACCTCGACTTCTTGGTATGTTTGTCATTGAGGTTATCTTGTTTGATCATAACATATGGGTATTAGATACGGTTGTGGCTCACACATATGCAATGATATCACGGGCCTCGGGGACGATGAGCGACTCGTGAAGGAGAACTAGACTGCGTGTGGGAAATGGAGCAAGAGTTGCTACATTAGCCGTAGGCACTTACTTTTGTTACTCCCCACTGGGCTTGTAATTAAATTGGATGAATGTTATTTTGTACCTGTATTAACAAAGAACATATTGTCTGTTTCTTGTTTAAATAGAGCTGGATTCTATTTGACTTTTAGTAGCAATGATTGTTCTATTAGTTTGAATGGAATGCTTTATGGTACTGGTACATTATGCAATGGAATTTACATATTAGATATGTCACATCCAATAATGAATGTCAATGACACGAAAAGACATAAACGAGATAATTTAAAATCAACTTACTTATGACATTGTCGCCTTGGCCATATAAATGAGAGACGCATAACTAAGCTCCATAAGAGTGGAAGTTTAGGGTCATTTGATTATGAATCATATGACACATGCGAATCTTGTTTATTAGGCAAGATGACTAAGTTACCCTTTAAGGAAAGGGTGAGCGAGCGATTGGAGTATTAGACCTAATACATTCGGATGTATGTGGACCGATGTCCATCCATGCGAAGTGGTTGTCTTTACTTCATTACCTTTATCGATGATTATTCTCGATATGGGTACCAGATCGATGAGATACAAATCAAGCATTTGAAAAGTTCAAACAATTGAAATGAAGTAGAAAACCAACTTGGGAAAAGTATCAAGACATTGCGATCGATCGTGGTGGGGAATACTTAGACCGATAGTTTTGGATTATCTCGAGATAATGGGATTTTATCTCAATGGACTCCTCCTTACACACCACATAATGGTGTGGCAGAAAGGAGAAATCGAACCTTGTTAGACATGATACGATCAATGATGGGCTTTGCAAAGTTACCAAAATCCTTTTGGGGGTATGCAATCGAGACAATTTGTTTACTTGTTAAGCGAGTTCCATCAAAGATTGATGTTACTCCATATGAGATGTGGACTAACAAAAGACCTATCTTACTCATTTGAAAGTTTGGGGCTGTCCGACTTATGTGAAGCGGACACGATCGGATAAACTTGATGCAAAATCGACAAGTGTTTGTTAGTAGGATATCTAAAGAAACAATGGGATATCGGTTCTACCTTCTTTGAGGAACAAAGGTGTTTGTTTCAAAGCATGCTGTCTTTTTTAGAGAAAGTGTTTCTTTTACAAGAAGGCGGTGGGAGCAAAATAGAACTTGAAGAAGTTAAGATGCTCGAATGCATACGTATCAATCGCTCGAACTCAAATCGTGACTCATACAGATGAAGTAATGATTCAACCTTCTACAACACACGAAGTTCGTAGGTCACGTAGGATCGCTATGTTCCCGAGAGATATGGATTTCGTGAATGAACAGAATGACGTATTGCTCATAGAAGATGATGAGCCTACCACCTATGAAGAGGTTACGAAGAGTTCAGAGGTGAGAAATGGCTTGAAGCCATGAAAGTGAAATGGATTCCATGTATGAAAACCAAGTATGGACTTTGGTTGAGGCACCAAGGAATCAAACCCATAGGGTGCAAATGGGTTTTCAAAAAGAAAACTGACATGGATGGTAATGTAATTACCTATAAAGCAAGGCTTATGGCTAAAGGTTTTCGTCAAAGACAAGGAGTTGACTACGACGAGACCTTGACCCGATGAGCAATGCTTAAATCCATTAGGATACTCCTAGCCATTGCCACTCATTATGATTATGAGATATGACAAATGGATGTGAAGACAACTTTCCTAAATGGGAATCTAGCTGAGGATGTGTATATGACACAACCTGAGGGCTTCACCTCCTATGATGGCGAAAAGGTATGCAAGCTTCAAAAATCCATCTATGGATTGAAGCAAGCATCCAGGAGTTGGAATATCCGTTTTGATGAGGTAATCAAAGAGTTTGGTTTCTCACAAAATCCGGATGAAGACTGTGTGTATAAGAAGGTTAGTGGGACTACAATCGTATTCCTTGTGCTGTATGTAGATGACATATTATTGCTAGGAAACGATGTCTCGATGCTACAATCAGTCAAGATTTGGTTGTCCAAACAATTTTCCATGAAAGACCTTGGTGAAACAACTTATATCCTTGGGATAAGGATCTATAGAGATAGATCAAAAAGATTGCTTGGTCTTTCACAATCAACGTACATAGACAAGATGCTAAAGAGGTTTAGCATGGAGCAATCCAAGAGAAGGTACCTTCCCGTGACTCATGGGATAACACTCTCGAAATCTATGTGTCCTAATACACAAGATGAGAGGATGCGCATGAATATGATCCCGTATGCATCTGCGATTGGATCTATCATGTATGCAATGCTATGTACGAGACCCGATGTATCATATGCTTTAAGTATTCTGGCGATACCAATCGGATCTGGTGAGGGTCCTTTGGGTGGTGTCGAGAATATCCTCAAGTACTTGCGAAGGACTAAGGATGTTTTCTTGATATATGGGGATGGAGATCTCGGTGGCGGGTATACATATGCGCCTTCAATCGATAAGGATGATTCCAAATCCCAATCAGTTACATATTCACATCGAATGGCGGGCGATCGGTTGGAAGAGTTTCAAACAAGGCGATGGCGATTCAACGATCGAGGCATAGTACATTGCCGCTTGAGACGCAAAGAAAGGCGGTTTGGATCAAGAAGTTCATTCTTGAACTTGGTGTGGTTCCTAGCGATGATGGGCCCATACTGTTGTATTGTGACAACAATGGGGCTATTATGCGGCGAAGGAACCAAGGTCTCATGAACGATCCAAACACGTACTCATGAGATATCACCGATCGGGAGATCATTGGTCGAGTGATGTGTAGATAGAGAATTCCCACGAGCGAGATATTGTTGATCCATTGACAAAGCCATTATCACAAAAGAGTTTTGATTCTCATGTACTCGCTTTATGGTATTAGATATCAAGGCGATTGGCTTTAGGTCAGTGGGAGATTGTTAGAGTAGTGCCACAAAGGCAATCGCCTTTAGCGCGTTTTATAAAAAGCGTACATTCTTTATAAATAAATAAAGAAAGGCATATTTCATTACGTTCTTGTTCATTATTTATGAACCGATATTGATCAATAAGAAAATTAATGAAGTCTATGATATATGACATAGCATGAAGGAAATTATAATGTGATCATACTACTGAGATTCCTATCATATGCAATTATGTCGATTATCTTAATTATCTCTAGTCGTAGGATTCTTGAGACCGGACATCGATAATCCGGAAAGACTAGCACATCTCAAGCTCCTTGATTTGATCAGCGGTGGATCTCGAAACCGTATATATGAGATATTTAGGGTTGAAATGTGGATGCTTACTAGAGGTAGTAAGTACATTGGTTGACCTGCTATGAGATCATCACATGGATGTACTATTCTAATGTCAGTGATAATCTCATCATAACAATGGTGCAAGTATCCTTAGACTTGAGGTACTCAAGGATATCTTGGATGCTGATTCTGTACTTTGACTCCATTCCTTGTTGCCTCACAGAGGTCGCTCATAGGGTGGTGATTTGGTACAGTTTGAGGTATTCGAAGGTAATTGAGTAGCCAATAGAGGATTCACCACTTCTGTGATAGCAGAAGATGATACCCATGGCCTCTTGTCAGGGTCATTACTTGGAAATCTCTGATCAGAGTACATATGTCGTGAAGAGTGTCTTTATTGACATATTAAGTAATGAGTCCCAGGACAAGAACTGAAATCACTTGAACTAGATTTGACGTAGTCAGTCTAGTAAGAGTTGACACATTGCCCATACTCATAACCAAGTGGGGTATAGCATGGTGAAAGGACGAATTGCACGGTAATTGTCTATGGAAAGGTTCGTGATATAGTCCATGATGAATATATGTTTATTCGTCAAACCAATTACTTTCCGGTCAATTGGGGGTCATGATGTGTTGCTAGATACCGCTCATGACTTGCTTAGATTAAGTGTTGATCTAAGTGGCCAACATAACCGGGAACCTAATGGGTCACACGCATAAGAGTGTCTCGGAGAATTTGTAAAATAGTTTTAGATAGAGATCCAATATATGGAGAGCAATCAGATTAAATGGATCCCGATGAGATCGAGATATGTCCCGATGAGATCGTGACATCGATATTGCTGAAAAACGTTTCCGGAGGTTTTTCCCATACCGGGACCCGGTAGGCCGGTAAGACCGACCCCAGTGTGACTGGACCACTTCAACATTTATTTATATATATATATAATTAATTAAAGAATTAATTAATTAATATATATATATATGCCATACGTGGAAGAGGAGGAGCAAGCCTTATCATCTTTAACTTTAATATATATATATATATATATATATAAGCTAACGTGGATGCTTCTCCACCTAGCTTTTGTATGTCTCTTAATTGTGAAAGACATATAAATAGATGATGAAAGATGAAGGTTAGGTTCGTTGGTTTTGATGGGAGGCTAATGAAAAGTGTTTTTCAACTTTCCTTTCAAAGCATCAACGATTTCCACTCTTCTCTCCAAGTTTCTTCCTTCTTCCATCGTTGAATCAAGCTCTCCAAAGAACAAAGGTAAGATCTAGCAGTCTTTAATTTGTTCTAGCTATTCCCGGGTCAAAGGGTTTGTCCCGGTTAGGTTCTCCGATCTCTGCGTGGATACCTTTAGAGACGGTCTCCTTTGGTCGTTTTGGTTTGACTTTGTTATATAGTCACATGGATCCTGGCTTTCGGGAAGGTCCCGGAACAAAAATTTTTGTTTTCCGCACCGTGGGCATGTGATGCCCACACCGAGATTTTCCTGCAAAAAGGAAGACTTACTTTGATTTGTGAATCCCGTTGTCATATGCCTTTTGAAATTCACTTTCAACCTGAAGGATGAGAATGAAGAGATAAAAAGTTGTCAAGTTTGCACTAAAAAACAATAGTTTTAGGTACTGAAAAGTTGTCAACTAAGCCCTCTCATAATATTTCAAGGATGGCCATTGCTAGGCACCGGTAGAAACGAATTCCTCTTTTAGAGACAAGACGACCAATTCCAAGGCATACTTTAAACATATTCAATGATCATAGTTAAACACTGCATCATAAAAAGTAATCAAATTTAAAAATTTACTCAACATAAAACACACAGAACAAAATCAATATTCCAGGATTCCAAAATGTTACATAGCAGGAATCATTTAATAATGATTTATCATATGAGAAAAATTTGCCACATCTCAATTTGCACATTCATCGACAATGAAGCCAATAGAAATTGAAATTGAGCTTGAGCTTGAAATTGGGTAAAGATTACCTTTAGAGAATTCTTCAAGTCCTCCTCCAAATTTTCCAAAAAGCTTTTGCGATCCACATACCTCTTGTCACTCTATGCTTGAAGTGATCTTTAAATTATGACAACCCAAAATCAGCTCTTAAAATAGGAATCTTTTCTATGTCTTGACCAAATGCTTGTCATCTTTGAGTCATCATCAGTCAAACCCGTAAGGTTCTCAATCGATGCTTCAATTAGGTTACGTTTTTACGTCAAGGCTAGAAGTAGGTGATTTAGAACATAGTAAGAATTCACGGTATTGTGTATGATGTTCTTCCATTGTTAACACCAACAGACTTCCTACTACACAATAGCAAGTATAAAGAATGGCAAAATATTCCAAGCATAAAAAAAACATGTTGATTACCACCTTGTTCTGTAATGCCACCAACAACATCTTTTATGATGGTTCAACCATAATAAGTGGAAAAAACAGTAGCACAAAAATAGAAACAGTTGCCTTCATCCACCACTGTCACAAGTAACATTAGGCAATCTATACTGTCAAGAAGAATCAAAGTAAAAGAAATTAAAACAAAGAACAAGCCTTGACAGAGAGGCCAAAAGTCGTCATCATAACAGTCAAATACTACAGTTCCAAGCTTTAGTGTAATAATCAACAATACCACGGTTCAAGACCTGGAAAGACACCATATATGATAACATGGGAAAGATTCAAGCATTTATAATTGAATTCAATATATGGTAGTTTTCAAACATTTTCAGGATACGTATATCACATCGTACAAACCTAGAAATATCGTAATACCAACATAAGTTGCATCAAAAGGACATCACATTACCTTCATGAAATTCCCTGTCATCAATGAGAGGGTCAAATTTTGAATAGTTTTGCAACTATATTCTAGATCCCACTGCCATTCATACATTAGCTATGTTAAATAAATGTAAGGATGTTCTTGTCATCAAAGGAGATACTTTACTGACTCACAAGCATAAAGGCTCATGCAAGGAATCTCAATGTTTCTTTCCTGCAAAAGATTCTTCAAGCTTTAATAAATAAATCGAGAAAATAATGCAGCTAAGTGATAAACATACACCATAAAATAAGACTTAGAAAAAACAAACATGAAATATAAGGATGAGAAGCAAAAAAGAGGATTGCATTCCCTTAAAGGTACAACAAAACAAAAAAATGTTTGCAGTTCAAGAGACATATAACCACTTAACATAAGATAGAGTGGGGGAAAAAGAGAAAAATAGAAAAATATTGGCTCAACAATAGAGTGGAGGACTGTGTCGTTGATCAAAGAAACTCTAACCTGTAGAACCTTAAAATAGTTGTAGATAATGGAACATCGAAAGATACTATTTTTTGAAGCACCTTTTGAGAACATGACCTTCATCTGCTTTTAACTGTATAAAGCACTCATCATTTTGTGGTCACGAGAGAGTTCCAAAACATAAATATGCAATGCATCAAAACTTAACACCCTTCACTTAATCATTAGAAAAAACATGTGTTATATGATAAAGTTACTAATCTTTAAATACAATTTACATGGCCACTTCATAGTACTAGACTTTCATAAAAATAAGAAATTGTCATAACTGTATAAAGAGTAGATTTTATAATGCTAACCTACATATATCAACCTTTCTACTAGAGCACGCAAAACTATCTACATCGATGTGCTCAACATATTGCCATGAGGAAAACATGGAAATTCAAGGGGAACAAAGAATAAAATGCTACATTGATATATAGCTAACATGAGATATTCCAAGCATAAAATAAACATGTCGATTACCACCTTGTTTTGTAATGCTGCCAACAACAATTTATGATGGTTCAATCAAAATGAAGGAAAAACATTAGCACAAAAATAAAAATAAAGGGCACAGATTCTCCGAAAAAATGTTTTCATTGAATAAAAGTTGCATCTGTATGATATAAAGTGAAGATGAAGAATCAAGAAACTTGAAGTAGAAGCCAAAACACCGCTCAAAAGTAAATTATGACACCAAATACAAAATGCTATGCATATAAAATGACGCTTCTAACACATTAAATTTTTTTAAGTTGATAACTTGAGACATCATCTCCATATCAATAAGAACCAAATCATAACAAGGACAGAGAGAAATATAAACATAATAAAAGATAAAGAATCAAAATAATAAGATAGTGAACAAGGTATCAAATTTGCAGACTCACATTGACATAAAAAAAATCATCTTTAGGGATACGACTAATGTCATACATTTGACTAAGGTCCTAATAACCAAGAAAAATTAACTAAGGAAAACACATTCTCATGTAGTAAGTGAAATATAAAAAGAACAATATAAAGGAATTTGGCACATCTATTAAACATTTATTTATCTCCAAGCAAATCAATCTTGTTATTCTTAACTTAAATAGGAGACAATTTTAAGAAAAAGTTTAACATATCGATCACATCAATCGAGATTCTCCACCATTCATTCAGTTGCAAAGTTTATCAAATTGTTTACGTATTTAGATGCTTATATCAAATCATAAATCAATTCAATTTAACTCCAAAATCCTTCAAACTTTAACTCAATCTACAAAATTTGACCTAATGTATAAAATAAACATACATGAGAAAAATGCTTCAACTTTCAAACATTTATGTAACCCTTATTGAAAAAAAAAACATATAAATTAACATTGGATCATTTAGAAGGTTGTTTGAACAATCACCTAATCTTTTGACGTGAGAGTAAACACCTTGTCATGAATACTCCCAGTTACTCAATTAGGTCATCGTTTCAAACAACTAACTTTAAATTAACATTGGAGCATTTAGAAGCATGTTTGAATAGTTACCTAACCTTTTGACGCAAAAGTAAACATCTTCTCATGAATACTCCCGGTTACTCAATTTGGTCACCTTTTCAAATGACTACTAGCACCATTCTTTAACTTCAAACTTCTTACTTGGTTTGAAGCCAGCGGAGTGAATTTATTTAATGCTCACTTATTTAAAATACATTATTTGTCTTTCTTTTTTTTCGATGAGTTACTAAAAATGCTTAAAAGGTTTTAACTTCTAACTCAATATATGTCTAGATTATACAAAAAGTATCATAGTGTAAATTAAGTTGCCATTTTCGAAATTAATGAAACAAATTGAAATTAACTTAATCATTGATGCTTATGACTATATGCCTAAACAAATCAAATCACAATAACAACTAAACTTATAATGAATCATCCTGATCAATATTCTTTCCAAGTTAAAAATTTCTTAGAATGATTCCTTATTAAGCTAATTATAAAAAATTGATAAACATAAATAATAATAAATTCCCTTATCTACAATTTGAGTTGTACGTTGTCCCCAATGTAGATGATATAAATGAAGAAAAAATTTCTAAAATAAGTGGAAAGAGGAAAAGCAAACGAACAATTAAGGTAGAACTAAATAAATGAAAAAACCCATCAAAATTGGCATAGGATGTTGACAAACTTACTATTTGATAGCTATTGACAAAGAATCGAAACCAAAATACTTATTCGAACCAAATGATGTTTTCTTATAAAGCCTAACAATTATAAGAGTTAAATGGCTACAAAAGAATAACTTGATCAAAACAAAAACAAAAAAAATGGTTGAGGTGGAATTACGTACAAGTTCCACTTAAGACTGTTGAATTATCTCTTTCAAAGTTTAAATGCATATATAAGTTCAACAATCTATATTAACAAATTAACCACAAGTACTAAATGAAAGTGAGAGGAGGTTACCTCAAGTGAAGAGCAATAAAGTGCTCATTTTTTGTTCTCATTCTCGCAACCAACTTTTTGCCCAGTTCTAGAATAGGATCAGTGAACTTTAAAGCATGATAATTTACTCTACATCTCAGCATCTGTAAATCTGAATCAAACCTATTTGAGAGTCTGTAGTCAAACATCCCAAGCTGAATGCCCTACAACACAAGAGAAAACTCAGCTATTGTTCTTTAAAAATACAAGAATGCATAACGTAACGAAACATCCAGGGAAAACCCCGAACAAAAAAAGATGTGTCAATAGAATTGACTGATCCAGTCTAGTTTTCTAATCATTGACTAATAATAATGATTACTAGAAATTACTCTTGTTATTTAAGTGCACAGGAATTAAATATAATTATTAAAGAAAAAGGAACAACATTTAATTTTATAATTTTAATTTCAAAATGAATTAATTTCCTTTAATATTTAAAGACGAAGATATAATAATCTTTTTAAATTTTACTTACTCTTAATCACTATTATTTTAAACTATTTAAAATATATCTCATAGTATCTTTATTAAGTATCAAATTTATTATATGACAACAATTAATTAGATAAAAGTTTCTGTTAAAATAACTTGATTAATAATTAATAAAGGTCTTTATTAAAATTTATAATATCACAATATATTAAGAAATCTGAAATAATAAAAAATTAAAGATAACTTAAAATTAAAAATTGATAAAAAACTCAAATCTAAGTTAATAAAATCACAAATTCATATTTCAACAAACCTTAGTAAAAGAACATTACCATCTACTCCAAAATTTTCTACATAAGATTAAGAACATAGGATCTTCCATTGCAATTCTTTAGAACATTACAGGTGATTTAAACTCTATCCTCAAACTAGCAACTTAAGGCATCCTTCCATTGGGAAGGTGTTTCTCTGCTAAACAAATCACTCATCATTCGTCTCAAGTGTAGTTTCTAACCTTCTATATTGTTGCTTTATACGTCATTCTAGGTTTCTAGTACTAGCAAGCTGATGAGTAATTTGGAAAATTTTTAAGCGTATGTAAAGAGTATTATAAATCATTTATTGAAGAATCGGGGGGTTATAAACTATTCTTGTTCAATTCTAAATAGAAGTGAATAATAAAAAATTCAAGTATGACTTAAATTTGTGTTAATGAATGGTAAATGTTGCTATTATCAATAGATTGTTTTACTTATTTTATTTGAAATATGATCATGGACTTTTGAGATTTTTTGTCTTCTCTTTTAGCTTACTTTTTGGTATAACTTCAGTTGTGTATAGATAACTAGCTTTTGGAAAAAAAAAAAGCTTTGTAAGTCTGATGTATGATCATCGATCTCTTTCCTACTAAATGCCTTTGTCACTTTTAGATTAGTGTTATTGTTGAGCCCTTAGAGGTGAAGTTATTCCTTGCACCCCTAATTGATGACTTCTTCAATTACCTTGATAAGCTAACACACAATGTTGAAACACCATCTCCTGTTTCTTGGTTGCTTCATACGTCTGATGGAGTCTTGGATTGATCAACTTCATAGGGTACTCTCCAAAAGTTTGTTACAAGTTTGTATTAATGGCTAATATAGCCGTTACCCTTTTCCTATCTACTGCTACACGTCTCACTACAACTCTCATATTCACTCCCAAATAACATTGTTTTACTTATTATTGACAATTATACAATCTAACATCGTTTAACTCTATCATTCCGAGCTCATTGACGTCATCTCCTACTATCTTCTTTAGCTTAATATCGAGCTATATCATATTCTTATTATGGCTTAATAAGCTTAAACCTAAATTGATAAGGACAAAGTAGATTATAAATATTTTTCTTTTCTAATAAGAAAAACTAAACTATTTTTTTGTTTTGCTTCACATATTTGATAACCTTGTATCTTATTTAATAATCTAAAGCCATGTAGCTTTGAATGTCAGATCAAGGTCAAATAAGATGAATTGATTCAAGTTGTAGTTGAGCCTGTGAGCATAAGAGGAAAACAATTGGGAAATTAATCTTTTGTTGTCTTTTCTTTGTACTATGTGCCTATAGAAGAAAATGAATTAAAACTTGCATAATTCCATCAGATATTTTCAGGATTGTCAACGCCCTCCTGAAAATTACTCTTGGTTCCCACTCCTGGTTCTACCACAACTTTGTCTTCAACTCAGGATGTAACTTTTTGGCATGAATTTGTGAAGTGCTTGGTTAGCATCATAAAGTCAATGGGTTCCTAGATGGGCCAACATCTGATAGTTGTAGAAGCCTATATGTCAAAGAACTCAGAGAGTGATGCTTTAACAGAGAATCACTCCACACCCACTGGAGAAGATGGAAGTATTCCTGACTATGATTTAAATGAAAAAGTGATTCTTAAATGTCAAATGTTGCTACTCTTGAACAACTTTGGGCTTTCAATATTGAAGTCCAATTTAAGTGTTACTTCATTTGTCTAATAAGGCCTCAATTGTTATATGCATTTAGTGGTTAAATTGTAAAAAGTTTTGCTCCAGAGTATATGATGATAGATATTGTATTTTGGTCAGAGATGATCTATCTTTTTTGTTACTAGATATCTTACTATCTCAAATTTTTTTTATGGTGTCTTCTATCCTCCCATGTTTCTCAGTTTTTAGATTCTTTTGTTTCCCATAACAAGTTTAATAGGTTTTATACAGAAAAATATCTCCTTATTCAACAGCAAACCTTCCAAGGGTATTGAATTTTTGATAAGCATGAAAAAGGTTGGTCGTTCACCAGAAGAAGTTGCTATCTCCCCTAAAAAACGCAATTGGCTTAAATGAGACCATGATTGGGGACTATTTAGGTGAAAGGGATGAGTTTTGTTTGATGGTTATGCATGCTTATATTGACTCATTCAATTTCAAAGGTAAGGATTTTGGTGAAGCAATAAGGTTTTTCATTCATGGATTCAGATTAACTAGAGAGTCACATAAGATTGACCTCATGATGGCAAAGTTTGTTGAGAGCTATTGTAAATGCAATCCAAATTCATTTAGCAAAGCAGACACTGCTTATGTTCTTGCTTACTCTATGATAATGCTCAATACAGACGCTCACAACCACATTGTGAAAGATAAGGTTTGTTTGTGAACCTCTTTGCCCCCAAAAAAAGAAAGGAAGAAAAGGAAATATAGAATAAAAAACACCATAGAAGCAAAAAGAACTAATACGAGTCGCTTGTCTTAGTTTTGTTCTTAATAATTTTAGTGATGAAATACAAAATTTTGTGTGAATCAAGAATCTGTTATTGCCTCATACACTTGCCATTTGTAACCCTTCCTAATAGTAAATCATATCCATAATCCAAGCTCTCTTGTCATTTTGTAATTGGTCGCTATTTGCTGCAAATTTTTTACATATATTTGTGAGCATTTTCTGGTCTTATTTGGCTAATTATGGGAGTTGACGATGGAGAAAATATATTGTATTTGAAAAATAGGTTTATTTGGAGTAATCTAAGAGTTCATATCAATGGGACTATCATGTCCGGCTTGGTTTGACAACTCAGAGTTGAAGTTTGGCTTTACCTTTTATAGTCCACTTCTCTATTATGTTAAATATCGCAACTTGGAGAGACTCAAATAAGTCCTTTTGGGCAAAGCTATTGCATACTACTTAAACTTGAAAGGCTCTGATTGTCGTTCAGACAATATTATTACATCTGTAATTAACTACATTCTAGCATATTCTTCCTCCTTTAAGAAGTAAGAAATTTATTGGAAGATCGTCTTTGCTGAAACAAAAGAACCTGATTGATTTGATAAGGGTGCAAGACATTTGAGAATTGAGATTCAAAAATTGCAGGTTCATTGCTTCCTTAGTTGATAATCATTATTGACAAAAGAAATTAAATGCAGTACTTAAAGAAGAGTAAGCCTTTGATAGTACTTTGGAAGCTACAGTTGTGTTGGCTGCTTCACTGTAATGAATGCCATCCCAACTTATAAATTTAGATCCTTCACTACACACCTTGTGGCCAGGCTCACTGCATGTTGTATTTCTATCGTAGTTATATGGAGGTCCTCCATATCTGGAGCACGCCATTAGTGGATTTGAGAAACCTGCATTGCCCAAAGCTTGATTGAGGCACACAATTCATTCAAGAATAAACCAAGTTGATTTACTTTTGTGAAGAGAATAATTTCCGTTCCTTCCCGGTTTTACAGCATGAAAATGTATTAACTTGTAAGATCCATCGTATGAAAACCACCATACAACTCACCATTTAGAGAATGGACTCATCTGATAGAGGAAATTTTCATTAATTTGCTAGGGAACGATTTGAAATCGAAAAATGTCCAGGCAACCAGTTTTCATTCCTTTTGGAAATTTCTTTTTCTCTACGTGTTTTAGTCATCAAGTGATCAAGATCAAAAGTGCAAGAAATTCTAAAAATATATAGTTCAGTTAACCAGAAAAGAGGGGATTGTCATCCTCCAAATATAAGAACTTACCATATTTAGAGGAGTTGGGAATGAGATCGTACTTTATGGAATATATATCGACATAGACTATAGTTGCATCTGTCAGTTCCGACCTCAACTTTTGGCATGTTTCAAATAATCATTCATTGAATAATTTTGCAGCATTATTGTAAAGTAAAATACAACCATGTGGATCCAAATCCTTCTGCTCAATTAAAGCAAGCTTTTGAAGCAGACAACCTAATGGTCCAGTGTTATGTATCCAAAATTTCCTGCCACCTTGAGCATGTATAGCCTATCCAACACCAACATTAAATCATCTCGGTCAAGTAACTCGATAGGCTTCCCATTTCTATAATAGGAAATTTTAATAGAAAGAAAAAGGTGATCAATGTTCGCATGGAACTATAAATGGCATTCTCAATTTCTCGTATCATAGTTGGCAGCCTTTTGGTTAATTGCAGGTCTGATAAGTTTGTGGTGAATGTTGCTGAAAGGTCATTTTATCCAATGTCAATCATGTAAAGTTCATTTTTGAATCGTTCCTCACTGATCATATTTGTTGAACCTAAACACAATTAAGGTCTCATAATCAGTTTCTTTCTTAAACCATCAAGTGTTACAGGAATACTCCATCAGTTTAAATGTGGAAACTTTTAAGTATCATACGAGTGGAAACACTTAGTCAAGAAATACTAGTCCTTTTGCTTCTATATACAATGTCATTGACTCATGATTTCCCTGTATCTTTTAATAGAGGGGTTTACAAAGGACTTCCTCATACAAATAACGAACCTGCAGAACAAAAGCGACATTACTTTCTTATCCTTTCCCCTCTTCCTATCGATCTTAAGGGAGGACTCGTAAGCCTAGTGATGGGAGAGGGATGACCGAGCTAACCCTGCTCTTATAAGAGAACTAGATGTAGATACATTACACTTCTAGTATGACAAACACCCAACATAGATGCCAAGAGGCTTACTGATTTCAATCGAGTTTTTACGGGTAACAAAAAGCTAACGACTCATTGGCTAAGAAAATGAGTTCAAATGACAAACATTTTCCCATTTGTCTTCTTCTTAAGTACCCTATGTACGTCAAGACTCGAGAGTTTAACATAAACAAAGATAGAAATCTCAGTCACCACACTATGCATTACATTATCAATGATGATAAGCTTGAACCAGAAGCAAGAAAAGGGGTAAAAAATCACGATTAAAAACCACTCTTCTTAAAGAAACGAGACATTACCAGCCGAGACAAGTTCAAGAGTACGAGCCTTGAAACGAACGAACTGCATTACTTGGATGTTCAATGAAAATGGGTCAAACTTGGGGAGAGTAGAGGACCCAACTATTGCGAAGTTTGCACCATTTGTAAAATTAGACCCTCCCAATGAGTCCAGGTATGGATTTAAAAAATTAGTCTTTAAGCTTTGACCTGCACAAGCATATAAGGAGACGGCTTCGTAATTAGATAATAGCATAATAAGAAAAGTTTCACATCTTTGTAACCAATGTAGCAGTAAAGCGCAAGCTCGCCAGAATATTGAAATGGGCTCTTCATTTAGAAACAAGAAGAGAGCCGAAAAACTGTCTTCGGTGGTCAATGGCAAGAAACGACGTAATAAGACAAAAGAAAGCGCCATCAGACATGCACGAGGTTGTAGCATTCATAAAATATAGAAATATATTTTAATACACAACCGACAACATTAACCAAAGCTCGTTGAATTGGTGGATCCCACCTGAGCCACCTCTACCAATTATGTCCAATACCAAAAATTCAAGGACAAGAGTTAATGATCAAACATGCATCGTAGCCGACCGGAGAAACGACAATGTATCGTAGTTGTTGCATAGAACAGAAACACGAAAAAAAATTAAACAAAATGAAAAAAGGATAGTGAGCTACTCACATAGGAAGTCGATCACAAACCATCTGTCGGACAATCTCCCAATTGATCTACAAAAGAATGTGCGACCATTCGGGAGGTTAATTGGAAAGCCCAAGTCCAGCGACGAGACCACCGGTGTCGGAGTTAGAGTCAACAATGATGAAAATGGTTGGTGGGTGTTTGTACTGACAAGTTGCAGAGGTGAAAAGCAATGGAACTACAATGGCAAGTGCAATAACAACAACAAGCAAAGAGGCACAGATGGGTAAAGCAAGAACACGAAAGGCCTTAGAGAAAGTCGAAGAAGAACAAGGGACAAGAACAAAAGAGAAGCGAAAATGAGGTTTAACCCCACTTATTTGTTATCTATTTTCTTACACTTTTTCTTGGATTGTTTTGTTCAAGTAACTCTATCCATTTGTTTGGAACATAAATAATGTTATTTCTATATTTAGTTGTAAATATTGTCTGTTTAAGTTATTACACATATTTCTTATAAATTTTAAAATAAATGAAATATGTGTAATAAATTAAACAAAATTTATAAAAATATATATTTAATTATCCATATGCCCTCATTTACGAGATGGTTCTTCTTTTCCCAAATTCCCATTTCTTCTACTTCCAAAGTCTCTTAACCATTAAATTTATTAAGTATTTATAATAAGAACAAATGGGGTCGATGACCACACACTTGCATCCCACCATTCCTTTAAGCCAATAGCTTCTGCTTCTATCTCATTGTCATGCCTATAACTTATTGTTCATATTCTGTGGATTTTGTGACTTCGAAAATAGGATAAACAACCACGCATTTTCATCACATTGTTCCTCTAATCCAACATCTCTCACTTCTATCTCATCGTTACGCCCGTAACTTATTGCTCACAACCATGACTTTGATTTTGTGGATTTTTTGATTTCGAACGACTAATAAATGAGAGGTCTCACAGGTGTGACTAAGCGTCACACCTATGACACACATATATTTGTATAAATTTTTTTGAAATATAATTAAGATATAATTAATTAATTAATTAATTAATTACAATATTATTAATTAGTTGATTAATTAAACATAATTGATTGATTAATTAATTATAATATATTTAACATGAAAATATAATTAATTAATTATATTGTAATTAATTAATTAATTATATTGTAATTAACTAATCTATCACTTATCATTTTAATTATTATTACTATAATAGCACATACTATATATTAATATTAAGTATATATCTTAGTCATAATCGTGTGTTATTAATTGTTATTTATTATTAAGTATTATATACTAATATTAAGTGTATATATATATATATATATATATATATATATATATATATATAGCTTTAGTCGCAATCGTGAATTCAAATTAATTATTATTATATTATTATTACATTAGTAACATTAATTATATATACTCCAATAATATATATATAAACTAAAATTAGACAAATTTTGAGTAATAACGCTTGTGACTTTTTTGTTAATTAATTTTTATATTATTATTTAATTATTAGTTTCATTATAATTGTGTTATTATTATTTAATAATAATTATTAATTAGTTATTAATTATTCCATTATAAAATTTTATTATTATTAACTATTACTACATTATTACGTACTATATATTAATATTAAGTTTATGTCTTAGTCATAATTGTGTTGTATTAATTGTTAATTATTATTAAGTATTAGATACTAATATATTTAAAACATAAAATTTTAATTAATTAAGTAAAATATAATTAATTAATTAATTATATTTTAATTGATTAATCAACCACTTATCATTTTAATTATTATTACTATACCATTACGTATTATATATTAATATTAATATATATCTTAATTGTTCATTATTAATTGTTAATTATTATTAAATATTATATATTAATATTAAGTATATATATAGCTCTTCACGGTTGTGACTAATAAGTCACTGGCTGTGAATTCAATATTAATTATTGTTATATTATTATTATATTAGTGACTTAATAGTCATAGGCGTGACTCCCACAAGTCACAACCGTGTATCTTATTTTGTTTTTTTTTGTTAATTCATCCTTTCATATTATTATTTAATTATTAGTTCAGTAATAATTGTGTTATTATTAATTAATAATTATTATTAATTGGATGTTAATTATGTCATTAGAAATTTTTATTATTACTAACTATTACTATTCTATTATGTACTATATATTAATATTAAGTAATATTAAAAGGCGATTGACGGGCGATTGTTCGGCGATCTCACCACAGGCGCCCATGGCCGGCATCACGCCCCTCCTCCTCTGCGACGTCGCTCGTTAGTCGAGCCCTCACGGGTGCCAAGTCATCCCCGATTCTTCTTGAAACCGCATGACCGTCTCTGGTCTCCATCGAGTCTCGGCCGATTGTTCAAAGGGGCGACGTTTTTCTCACTGGCGGAGGAAGCTCAACTTGCTGCTCCGTTCAAATTGGCGTTGGTTGGGAAATTTTCTAAAGGTAGGCCGAAGATGGACCTTCTGCGATCATCGTTTGATAAGATCGGTTTTAAGGATAATTTATCCCTGGGCATGATCGATTTCCGACATGTCCTCATTTGTTTTGACCTAGAGGAAGATTACCAGCGTTGCTGGCTGAGAGCTCTCTGGCCCTTCGATAGACACATCATGCGTGTTTTTAAGTGGACGCCAGATTTCCACCCAGATCATGAATCCTCTGTTGTTCCAATCTGGGTTTCTTTCGCGGGATTGCACTGCTTCAATGACCAATACCTACATCGGATGGCCACCATGATCGGGACTCCATTGAAAATCGATGTCCCAACACTCAATCTATCTCGGCCCTCGATTGCTAGAGTGTGTATTGCAGTGGATCTGTTGAATGAGCTGCCGTCAAGATTGCGTTTGGGAACGAAGGACCAACCCTTCTTTCAATCGGTGCTGTATGAAAATCTGCCCTCCTACTGTCGATACTGCCGGAAGGTCGGTCATAAGATTGCTGATTGTCGCCATACACCCATGCCTTCTCCCTCTGCCAACATCTCCGTTACCGGAATTGCTTTGGCTCCACCCTCTGCTCCTGTCCAGGTTTGGAAGGCCAAAGAATCTGCTGAAATTGGGCCGTCTGGCCTGCCAGAGCCAGCCCAAACGGTTTCTCCTTCCAATTCCTCCGGTTCTTTACCTCTCCCTGTTATTGAGCCAACGGCGTCCGCTGCTCTCCCTCAGATGAACACAGCTAACGCTTCCGACATACCCTGTTCTCAATTTGTGATTTTTCCTGCGTCAGACAAGGCCACTGGCCATAATGTGCACAATGATCCATCTACTTCACTCTCCCATAATGAATTTATTGATATGGATGATGCCACAGTGAAGGAGACAGTTAATGACTGCGCCACTTTCTCTGAACCCTCCGCTCCTGATATTATGCCCTCTGATTTTTGCTCTGATTTAAACAACATGATTGATAATACTGACATTGTACTGGAGAATACTTCTGGGGTTCCTAATCAGGTAGCCACAATTGATAAGGCTTCACCTGCATGTACTCATATTTACTCTGCTGCTGTTCTGCCCACCTCGGTCAACCCCGACTTGGGTAATTCGCCAACTACAGCCCAAGACGATTTCTGGCTTGGCACAGACTCCGGTCAACTGAATGTGGAAATTTCCAGAATGGTGCAATTTGAAGGAGAAACAACCCAACCGAAACGGGGACGTCCTCCGGGCTCGAAGAATAAGAAAGTAACCTTTGATACTGAATCTCTTCGCCGATCGGCGAGAGCTCCGCAGATTACTTATTCTGCCAATTCATCATAATTAATAGCCTAATTTGGAGCTTACGTGGGGTGGGTAATCGGGCTACCTAACGTCGTTTAAATTTTCTAACTGCCATGCATAAGTTATCTGCTATCTTCGTGATAGAGCCAATGGTGCAACCTGCCCTTCTAGATAGTCTGCTGAGAAAGTTACACTTCACATCAGGCTATGTCTCTGACACAAATAAAATATGGGCCCTCTTTTCCAATGCTTATTCTGTTACGCTTCTACATGGCACTGAACAAGTTATGCACTTGCAATTAACACATGTCACTGTGCCAACAACTTTTTACATATCTGTCGTCTATGCAAAGTCGACCAGACAGGATCGTTTTGCATTATGGTCTGAATTATGTGCTTTTCGAGTTGCTCATGCTAATACACCATGGTTACTGGGGGGCGATTTTAATGTTATCCGCAGCCTTGAAAAATATCATGGTCTTGGCTCTCCGGAACTTGCATCTATTGATGATTTCAACTCTTTCATCACTTGTTGCAACCTATTGGAACTCCCGACGCAAGGCGTCGAATTTACTTGGGTTGGCAATAGATCCAACGGTCGGGTTATGAAAAAATTGGATAGGACATTGGTATCTTCAGAGTGGTCGGATCTGTTTCCGATCTGTACAATTCAGAACTTAAATAGAACGGGGTCTGATCATAGTCCGATGTTGTGCCATTTTAACACGGAACAAGTTTCCCGTCCTCGACTATTCCGTTTCCAGTGGATGTGGCTACATCGTTCTAATTTCTTCCACACGGTAAAACTTAATTGGGATCAACCAATAGCATGTTATGGTATGTTACGGTTTTCTCTTAAGCTTCGTCGTCTTAAATCCTGTCTGCGATTGTGGAAGAAGGAGAAATTTGGGGATGTCTTTCTTAATCTGAAATTGGCAGAGACTGCTGTGATGCAGTTGGAACGGGAGTTTGAAGAATCTAGGACACCCGATTCTCTGATAAAACTGAATAAATCCAAAGCTGAACTGTTGCTAAGGCTTCACGAACAAGAGGATTTTATGTTACAAAAGATGAGATTGAAATGGCTTAAGGAGGGCGATGCTAACAACGCATACTTTCACGGTTCTCTGGCAGAGAAACGAACGCGACTGGGGATTCATAAAATTAGAAATGGTAACGGGCAATGGTTGACCGACCCGACACACATTGAAACTGAAGCGATTAGATTTTTTCAATCCCTCCTGGTACAGGAGGTAGTTGATGATGAGGAGGAGGCAACATCTTGGCTGTTAAGTTACATACCGAGGCTTGTTGAGGATGAAGACAATGTTATGTTGCTACACCCGGTTACAATGGAGGAGGTTCAGCAAGCAGTTAGGGGTTTATCGTCTACTAGTGCGCCCGGAGTTGATGGATATTGTGGAGCATTTTATCATAACTGTTGGGACATCATTTGCCATGATCTCTTAGATGCCTGTACTGAATTTATGTCAAGAGTTCCGGTTCCCCGTGCAGTAAGTAGTACACTGATTACTCTTTTGCCAAAAACGCTACATGTCAATTCCTTCTCCGACTTTAGACCAATCAGTCTTTGTACCTTCCTGCACAAAATATTCACGAAGATAATCACAGAACGGTTGAAACTTGTATTACCAAAGTTGATATCCCCTGAGCAATCGACATTCTTATCTGGGAGGGACATTGTGGATAACATACTGTTGGCTCAGGATTTATGCCAATTCCTGGATTACAATGCTCGAGGTGGCAATATAATTCTCAAATTGGATATGATGAAAGCTTTTGACCGTGTTTCTTGGTCTTTCCTCTCCCGTATCATGGTGGCCTTTGGTTTCAATGATGGGATTATCAAGCTGATTATTGGGACCCTACAATCCAGCTGGTTTTCAATTTTGGTGAATGGCAGTCCGGTGGGTTTCTTCCAATCGTCCCGAGGCATTAAACAAGGAGATCCATTGTCCCCTTACTTGTTTCTTTTAGTCTCAGAGGCTTTGACTCGCTCCATGCAATCTTTTGTGCTTTCTGAGGCGGATAAAGCCTTATGGTGTTCCTTCTCGCTCGGCAGCAACATCTCATCTATGCTTTGCAGACGATTTAATTATCTTTATCCGGGGCGATAAACGCTCACTAACTCAACTAAATCTCTTGCTTGCAGACTATGAAACAACCACGGGACAAAAGGTAAACAAAAACAAAAGTTGTTTGCTATTATCGACAGGTGTGACTCACAATCATAAACGAGATGTTCTGCAGGTTCTGCACATGGACCATGGCTCTTTCCCCTTGAAATATTTGCGTTGTCGGCTATTTCACGGTAGAAAGACAGAGCGTATGTTCACTCATCTAGTCGAGGCAATTGAACATCAGTTTTGTAGTTGGAAGAATAAATGGTTATCCCCTGCAGCTCGGATGATTTTGATTAAACATGTCTTATCTTCCATCCTACAACACGTTTTCACTGCAATTGAACCCCCTAAGTCTATCTTAACCAAAATGGAGAAGGTCTTCCAACGGTTTTTATGGGGAAGCTATTTTGATGACTCCAAGCGCTGTTGGCGTTCCTGGGATCGACTCTCTTTTCCGGTGGATGAGAATGGGTTGGGATTCCAGAAATTGGAGGATATTGTTGCTGCCTACTCGATTAAATTGTGGTGGAAAGTCAAAAACAAAGTGGGCCTATGGGCTAAATTTGTTATTTCTCTATCACCAACTGCTCGATGTAGGACGCATTGGCGACGAGTTGCTAAAGTTGATCGGATTGCACAGGAACATGAGTATATTTCTCTCCACATTGGGTTGGTATCATTCTGGACAGATAATTGGTCAGGACTTGGCGCTTTTCATTCACTGGATCAGGCTCAGCACCTTCCTCTCCCACACCTCACTGTCCGGGAATTTTATACCCAGCGCGAGGAGTTGTTGAGTTGTATAGTACCTCTCTTGCAACCTGCCCACGCCGCATTTATAAATTCACATTTGCAACAGTTTACTCCTGGTCCAGATCGGCAACTTTGGAAGCCGACGGTTACTGGCAAATTCAGTCTTTCCTCAGCATATGAATTGGTACGCTCTCGCAACCCTATCAGTGTATCTCTTCGACAAGCCTGGAATAAGTTTCTGCCAAAGCGGATATCAATCTTTGTGTGGCGTCTCTATAACTCCATTCTACCTTTTCCGGAAACATTAAACAAGCTAGGTTTCGTTCTCAATCCATCGAAATGTAACTTTTGCTCCTTGGCAGCCGACAATGTGTAGCATACATTTTATGAAAGTTCCAAGGTTAGAATGATCTGGAGCCATTTCTCAGCTCTGCTACATATTCATCTATCTTTCCCACCTGACCTATGGTTATTTCTCCGGGAGTGGTCCATTCTTGGACGGGGGGCTACAGCTCGGAAAGTGATCATTTCGATCATACCTTACTTCATCCTTTGGGAAATCTGGAAAATGCGCAACCTGTTTGTTTTTGAGAATATATCCACTACGACATCCTCTTTGTTTCTTTCGATTAAACATCATGTTTCCTCTATGGTGAGAATTCACAATTTATACCCAAAGTCTCGATAGGAAATGGTTGATCTATCCAGCTCCTTTCACAGCAACTTTCAACTGCCTCGCAAACCGGTGATTGTGACGTTGTGTTGGAGACCCCCGGATGATTGTGACTTTGTTCTTAACACCGACGGATCCTCGCAAGGAAGCCCCGGACCTTCATGTCTGGGATTTGTGGCACGCACTGCCGCTGGTGCTTTCTTGTTTGCTGAATGTCGATATTATGACTTGAATGTTAGCTTTGCCATGGAAATAACAGCCATTGTATGTGGCCTTCGGTATTGTATTGCTAGTGGTTTTCGGAAAATACAGATTCAAACAGACAATCTGGGCATTGTGCAGCTTTTGAATCACAATTCAGACTCTTGGCCATGGAGATATGAAACAGAACTTGCAGATATTCGTCGTTTACTTTCTATCTCGACGTCATCCATTATTCATGTTTATCGGGAGGTTAATAGCTTTGCAGATTATTTAGCAAAGATAGTGTCGGGTGGTCATTCCACACAATTCGCGACGGACACATCTTTACCTATTCCACTACGGAAAATCCTGCGTATGGAACAACTTTTTATCCCATACATTTGGTATAAACCATGAGCTTCACATCTTATCTTCACATGGTTTTTGTATTGCTTTTCACATACTTATGTAAGCCATCTTATCAATAAAATTCTCCCCTTTTTCTAAAAAAAAAATACTAATATATTTAACACATAAAATGTAAATCGAGAGGACACTTGTCAAGTGTCTAGGCCAGCTATATGTCCTGTTAGGCCTCGTTTCCAAAACCCAACCTTAGAAATATAAATCGACAAAGTGGCGGACCGAAACCCAACCGCTTAAACTAAACCATATTACTTCAATAATTAGGATCAACAATCAAAATCATCGGACCTTCTGTCTGGAATCCAAACACATTCAATCACATTCATATACAATTTATATACAAAACCATAACTCACTTTTCTACTCCATATAGAAATCCACAATTTATTTACATACTCCAAAAGAAATGTATTACCAAACACTAGTGGCATTTTCAACCACAATACAACATCAATCTCAAAATCCGAAACACAAGAATGCAATAATTCCAAAATCCATAACAAAAATCTAAAATCTTATTCTTACAACCATTTAACGTAACCCTACAACATATATACAAACGAATGGAGGTCTTGACTTGCTTTCATCCGATCTCTTTCTCGATACCTGGAGATGGGGATGAAAGGGGTGGGGGGGTGAGCTTTACAACTAGTGGATAACATGTTTATAAAAGAAAAATAAGCAAAAATCATTTTCAAAACTCATTTTCGTTTCATAAAATTTCACGGTTGAAACATCAAATGTTTATTTCTCCAAAATCTCAATTTTTCAAAAATTCACGAACAATTTCAAATCATGTATGCATAAAATTTATAACACAACATAAGCACATATGACATCAGAAATTGATTTGGGTCGGTTCAGAAAACAGAACGTATTACACATTCCCGCATAGCGGTTCTGTGTAGCCGTGAACAGAACGTACTACACCTTCCCGCATAACGGTCCAGTGTAGTCGTGAACTTATGGGAGTCCTTAACGGAGCTTCAATGCCACTAACAGGCAAGTGGGTGAAGCCTTTGATAAGTGCACTTGACATCTTATGGGACCTAACCAAACCCACATAACATATTTCACACTTGAAAGCTGATTGCCCAAAGGCACATTTCGAAAACTCAATTCTCATAATCATGTCATAATCAAACAAATTTCTATTATCAATTTCCACAATTTCAAATTCACATAACAATCAAAATCACATAACAATTCTTCAATCATTCAAAATCAAAGAATGCAACACTTTAGAAAAATTATCAAATTATTCAAATCATTCGTAAACAAAAGTTTGAAAACATTTTGCTTTCTTGATTTTTCGAAAACACATAAATAGCTTATAATTCAAATTATAAACATGGTACCCACCTTATATCCATGTTTAAAAGATGCCTCTTCTCTTGATCCTCTTACCTTTTTTGATTCCCTTTATCAAATGCAAAATTCCCATTCAATAGGAATACAATTTGAGGACCCATATATTGCATATTCACTAAGATAAATTCTAAAAACTCAAACTCTTCGGGTCAATTTTCCATGATTACTATGATCAAGTAAATGATGAAATCTGGTAATATTCTCTTCTAGAAAAATGTTCCCCATTGTCTTAAGTTTCTAATGACTCCAAAATCATTCAATTTGTTTCAAAAATATGAAAGTTATACCCCAAACATGTTGGGACTATCCTTATGCTGAAACAAGAATCTATACTCAACTTCTGACCAAATTTGGAGATCTTTAGAGACTGAATGAAAACTTCATTTCTTCATAAAACTTGTAGCTCTATATCTCTAGTTTACAACAATTTAAAAATCACCTCATTTGTACATCTACAAAAAGAGGTATACCCAAAATACTGAAATATATTAGTGCTGGAAAACAGGATTTCGCCATGGCGAAATCAGAAGCTCACCACGGCGAGGGCAAAAGTTTGCCGCTACGAACATGCCCAGAAACCTCCCGAAACTTGTTTTTCGGCATTCTTCATCTATATACTTCCCATATTTCAAATATAACTCATCTTAACCCTAAATCATCATTCCTACTTCATTTCTAAACTCATTCCAACCCAAAATCATTCACAAACACAACATAATCATTAACCCTAGAGGATTAAAACATTTTTCATACACCATTCAACAACAACTTCCTAAACACATTCAACCCCATTTTCACTTCTAACCATCACTAAATAAGGTTCATTCATCAAATCAAAAGAGGTTAATGCTTATACTTACTTGATTTGGCTTCAAATTTGTCAAATTCTTCAAGATCTCCAAAAGCCCTAGTTTTTTTTCTCTTCTTCTCCTCTCTTGCACGATTTCTTCTTCAATTTCAAACAAGACAACCCTTTATTCTTCTTTTTATACCCTTTATCATTCTAAAAAATCATTTTTCCCTTCAATAAAAGCCTTATATCTTTAACCTTAAGTGACTTGCTTATTTTGCCCTTGATACATTCTTACAACATTAACACTTAAATACAATCAACCTATGGCATAAAATCTTACCAAAATTGACATAAATAATTAGTTCCCAAAAATTAATCCATCAAACCTCATAATTCATTTAAATAATGTTTAATTCATCAAGAAAAATTTCGGGGGCCAACATGTCCTCTCTTTAGGCTGCCAAATGTTACTTAGTTCTAAGGCCACTTATCACTCAATTATCAAAGCCATTTGTTACTCAAGTCTACAACCATATGTCACTTATTTTATAAGCTTAGTTATCCAAAATTTTCACATGTCAATTGTCTTCCTACTTGAAATTTTTCCTAGTCTAAATGTACATATTAATCCATCAATCTTTCAATAACAACAAATAAGTCCAAATTACTAATTGTAATCCATTGTTTCTTTTTATTGGCAAATCAAAATACAAGACATTATAAATGCACCAATCATGTCACAATTATTTAAAAACTTTCATAACCCAGAACATGTCAATTGAGTACAATTTTTCTAAATCAAATTTTGTGTGCGTATGCTCATATTATGTATGTGAATGAAATCATAAAAAATCTTATTCTAAATGCACCAAATTCATTCTAATATGATATAATTCAGTAATCTAACACTTTAATCGCTTAGTAGGTTTGGAAACTAACTATTACAGTAGAGCTGTGAAAGATAAACAGAATCAAATACTTTGGAACATGACCTTAACATGGCGGCAAGTAGGTGTTATATTCTTGGACTCTTCTTCAATTTGTCTAAGTTTACCCTAACTTAACCCATTTCTTCTCCAATTTGCTCCTTTTCCCTTCAAGAGGTAGAAATAAGATGTAAAATAAAATTTTTTTCCTTTTAAGTACGAAATCCTTTAAAAGTACCAAAAATACAAGTAATATTTTATAAAAATAAAGTAAAAAGTAATGTATCCCTAGCATACATGAAGTTTATAATAAGTTTTCTAATATTCTTGCTCATTTTTTTGATGTATCGATTATATGGAATGTCTAGTAAGGCTATTGAGGTTCTTTCCCAAACTATGCAATTTATCTCTTATTTCATTTGTATATTATATACTTTAGCTCAAAATGGTTTTATGATTATCTTTTTTATAATTGTTTTATATGGATGAGCATAATCTTAATTGTTTTATATGGATGAAAAAATCTTTTAAGGAAATATAATTGAGAGTTCCAATCTAGTACATGGTAATAGACTAAGTGAAGGAAACAATAACGAATGAAGGAACCAATTTTTTAAAGATGAGACGTGATCTTTAGATTAACTTCATCAAGACTAAATTAAGTGATGAAGCAGATCAAACAGAATGCAAGTATTACCATAATATTTTGGTTAGGGGTTTTAAAGGTTGAACATATCATTTGAAAAGGCATATGTACTCATATAATAGGAGAAAGATGGTATTAGGAGGTCAAATTTTTTTGACCCTTAACCTAATGAAATGAAAAAGTGAAATGACTATCACGATTTACGATTTAAAGATATCCAAGAATTTGATAATGAAGATGATTATAGGGAACGATATTCACTCTCTATTATTGATAAGCAAAACATCAAGAGGTTTGTCACCTTACCTCAACTAACCTTTATGATGTTATCTTATGATACCAGGAAGAAAAAATCTTTAATATTTATAAAGAACAAAATAATTTTTACATTAAAGACATTGTCTAGGATTCATTGATTTGTTGCCATCACATCATATATATGGATGATTGATGAAAAAGAAGGGTTTATGGCAATGACGACTTATTACATTACCAATGATTGGAATCTTTGAAGATAAATATTAAGGTTAATAATATTCTTAAATTTTTATCATTTGTTTATTAATTATGTTATAATTGATATTTGCTCATATTTTAAATGGTAGGTTTATTTATGCCTCGATGTTGCATATAAGTAAAAGTTGACAATTGTATTGGTTAATTGCTTAATGGATTGGAACATTGGCATGAAGCTCTCAATCATAACTTTGGATAAATATAATACAAACAATAATGTCATAAAAAAGTGACCAATTTATGGATTTGAGAGCTTGTTGATGGCTGGGAGATTATTTCATATGTGTTGTTTTACACATATTATGAATTTGATAACGAAAGATGACTTGACAATAATAAAATAAAGGTTAGAGGCAATCTAAAATAACTTTGTATATTGAAACACTACACCTAAATGAATTAAAAATTTTAAAGAAACTGCACGATAACTATGTATTCCATGAATAATGAAGTGATGTTTGGATTTTCCAATAAGATCGAACACCATATTAAAGATTCCAAATTTGATAACTAAATATATTGACGTGTTTATCAAGTTGAGACAATAAGAATTTGAATATACATATTTATAGATAAAAGATTAATGGGAGTTAGCTAAAGCAATTTATGCAAAGATTATGATTTTTCATAATTATTATTGAGTTGTCCTTTATAGAAAGATATCCATTTTCACACATTTGTTTTTCTAATATATGTGCTATTAAGCTAGCATTATTTGAGTGTATCTTTGATCCTAATGAGGTGATTCAGAAATGGTAAAGAAATTGGTGAAGAAATTTCATCTTGTTAGTATATAATTCATAATTCCATGAAAATTATTTCTATGTTAGACCAAGGTATAATATAGAGGGACTTTAATGTTTTATCGATCATTGTATGGCGATCGGTTAAATGAAATATTAAATGCTTTTAGTATGATTTGTTTAACAATTAGTAATTAATAATTGACAAAGAGTTGGGTTGTAGTAGTTTAATATTAGCTTCATATTTTATTTATACATCATCATCAAGTATAGTTAGAAGTTTGAGTTTTGTTTTAAGGAATTAAAAAAGGGCTAGATTTTTTATAGGGGATGGAGTTAAACAAATACTTAGAAGTAGATATTATGACTATGGTTGATGAACATTTTGACATTATATTGTGATGAAAGTTGAATGGAGCTTAATATATGCTTCTATATATTTACCTAACTTTCGATTATATAAGTCATTGTATAAGAATTGTTAGCAATTCCAATAACTATATATAACTACTTTTAAGTTTTCTTTTAGTACTAATGGTCAAATAGTGAGTCCTCATTATAATCAATTTTATCCTAAATATATCGAAGCCTTGATGTTTGTGAAAAATTGGTTAGGTGCTGAAAATGTTTAAGGTGAACTCTTTATGACAAGTAAGTTTTTAAAATTTTAAAATTTATCATTATATTTTCTTATTTTTCTCTTTTATATTGTGATAGGTACTAAACCTTTCATATATCGATAGTTTCTTTTCAAAGAAATATCTAATAACAAAGTCATACTTATTTGTTAATTATCATGTGTCCATTTAATAAAATTGTTACATGATTAGGTATAATTTACATAACAATTTTTTATATGTAGATGAAATGGTGCAAACTATTAGCAAGCCCAACTATAACAGTTAGCTAGCCTGTTTTCTTTTATTATTAGTTTGTTTCTTTAGCCTTACTTTTTTCTCTTAGAATTGTTTTAGGTTACCAATAAATGTTGCAAATTAATAAAGAGAAATCCATGCCATTGTCTCTACTCTAACTTCTCCAAGTCCAAGTGATTGCTTGTTTTAAATGATTTGAATCACTTCATTAAAATATTTGTAATTTGTTTGTATGGCCTTTGTAATGTTTTTAATCTGAAAATGATATATTGTTTTATTCTAGACTGTTTTGAAGTTGTTTGATTAATTAAAGGAAGATGTTTTTACATGTGTAGGTTGCTTTACATATGCTTTTAATTTTTTAGACCAATTAGGCTTGTCCACCTTGCTTAGGCTTGGCCTAAACTTATTAAGCTTGGCTTGACTTGGTTTAGCTTATTCTGGCATAATTGAGCGAGGCCTTATCCCTCTATCAGACTTAAATTTAGGCTACTAATTTTGAACCTAATTAAGTTTCAATTAGGCCTGTGCTAAAATTAAAGGGTTCAGGTCAAACACAAGTGATAGGCAACTTGAACCAAAATTGACCATTTTCTAATTCTTAACAACAAGGCATGCCAAAGGGGTTACTAGAGAATAAGCTAGAAGACATAGACGAGGTTGACTAGGAATAGTTACATGCATGGTAGCTATAACCATACAACTACAATTAACAAATTAGGTCATATACCACGTTATGGACGTTATATCCAATGTGGAGATATAAAAGAAGTTAAAGATTCAATACATATTAAATTCTCTAAAAAATAAGTTGTACACAAAATAGAAACTATATAAGCTAAATATACATGATGGAATATATTTAAAATATCATATCTATGCATTCAATCAAACACTCAATGACCTGTTAAGGATCAACGTGACTACTGTAGATGAGGGAAAAATAATGATCTTGTTTTTTTTCCTTTAGTTCTTTCTTATGAATATTTCGTAATCACACTTTTATTTAGTAAGGAGATATTTAGTTTGAAAGACATCACTGATCCATTATTAGTTCATATAGAGAAAGAACATTGGTGATATCTCTTAAGGTGAAAGGTTGTATATAAGAGGAAATCAAGATCTTGAGAGAAAGTAGTAGAGAAATGTCTCGTCTAAAAGGAGTTCTAGATCTAAACTCACATTAAAATGGTAGTTTAATGCTATAAGATTTAGGAGGAATTATCCAAATAAGGAATAGAGTATCAAAAGAAAATTTGATTTTTTGTCAAATTCAACTAATATCGTATAACTGCAAAGGAGCTTAATGATCTTCGTGATTTGAGTCCTAATCTGTACACTCTATCATTTCATAGCCCAGATCAGGTGGATAAAGCGATTGTGGAAGGGCCGTGCACAGTGATGGGGTGCTGCTTTGTTTTGAAACATTGGAGCATAGATGTGGTTATTAAGGAGGTAAACTTTTCCCGTTGTAGCTTTTGGTTTCAAATTCATAATCTGCCCTTAGAAATGCTTACTAGTACTAATGCTAGGAGAATTGGGGAAAGAATTGGTAAAGTGGATAAAATTGATGAAGATACATGGGAGACGGGCCCGGGTAAAAGTTTTTTGAGAATGAAACTTGAGATTGACATTACTGCCCCTTTGTTGCCTAGTTTTTGGGTTCCAAAAGGACCACAAAACCGAATTTGGGCAAAATTTAAGTATGAGAAGATGGCAGATTTCTACTATAATTGTGGAATTTTGGGGCACCAAGGTAGAAATTGTAGAAGAGAAAAGGTTTATAGGAATGAAGAGGATGTGAGGAGATCATTTTGTCCATGGATGAAAGCCATGCAACTGCAGATTAAAGATAGTATGAGTGAAATGTTGGATAAGGAAAGGAATAAAAAAGTGAAAATTGATATTTTATTGAAGGCTAGAGTGGATGATACTGATAAGGAGATGAAGCAGTGTGGGGGAGTAGAAGTAGTTGTACATATTGAGACATTGAAGATTTCTGATTTGGGGACTGAACACATTGAGGATGTTGAAAGTGATGAAAATAAAGTGGACAATATTATGATAAAGGAAGGAAGTATTGAGGGTAAAGTGAAGAGAGGTGCTGAAAGGGGTAGGGGAAGAGGGAAGAAGGGTGGTTTCTACTGAAGTTGAAACTAGCTGCATTGAAGAACAAGCTACTGCTAGAGGATTGGGTGACTGTCCTACAACAATCCCCAAAGGAATATGAGGTGTTTTTCTTGGAACTGTCAAGGGGTGGGATCTCCCTTAACAATCCTTCACTTGATGGAAATGAAAATGAAGTTTGATCCTACTTTTATTTTTTTGATTGAAACAAAAAATAAAGAAGCAAAACTAGAAATACTTAGAAAAAGATGTAACATGGATGAAGCTGTGTATGTTCCTCCTGATGGGATTGGTGGACGATTAGTTGTGAGGTGGAAGGATTGTGTATCGATGAATGTTGTGGATCAGGATAAAAATCTTATTATCATGGATGTGTGCAATAATGAAGATAGTGTTTTTTGGAAGATTTTCTGGGTTTATGGTGATCCTGATTTGAAGGAGAGGAAAATGACTTGGGAGAGAATTGTGAGGAAAGCTAGGGGAATTATGTGTCCATGGATTTGTATGGGAGATTATAATGATTTTCTATACCATTATGAAAAAGAAGGGGGATAGAGAAGGGCTGCTGGAAAGATGGAAGGTTTTAGGGATATGATTGCGAGAGCCGGGCTTATTGATTTATATTCTAAAGGATTGTGGTATACTTTGATTAATAAGAGGGAAGAAGGTGAGACTAGGGAGAAAATTGATAGAGCTCTAGCCAACCAACAGTGGATTGAAACTTATCCTAGCTGCTAGGTTATTAAGTTACCAATTGTTGGTTCAGATCATGCCCCTGTTTTGCTTGAAATTGCCTTTAGAGAGAAAAAGGGTACCAGGCAGTTTAAGTTTGAAGTATTATGGAGTGAACATGAGGATTGTGCCCAGATAATAAAAGAAGGTTGGGAAAGACAGTTTGTTGGTTCTAGATTGTACCAATTAGTGCAGAAATAGAAAGCCTGTAGATCAAAACTCATTGAATGGATTAGAAAGGTTTTTCCTAACTTCCGAAAGGAGATTGATGATATTATGACAAAGGTTACCGAGTTGCAGGAAAAAAAAGAATGTAGTGCTGAGGAAAACATACAAATTAAGAAATTGTTTGGAGCTTTAAAAAAAGCCTGGGAAGGAGAAGAGAAATATTGGTATCCTAGATCTAGAGTGAAATGGTTAGATGCTGGGGATAAGAATACAACATTCTTTCACCAGTCAACTTTGCAAAGAAGAAGGGGAAATAAGGTTCTTAGAATAAAAGGGAATGATGGGAACTAGATAGAGGAAGAATTAGGAGCGATTGATCAGTTTAGTGAGTTTTATCAGAATCTGTTTACTAGTGAGGGATGTAGTGATATTGATGAAGTTCTCCATGTTGTCCCTAGGGTTGTTACAAAAGAGATGAATGAGATTTTGGTTGTTGAGATAACTGAAGAAGAAATAATGGCAGCTGTATTTAACCTTAGAGCAATGAAAGCTCTAGGGCCTGATGGATATAATGAGTTGTTCTATCAGAAATTCTGGGGTATTATTAAGAATGCTATTGTTACTGGTGTTAAAAGTTTCTTTCAAAATTGTTATATGTTGGGAGAAATGAATAAGGCTTGTGTGAACTTGGTGCCCAAAGTGAAGACTCCATAGCATATATCACAGTTTAGACCTATTAGCTGCTGTAACTTCAGCTACAAGATAATCTATAAGATCATGACTGAGAGATTAAAGGCTTATATAGGTGAAATCATTACTTACAACTAGAGTGGTTTTGTGGAGGGGAGCAGATACAGGATAATATTCTGGTGGCAAGTGAAGTGTTTCACAATTTGAAGATTATAAAAGGGCAGAAGTATGGTTTGGCTTTGAAACTTGATATGGCCAAAGCCTATGATAGAGTGGAGTGGATATTTTTGAAGAAAGTTATGGAGAAAATGGGCTTCAATTCAACTTGGATAAGGTGGATCATGGAGTGCATTTCCTCTTTTACTTATAATCTCAATTTCAATGGTAAGAAATCAGGTTTTATAACTCCATCTAGAGGTTTTAGGTAAGGGGATCCTCTATCCCCTTACTTGTTTTTGTTTGTGGTGGATGTTCTGTCTAGAATGGTCAATCAGGCCATTGAGTCTAGGCAGTTAGAGGGTCTTAGGTTAGTAGGAGATTGTCCAATCCTGTCCCACTTATTGTTTATTGACGATGCCTTGTTTTTCTTACCTACTGATGCTGCTAATGTATCCTTTATGTTTGATCTTCTTGATAAGTATTGTAAAGCTTCAAGACAAAAGGTGAATATGTCCAAGTCAAGCATTATTTTCAGCTCCAATACTCCTGAGGACAAGAGGAATGAATTGAAGTTGTTGTTTGGAATTCCTGAAGCTCCTAATCCTGGGACTTATTTGGGACTGCCTAATTTCTGTGGATAGACAAAGAGAAGAGCAGTGGAATTAATCAAAGAAAGAATTATCAAGAAGATTAAAGGATGGAAGATAAAGTTTCTCAGTCAAGGGGGAAGGGAAATACTTATAAAAGCTGTTGCCTGTGCTATGCCCGTTTACCTTATGTTGTGTATCAAGTTTTCTAAAAAAACATGTGATGAAATTAATGCTTTGTTTGTTGATCACTAGTGGCTACAGAAGGATAATGAACACAGAATTCATTGGGATAGCTAGATAAAGATGATAGAGAGTAAAAGTACTGGAGGCTTAAGGATATGCAGCTTTTGAATATTGTTTTGCTTGCAAGGTAGTGTTGGAGGTTGTTTACAAATTCAACTGTTTTATGGGCAAGGGTGTTGAAAGGGTTATATTTCCCTAAAACTTCATGTTTGCAGGCTAAGAAAGGTTCAAGGGCCTCCTGGCTTTGGTCTAGTATATTGGAAGGGAGGGATTTTTTGAAGCAACATATTCAATAGCAAGTTGTGGATGGCAGAAGTATTAATATTTAGGATGAGCCATGGATTCAGGGCATATCAATTGCTAAACCTGAGGGACTACCTGCAAGTGTTCCTAAAAAAGTGGAGGAGTTGATTGATACTCAAGCTGAAAGGTGGAAACTGGAGGCTGTGAGTGAACTTTTAACTAGTGAACAGAAAAAAATGATTGAGGAAACTCCTTTGTGTGGTAAAGGGTCACAGGACAAATACATTTGACCAATAGCTGAAAATGGAGTTTATTCAGTTAAGGTGGGATATCAGGCTCTAAAACAAGCTGCAGCAAATACAGTCAACATAAAAACTACTTCTCATTCTGTGGATAAGAAGTTTTGGAAGCTAACTCTCCCACCCAAGGTTAAGGTATTTCTCTGGAAAAAACTTCGAAGCTTACTGCCTACTAAATCTAATTTGGTCAAAAGAAAAGTAAAAACTGATGTCTTGTGTCCTATTTGCTATTGTGAACCTGAGACTCTTGAACATATGTTGTTATTATGTCCCTGGGTATGATGTGTATGGTTTGGTAGTGAATTGGGTTTAAAAATAACAAGATAAGGGCTGACCACTTTAGATCAATGGATACTGGATATGAGTGAATCTTTTTAGAAGGATGATAATGGCAGTGATAAGTTGGTGTTAATTGCTGTTTTGCTTTGGAACATTTGGAAGTAGAGATGTAAGTTGGTTTTTAAAAATGGCAAGCCAGATCCTATTAGATGTATTGTGAAAAGTGATGAATTGTTGGCAGAATGTAAACCTCCAAGACCACAGGTTGGTATGAATAAAATGCAACATCAACAGATTCAATGGACCAAGCCATCTGTAGGATGTTTGAAAAAGAATTGTGATGGAGCTTATCAAAATGGGGATGCAGGTTTGGCAGTTATTATAAGAAATGATGAAGGAGCCATTGTTGATGGTATTGCTAAAGAATGTAAAGCAGGTTCAACACTTGAGGTTGAAGCCAGAGCTATGTATGAAGGAGTGAAGTTGCTGGATCAGAAAGAATATCATAATGTACAGATTGAGATGGACTCACAGATTGTTCATAATGAAATTCTTAAGAATACAGGGAAAAGAAAGTGGATAATTCAACCATATATTACTGATATACTGTACAGAATACAACATTAGCAGGATATTGATTTTGTATTAATAAAACGTGAAGCTAATAGCGCCGCTGATTGGCTAGCAAAGAAAGTTAGCAAGAAGATGTGCATTGGTAATTGGGTCTTAGCACCTCCATCTTCTTTGGTTGGAATCTTGAGTAGAGATGGATTGCTAGCACCTCCTTAGATGTTTGAGTTGAAGTGATAAGCTAGAGTTGCTACAATGTTAGTTCTCATATGTGTATTGCTTCTTTCTTTCTCTGATATATTGTGTGAAACTAATGTAAACATTTTTTCATATTAATGAAAATTCTTCTTATTGGCCAAAAAAAATTAATATCGTATAAAACTAAAAATCAAATTATAGTGATATAGACATACTCTATGTTTTAACCAACTAACTTTAGGACTTATGGATACTAGGTAAAAGATGCTTATATCATATGACACCATGTGTCATACACATTAAGTAGCAGTTTGCAACTTCACTTAAATCATTCCTGCCCACTTCTCTTATTTAATTCAGTTAGTTTTTTAACAATTCTTATGAGGCTTCTCATAAAAATCCTATATCCTTAATATAAAACTTGAATACTATACAGTCAGGAGATGATAAATTTTACAAAATTATCAGAGTAAGGCAAATCATGATCTAGATGGTTGATGGTGTTATTATAATATTCTTTGATGTTCAATATGTACTAGATTTAAAGAATTAAGCACCTTACATGTAAATAATTCTGCTTAGAGAATATTAAAGTGGTAAATGGTGCAAAGATTGTGACCAAAGCATTATAATTAGTAAAAAATTGTACAAATTGATAAGGAGCATAATTATAGATGAAGAATCTATAGTAGTAAAGTCAAAGGAAGATAATATGATGTTATAGAACATTAAACTGGGCTATCTTAATGAGTGAGGGATGATAAAACTAGTTAGAGCTTTTTGAAGGAATTCAAAAACTACAAGTTAGACTTTTACAAACTTCCTACTCTTAGTAAAAAGTATAGTGTAACATTCAAGGACGTAGTGTTTGAGGTGTAGCATATGCTATAGTAAACATATGGAGAGGATATGCCAAGGTTAGCATAGAGTAGTATTGGATCAAAGATGACATAAGTTAAACTTAAAATACTAAGAGTACGTCCTAAAAAAGTTAAAAATTATGGTTCATGATACAGAACAATGTTAGTAAAATAACATCAACAAGATATAGCCATATAATTGGTAAAGTGAAATGGTCCATTAAATCACCAAGTAGATATGTTTGGAAAGGCTCAGTCTCTCATGCTCTGACCATCAATAATGGGGATATAACTACCTTTAAGGGGCCTATAAATAATTAGGAGAAGGATATATAGATAGGTTTTATGATGAAAGATGTGAATTTTGACATAATTAGAGAATACATTTCATATAATTAGATATTATTAAATAGGTTCATAATTTAGAGAATGGAACTGACATGTCGACGAATTTGATTAATATGGAGAATTTCTAATATTACTTAGACTTGATTAATGTCTTGAGATATAGATATAATTATAACTTAGCCTATGTAGAGTACATTCATTAAGAGAGAGATTATAGAAGGGCAATCTTAAAGGCCTTTCTTGGACTACTTTGGTTTAATAAGGTATATTAAGATTGTTATGTAGATGACTCATATACACTGAGGTATAATCTTAGAAGCATATTCTTGAAGTGTGTTGGTTAGATATGATATATTTGCGAAAGTGGAGATTATTATTGTGACTTATATACACAATTGTACAATCTTAGAGACATTTTTTAGAGTGTGCTAGTTAAATACAGTACATTCATTAAGGAAGAGATTGTTGTACATGGTTTATACATGCAGGTGTAAAATCTTAGAGTATTTATGATTGATGTGTTTCTTAAGCTTATAAGAATTTATCAATTTTAAACCGCAAGTATACGATGTGGCTGTAGCTAGCACTGGTAACTAGAAGTTGATCCTACGATGATTATAAGTTTTAATATTAACCCTTTTCCTATTATCTAACCTTCAAATTAGATTATAGATTTAATTAAAAATTAAACTAAAAAATTGAACTACGATTTAAACAATAATGAAATCAGACAGTCGAGAATACTACGAAATGTTGATATCAAATAAATAGTACCTAGATGATGAATCCCCCTAAGAATTTTTTAATGTTAACCTTTTATCATGAAATTAAAAGATTGATTATTGGATCGTGGAAATTCCTATCTTATGTTAATATCTTTCTTAAAACTATTAACAACAAAACTCTTAATTGATAATTGAAACCTTTTTCTTGTTAAAACAATTAAGATTGCATAATTTTTGTTTGTTAATTTCACTATTAGGATTGACCTAATCTAGAGGATTTGTATCGACCTATTTCTAGGTTTGCATGGATCTTTTTCCTATTAAGGTAGACCTATTCTCACAAAAGGGTTTTTAAATTTCAATCATATGAAATCAGATAGTTAACTAATATTCCAAATATATTAGATCAAGAATATAATGCATAATTGAATAATAATTAATCAATTAATAAAATTTTAGTGAATAAAAGATTAAATCATATTGTCATCACAACTTAGGGGTCATCATACATAGGTACTAAACAAATTAGTTCCTACTCATAGAAAACAAAACATTAACAAATATTCAGAAGAACAAACAAAAATCAAAGAAATCATAATATAAGTCTCCTTTTTTTTTTTCTCTAACGAATCTTTTACCAATTTGGATTGAATGATGCTATCTATCGGATATGGTGACGTAATCTTAGTGTTTTCCTTGTCCTCTAATCAGAAGTGCCTCTTCTTTATGTTTTTTATGACTAAAAAATGCTCTAAAACTCACCTTTCTTTTTTTCCCCTCCAATAACTTCCTTTTATCGTAAAAACTAAGGTTTATGGGATATATATGGTCTCTTATATAGTCTTGTAGGTAACCATGTATCTCTAAAAACACCTAAATTTGCAATTTTATATAGCCATAAAGACTTACAAGGGTGAGATACAAGGTTGTGTATATCAACATACATGGAAGTGTAAGTTCGCATGAATAGAAACAATATTCTTCAATTCTCCATACATTTATAGACTTACACAAACACTATACGCAGTTGTGTAGGTCCTCACTTACTTTAAATCTTCTTCCCATGTCATGATTTCACCTAAATTCTTCTCCCTTTGGACAATTGAAGTGAATTAAGTACCAAAAATACTATAAGACATTTAAATAAATAACAAAACATATTAAATATGGGTATTTAATTATAGTCCAACAATCATTTAACATCCTCACACTTAAGCTTTTGCTTGTCCTCAAGAAAATTATATCTAAATTACCAATCTTAAAAACATCCATCCCTTATTGACCTCAACCTGTCCATCCATACTCTAAATCACCATATCACATTAATCAAATTAACATACAATTAGATTCAAGTTATCCTAAAACTAACCTTCATAAACCAATGTCAATAATAATCACATTGAAGATCGGACAGGGGTTAGTTAGTGATCCAACTTCGCTTAGTTGGCAGTCCAACTTCCTCCAATCTTCACAGCAACAGAGAGGACCGATTTATGATATATCTTGTTTACAATCAAAATTATGGAATTGGAAGGACTTAGTCCTTTTAGGCACAGGAAAGATGATTGCAAGGAATTATACTAACTTCCACAGTTGGCAACCATCACCTACGGAGGGCTTCCAGGTTGCACAAGAGACATCATTAGCCACTGATTCTTGTTTCCTTCTACTAAATGGATGGGAAGGTTGCAATCCAATCTTGGCAAGGGAAGGTGAAGTTCAACTATTGAATTTAGTTTTTATATGATTGTGTTGCATTAGTTGGGCTTGATGATTTATGTTTCTTGAGGTTAACATGTGTCTGATAATTTGTGGTACTTCTGTGTGGATTTAGTTAGAAAATAGAAGAGCAGATTTGTTCTGGGTATAAGGGTGAGCTGGAAGGTAGTGAAGGTTGTGAAGTAGCATCCACAGATGTATTTTGTTGGTCCTTTTGTGAAACCAAAGACCTTGTTCAACTAGTCTTTACTGTTAGGATTAGTGAGTTACTACTAACGAGTTACTAGTTAGTGTCTTGAGAGACACTACTTGAGTAGACTCCAATCTTGTAAATATCTTTTGTTGGACCCCGCTACCGGAGCCCAACATCGGACATGAGAGCGTGATGTGAAACATGTTAATTATACGTTGAAGGAAAAGACCTGCGGAAGATCAATGGGCCTGCTGGAAAACAAACTTGAAACCTGTTTTCATTTGATTTAAACAAACAAATTCATAATTCATGCTCCAAAAGATGAATTTTACTAAACTTGAAGAACAACTCAAAACAAATTACAACTTTGAGTTCAAGAGCCAAAAATACAAAATACTCTTGAACCAATCATACTTGAAATGTAACTAAAGCTTAAAAATAAACATGACAAAATGGAGTGCTGCCGTAACTCGTGACTCACTCGGTCTCTTGCTCGTCACCTGAATGGGGGAGATAAGAGGGGGTGAGCTATAAAGCTTATGGGAACATATTCATAATATAACAACAAGCAAAAGTATTCAAAAATAACTCATTGCCGTGATACTTGTTGAAATCATAGCGATTGAACATGCATGAGTCATTATCTTGAAATATGCTTGATTCTTGAACAATTCGTGATGTATGGAACATAACAACAAATCATAAACACATAACATAACATAATGGTTTGGGTTGTCCCTGGTTCGTGACGTACTACACATTCCATCGAAATATTGATGTGTAGACGTAGTTTCGTGAGGGAATCCTTGTGAGAAACCCTGTGCCACTAGCGGCCAGGCGGGAGAAGCCTTTTCGTGAGTCAATGTGCACTTGACTATTCGTGAGGGACACCGCAAACCCACATAAATATGCATGATTCATGTTCTTGTAAACTTGCTTGCCAAACTGGCACTTGCTTGTAAACTTGCTTGTCATATATTTGTAAAACATGACTTCATGTACATGTATTCGTGAAAGGAGAAAAACCCCCTTTGGAATCCTTTTCATAATTCATGAATGCAAATCAAATAACAACCTATAATCATTCATAATAGTATGTCATGCAATCGTGGATGATGCAATTTAAATGCATTAAATCTTTCTTAATTTGAACAAAACAATGAGTAACTTATTTACTCTATTATAAACATGAACCCACCTGAATTCCTTGCTTGTTCTTGCCTAGGAATGAGTTTCCTCTTGAGCCTCTTGATCCTCTTGCCTCACTTGATCTCCTAAAATAAGAACCAAAATCCCATTTAATAATTCATGCTGAAACAATATGTCCATTTTTAACTTCCATCCAAAATTACATATTCTTATAAACTGATTCAGAACTTCATTACTTCACAAAACTTGTAGATCCGTGTCTCTAGTTTACAACGCCTCAAAAATCACCTCAAAAGGACTTCTGTACCAAAAGATATGCTCCAATTACTAAAAACATTTTTGCTGGAAAAACTGGCCTCGCCGCGACGAGGCTCACTCGTCGCGTCGCGACGTGCGAACGGGAGGGTCGACTCCCGAACCCAGATTTTGACATTTTTCAACCCTTAATCCTTCCATTTCTTAACTACAACACATCTAACCCTTGAATCAAGTTCTATACTTCCTTTCTACACTCATTCTAACACCAAATCATCAACAAACACAACAACCCAAGCATTTATACCAAAGTTCTACCATAAACCCTAACCCAACGATTCCCACTCATTCCAAGCACAACTAGAGTTTAATCCATCTCAAACAAGGATAAAAGAGTTTAACTCACCTGAAGAATGCTTCTAATCTGTCGAAAATCCTTAAACCTAAGCTTTCCCCTCTTTCTCTTCTTCTTCCTCTCTTCCCACGATACTCTCCTCTTCTTTCTCTCTTCTTTCTATTTTCCTTTTCTTTTCTTTTCTTTTTTTAATTCCTTAAGCCTACAAGAAAGAGCAAAGACTATAATGCCCCTCTTCGTTAAGCCTAAACTTAGCCAACTTAAAAGCCTTGCCCATTATGCCCTTATAAAAATCTACTCTTCTATAACCATTATTCCATACTAAACTCAATTAAATCTTAATTTCCCATTAATACTTTCAATAAAATCAAACTATGCCATAAATAACATAATCAACTTAATTCATACTTAATAACATCAAGAAAAACAAATTTGGGGCCCAACATTTCTCCCCCTCTTAAAAGAAATTTCGTCCTCGAAATTTACCTGAATCATCGAAAAGACTTGGATACTTCTCTTTCATGGCGTCCAATGACTCCCACGTGGCTTCTTCCACTGAATGGTTCCTCCACAGAACTTTAACTAGCTGAACTATCTTATTCCTGAGGATCTTTTCCTTTGTGTCTAAGATCGCTACTGGAATTTTCTCATAACTCAAGTCGTCTCTTAACTGAACCTCTGAAACCTGATTGACATGAGAAGGATCTGATCTGTACCTCCTCAGCATGGAAACATGAAAAACATCATGGATCTGAGAAAACTCTGGCGGCAATGCCAACCTATAAGCTAGAGGTCCGATCCTTTCAAGAATCTCATACTGACCTACATATCTCGGACTCAACTTGCCTTTCTTGCCAAACCTCAATACTCCCTTCCAAAGAGACGTCTTGAGAAACACTTTCTCACCAAATTCATACTCCATCTCCTTCCGATGAGCATCAGTGTAACTCTTCATCCTATCCTGGGCTGCCTTAAGCCGCTGCTTAACTAGATTGACTTTATCAACAGTCATCTGGATCAATTCTGGTCGTACCAGTTTCCTCTCCCCTTCTTCATCCCAACATATCAGAGTTCTACACCTCCTTCCATACAATGCCTCATATGGAGCCATCTGAATGCTCGAATGGTACGAATTATTATAAGCAAATTCGACCAATGGCAAATGCTCATCCCAAGCTCCCTTGAAATCCAACACACATGCCCTGAGCATTCCCTCCAGTGTCCGAATGGTCCTCTCAGATTGACCATCCGTCTAAGGGTGAAACGCCGTACTAAAATGCAGCTTAGTACCTAAAACTTCCTGCAAGTTTCCCCAAAATCTCGAAGTGAACCGAGGATCCCTGTCAGAAACTATAGAATTTGGAATCCCATGCAACCTTACTACCTCATCAATGTACTTCTTGGCTAACACATGCAACGAATCAGTCTGCTTGATTGCCAGAAAATGGGCTGACTTCGTCAACCTATCCACAATAACCCATATGGCATCATGCTTCCTACTAGTCTTAGGCAAACCCATCAGAAAATCCATGGTTACTCTTTGCCACTTCCACTCAGGAATGGCCAATGTCCTTAACTTACCTAAAGGCGCCTGGTGTTCAGCCTTGACTTGCTGACACACGAGACACTTACTGACATACTCTGCTACATCCCTTTTCATGCCCTTCCACCAAAAATGCTCTCTCAAATCTCTGTACATCCTGATGCTACCTGCGTGCATGGCATAAGGCGCATTGTGTGCCTCATCCAAAATCTCATCCTTATCCTCCTTGCTATCTGGAATACAAAGTCTGTCCCCCACTGTCATGAGTCCATCATCTCTCACTACTACTTCAGAAACTTTACCATTCTGAATTTCCTCTCGAAGCTTGCTCAGACCTGCATCCTGTGCCTGCAACTCCTTAACCTTTTCCCTGAGAATCGGCCTCACTCTGAAATTTTCTAGAAGGCAATTTGGTTCCTCCTGCTTCAAGCTTATCTTAAGCTTGGCCATCTCTTCCAATAAAGGAAGAGAAACTGCCTGAACATGAGCAATAGAAGACTTCCTGCTCAAAGCATCAACCACTACATTCGCTTTGCCTGGGTGGTATTCAATCAACAAATCATAGTCCTTGAGTAACTCAATCCACCTTCTCTGTCTCAAATTCAACTCCTTCTGGCTCAGTAAGTACTTGAGGCTCTATAATCGGTAAAGATCTTTGTCTGAACCCCGTAAAGATAATGCCTCCAAATCTTCAAGGCAAAGATCACTGCTGCCAACTCCAAGTCATGAGTAGGGTAATTCAACTCATACTGCTTCAGTTGCCTGGAAGCATAAGCTATCACCCTGTCTCCTTGCATCAATACATAACCTAGACCCTTCCTCGAGGCATCACTGTACACTGTATAACCCTCATCACCAGAAGGCAAAATCAGAACTGGAGTGCTTGTCAACCTATGCTTGAGCTCCTCAAAGCTCTTTTGGCATTCATCGGTCCAGATGAACTTCTGATTCTTCCTCAATAGCTTGGTCATCGGAGCAGCTATCATGGAGAATCCTTCTACAAACCTCCTGTAGTAACCTGCCAGACCCAGAAAACTCCTTACCTCTGTCACTGTCTTGGGTGCATGCTAATTCACCACTGCTTCAACTTTCCTCGGATCAACATGCACACCATCCTGCGAAATCACATGTCCAAAGAAAGTCACCTCATGAAGCCAGAACTCACACTTGCTGAACTTGACATAAAGCTCTCTCTCCCTAAGAGTCTGCAATACTATCCTGAGATGCTCCTCATGTTCTTCTTCACTCTTGGAATATACCAGAATGTCATCTATAAACACTATGACAAACTGATCCAGAAACTCCTTGAAGACCCTATTCATGAGATCCATGAAAGAAACTAGAGCATTGGTCAAGCCGAAAGGCATAACCAAAAACTCATAATGTCTATACCGAGTCCTGAATGCTGTCTTGCTTACATCAGACTCCTTGATTCTGAGCTGATGATAGCCTGACCTGAGATCAATCTTGGAGAAGACCCTAGCTCCCTGTAGTTGGTCAAATAGGTCATCTATCCGTGGCAACGGATACTTGTTCTTAACAGTCACCTTGTTGAGTTTCCGATAGTCAATGCACATCCGCCATGATCCATCCTTCTTCTTAACAAACAAAACTGGTGCTCCCCAAGGAGACGAACTCGGTCTGACATACCCCTTCTCTAACAGTTCCTCCAACTGTTCCTTAAGCTCCCTCAACTCAGCTGGAGCCATCCTATATGGCGGTATTGAAATTGGCGCGGTTCTGGGAATCAAGTCAATGGCAAACTCGATTTCCCTCACTGGCGGCAAACTTGGTAATTCCTCTGGGAACACATCTGGAAACTCCCTCACAATCGGGAAATCCTCTAACTTCCCTTCATGCACATCGGCATCCACAAAATGCTCCAAGAAAACTTCACACTCCTGGCCCATCATCCTTTCAGCTAACATAGCTGAAATCAGTCTTGGCGAGGGTGTCTTCCTGTCCCCTCTGAAGATCACCATCTCACCATTGCCCAGATCAAACTCTACCTCTTTCTGACCATAATCCAGCTTGGCCAGATACTTCTCCATAGTATCCATCCCCAGGATAACACCTAATCCTCTAAGGTCTAGCGGTAGTAAGTCCACTACCAATCTAGCACCATCAATGAAGAGCTCACACTGCTCATACACCTGACTGACCACCACATTCCTCCCTAGAGGAGTACTAACAATCAAAGGCCTATCCAAAGGCACAGAACCCACACCATGCAATGCTATGCTCGCAGAAACAAAAGAATGCGTGGAACCAGAATCAATCAAAACAAATACTGCTGAATCAAATAACTGAGCCATACCCGTGACAACCTCAGGTGCGGCTGCAGTTTTCTCCCTGGTCATGAAAAACACTCTTGCCGGCGCCTGACCCCTTGGCCTTCCTGGAGGAATAGCCTTCCTTGCAGTCTCAGAGCTGCCTACCTCAGTAACTGGCCTGGTTCCCACTATCTCTGCATGCCTTGGAGCTTGAAACTGCGACCCCTCTTGTCTCGGTGCCTGTGGACAATGCTTGGTTATATGTCCCTTCTCTCCGCATCTAAAACAAACTCCAAGTGACCTGAGGCACCCTCCCTGGTGATGTTTCCCACACTGATCACATAAGGGGTGGGTGAACCAGCTCCTTCCTGCTCTATCGATGCCTCCCACATTAGAGGCTTGCCCTGATACTGCCCTCACCTGCTTGTTCCTGGTAGCCCCACTGCTACCCACTTCACTCTGACTGTGAGAGCTCCTCGTGCTCCTCTCAGGCAATGGAGCACTAGTACCCTTCCTGAAAGTCTGCTTCCTGTTCTTCCTCTTCTTGTTCGCTTCATTTATGATATTCTCAGCCACCGAGAGCAAGATCCACCAACAGCTGGTAGTCACAGAAATTATGAATTAGGACTTTCTCCCTGATCCCCAAGTGAAGATCTCCTTCAAACTTACGAAACTTGTCTTCCTCTGTTGTCACAATGTTAGCTGCATAACGGGAAAACTGTGTGAACTTCAGCTCATACTCGCTCACACTCATGTCCCTCTGCATGAGACTCAGAAATTCCCTAGCCTTATCCTACACATACACTCTGGATAGGTACTTCTTTCTGAACGCTTCCCCAAAGTCCCTCCATGTCATCACCGAAGGAACAACCTGACTGTGAGGCACTGATTCCCACCAATATAGTGCATCCCCCTGTAACAGACTGACTGCATAATCTAGCTTCTCCTCATCTGAGCATCTCATCTGGAATAGAACCCTCTCGGTCCTCTTCAACCAGGGTTCAGCCTCTTCTGGATTTGTAGTCCCACTGAAATCCACAGCCCCAAACTTCCGGAGCTTGTCATACTGCCCACTCCTGTCTACCGGAGCTTGCATCGGCATCTGAGAACTCTGACCTATGGCATACGTAAAAGCCTGAGCAAAGGCTTGAAAGAAACTCGGATCCATGGGAGTTCCCTGAGGCATAGGAGGAGGCGGTGGAGGCACTTCTTGCTGCAAACTAGGTGCCTTTGAAATCGGAACAGAATGTGTCCCAGCATCCTGAGGAATATGGGATTCGTCCGTACTCCCCTGACGAGAATGAGATCGAGTCATAGCTCCTCGAGTTCTCCTTCGAGGTGGCATGTTCACTTGTTGAATAGAAAACCATTGAAAACTTCAGTTCAAGTAAGACAAGTTTCAAAATATGCAAAAACAATTCCTATCGTGTAAAACAATGCAAGTCCTTGAAAGCAATGTCATGTAGCCCTAGATCAAAAACCTAGGGCTTTGATACCACAACATGTTGGTGTTAGAGTAGTGCCCTAAAGGCAATCGCCTTTAGCGCATTTTCTACAAATTTGTGTACAGTCTTTATAAATAAATAAAGAAAGGCATATTTCATTAATTTGTTGTTCATTATTTATGAACTAAAATAGATCTGTAATCAAATTAATGAAGTCCATGATATATGACATAGCATGAAGGAAATTATGATGTGATCACACTACTGAGATTCCTATCATGTGCAATTATGTCATTATCTAAATTATCCTAGTCATAGGATTACCGAGATCGACATCAGAATCCGGAAAGACTAGACATCTCACGCTCCTTGATTTGATCAAGCGGTGGATCTCGTAAACTGTAAATATGAGATATTTAGGGTTGAGATGTGGATGCTTACTAGAGGTAGTAAGTACATTGGATGACTGCCATGAGATCATCACATGGATGTCCCGCTCTAATGTCGGTGATAATCTCATCATAAGAATGGTGCAAGTATCCTGACTTGAGGTGCTAAAGGATATCTTGATATCTTGATTCGTGCTTTGACTCCATTCCTTGTTGCCTTCAGAGGTCGCTCATAGGGTGATGCTTGGGTGCGTTTGAGGTATTCAAGGTAATTGAGTAGCCAATAGAGGATTCACCACTTACGTGATAGCGTAAGATGATACCCATGGCCTCTTGTCAGGGTCATTACTTAGAAATCTCTGGCCGGAGTATGTATGTCGTGAAGAGTGTCTTCAGTGACATATAAAGTAATGAGTCCCAGGATAAGAACTGAAATCACTTGGACTAGATTTGACGTAGTCAGTCTAGTGAGAGTTGACACATTGCCCATACTCATAACCAAGTGGGGTATAGGATGGTGAAAGGACGAATTGCACGGTAATTGTCTATGGAAGGGTTCGTGATATGGTCCATGATGAATATATATTCATTCACAAACCAATTACTTTCCGTCAATTGGGGTCATGATGTGTTGCTAGATACCGCTCATGACTTGCTTAGATTAAGTGTTAATCTAAGTGGCCAACATAACCGGGAACCTAATGGGTCACACGCATAAGAGTGTCTCGGAGAACTCGTAAAATAGTTTTGGACAGAGTTCCAATATATGGAGAGCAACATGATTAATTGGATCCCGATGAGATCGAGATATGTCCCGATGAGATCGCGACATCGATATTGCTGAAAAAGGTTTCCGGGGGTTTTTCCCATACCGGGACCCGGTAGGACCGACCCCAGTGTGACTGGACCACTTCAGTAATATATATACATATATATATATGATTAATTAATTAAATAATTAATATATATATATATATATATATATATATATATATATATATATATATATATATATGTTGAAAACGTGGAAAGGGAATGGAACCTTCCATTTCCATGCTTAGTCATCACTTTCATTAAATGAATAAAGACAAAAACTTGAAAGATGATGGAGAATGATCGTTGGACTTGGTTTAAAAGGAGAAGAAAAGAGTTTCTTTCTTTTAAGAGATGATTTTCGTGGGTTTTAAAGCAAACCTAAGGATTTGAAGAGAAAGAGTTTCTCTCTCTCAAGCCATCATCGATCATCTTCTCCAAAGGTTTCATCTTCAAGCTTTTATTCAAGTTCCTCCATCATTTTCCAAGCTCTCCATAGAACAAAGGTAAGATCTAGCATCCTTTAATTTGTTCTAGCTATTCCCGGGTCAAAGGGTTTGTCCCGGTTATGTTTTCCGATCTCTGCGTGGATACCGTTAGAGACGGTCTCCTTTGGTCGTTCGGTTTGACTTTGTTATATACTCACATGGATCCTGGCTTTCGGGAAGGTCCCGTAACAAAAATTTTTGTTTTCCGCACCATGGGCATGTGATGCTCACACCGGGATTTTCCTACAGTGGTATCAGAGCCACTTGTGTCGTATATAACAACGAAACCATGACTAGGTCGGAGTTGCTATAGCTTGTGATGATGATGCATGTTGTATGTGTTGAATTTCGAATTCAGTATGAGATATAGTTTTCGAAATTTTCTTGCCAATATATGTTCACAATATGTTTTTGCATATTTCTGTGGAAGCCCGGAATTTATTAATGTGATTTGATATGGTTTTGCTAATTTATTCCCTAATGTGCTGGGTGCTGTCTTTGTGCACATTCACTGAACATGCATGCCTATAAATTCGAGAATAAATTGTAGAAAAATGTTTTTTCGGATTTTCTTTCACCTACATGTCCCTAAGATGTTTATGAATGTCTATGTGGATGAAAAAATGTTTTCGAGGTGATTTACTATGTATTTGAGAATTTATTGTGTGCTTCTGGGAATAACTGTGTTAAGGAACACAGATTTTTCATTGGCTTTGTTGCTGAGGTTGAATGAGTTTGTGATGGAAATAAATCCTGAAAACATTCATGGAGCATGTTGGGAACATTTAGTGATCTCTGTAATTTTCTCAGAATTTATTGAAATTTGTTCAATGGGTTTTCAAGCAAAACATAGAACTTGGCAGTTTTGAGAAAATTGCTGGAGTTGTTTTGTTTGAACTAAGAAATTGTGTAGATTTCAGTTCCAATGCCTTGGATCATTTTTAATGTGATTAAAAATGTGTTACATTGATGTTGTATGCTTGCCTAAATGAATTTTTTGAAATTAGGTTTCCAAATAATTTTCGGATGTCAAATGTGTCTCATTAGCGTCTCGTTAGTATATTCCCTTATCTTGATTGTTTTGGCCGTCACAAATTTTGTGACCAGTGCTAAAGTAGTCTTGATAAAGTGTAGACTACCTAGAGATACTTAGGTTGATAATTTGATATTCTTGAATTATTTGGAAATCTAAGTGAATAACAGTATATTCACCGATTTCAAATTCTTCATATATAGTTTGACTATATATGGTAAGCAACAATGAAAGTGTTTCATTGGTACATCAAGGTAAACTGTATTAGACTTGGTATTGTGAATTTGAACTATACTTAATTGAGAAATTAGCCAATTAAGATAGCAATTCCAAGCTGCACAAGTCGACTTATACGCTCATAACTCGACTTGTTTGTTGCAGATCAGAGACGATAAGTCGACTTGCACAATGGTACAAGTCGACTTGTTCAGGTATGTTTTGCATAAGTCGACTTACACATGCATAAGTCGACTTATTAGAGAGAATAAGTCGACTTATACATACACAAGTCGACTTATAACATGCAAAGGAGGGATGATGGATGATTTTAGGTATAAACTCAATGTGATTGATCATATGCCTAAATCATTCCATATAGTCATAGTGACTATAATCCTACGGCTTGGAGAAGAAGAAGATGAGACACGAAAACCCTCAAATCATATGAAAGCTAACGCCTTCCATTAATATGGGAGAACCAGAGTTCTTATAGAGTTGGGTTGTTGGGCAAACCCAAGCTCACTCTATACTGATATGTTCAATCATGGAAAATGAGATTTTGGATTAATGGGTGGGTTTTCACTAGAAGCGTTGATTTGTTGAGCAAACTCAAGGTCAACGTGGACAGAGGCGAAATTGAGTAGTGTACATCAGATGTACACGCATCAAGAGTTGATAACCCAATGTGTGTGCATACATCAAAAGTTGATAGCACTAATGATAGTTGCACCTAAGATGGAAATGGTATGATTGATACCTGCCGATTGAACTAAGGTGGCTTGTTGGGAAAACCCAAGGTCATTTTAGGAATGTCGGATATCTATCTATAATGCAATTGGTATGACCGATACCTACCGATTGAACTAAGGTGGCTTGTTGGGCAAACCCAAGGTCATTTTTAGGAATGTCGGATATCGACCCACTAGACATTTTGTCATAATGTTTCTTGGATTCGTCTCGAGGGTTATGGATTCTATGAAACTAGTGGGAGCCATATGCATATCATGCAAGTCCTTATGATTATGCATCTATTCTATTCTAACATTCTTTCTCTCTTTCCCTATAGGTTATTGAAGATGACTTCAAGTGTGAACTTGCGCCGCTATGGAATCCAACAAGTTAATCGGACCAAATTTTCTAGATTGGTGAAATCGAGAATTGTTCTCAGGTCTGAGGAACTGGGATATATCCTAGATGTTCCACTTCCTGATCCACCTATTGCTGATGCTTCTGATGAGGATCAGAAAGCATATCGAAAGCATCTTAAAGACAGTGACATGGCTACCTGCATTATGCTTGCCTCGATGTCACCAGAGCTGCAGAAGCAGCATGAGTCTATGGATGCTCATACCATAGTGTTTCATCTTAGGGAGCTATTTGATGAGCAAGCTTGGTATGAAAGGTTCGAGACCTCGAGGCTACTCTTCACTACTAAGATGACTCCAGGTTCATCTGCAGTGCAGTATGCACTGAAGATGAATGGGTATATTGAGAGATTGGCCGTCTTAGGTTTTGTCATGGATTATGAATTAAGTATTGACTTAATTCTGGTTGGATTGTCTGATAGTTATTCACAGTTTGTGTTAAACTATCGGATGAACCAAGTATCCACAACAATCCCTGAGTTGATCAATCGCCAAGACAAAGCAGAGACAAGCTATCAAGAAGGATAGCAAGCAAGTCTCGATGGTGGACTCTTCTTCTGGTTCAAAGAAAAGAAATAGAAGAAGAAAAGGTCTAAGAAACCAAAAGGAAGTATAGCCAAGAAGAAAACCAAAGAGACTGCTCCAAAAGGGACTTGCTTCCATTGTGGCAAGACTGGTCACCTTGAAGCGGGCTCAGAAAGTCTATCTGGAGGAACTGAAGCAGAAGAAGGCATCAGATGCCTCGACTTCTTTAGGTATGTTTGTCATTGAGGTTAATACTATTTCTGATCATAACATATGGGTATTAGACACCGGTTGTGGCTCACACATATGCAATGATATCTGAGGCCTCGTGACAACGATGGATGCTTCACGAAGGAGAGGTAGACTGCGTGTGGGAAATGGAGCAAGAGTTGCTGCATTAGCCGTAGGCACTTACTTTTGTCACTCCCAAAGGGCTTGTAATTAAATTGGATGATTGTTATTTTGTACTGTATTAACAAAGAACATATTATCTTTCTTGTTTAAATAGAGTTGGTTTCCATTTGACTTTTAGTAACAATGGTTGTTCTATTAGTTTGAATGGAATGCTTTATGGTACTGGTACTTTATGCAATGGAATTTACATATTAGATATGTCACATCCAATTATGAATGTCAATGACACGAAAAGACATAAACGAGATTATTTAAAATCAACTTACTTATGGCATTGTCGCCTTGGCCATATAAATGAGAGACGCATAGCTAAGCTCCATAAGAGTGGTAGTTTAGGGTCATTTGATTATGAATCATATAAAACATGCGAATCTTGTTTATTAGGCAAGATGACTAAGTTACCCTTTAAGGGAAAGGGTGAACGAGCGACTGGAGTATTAGACCTAATACATTCAGATGTATGTGGTCCGATGTCCATCCATGCTAGAAGTGGTTATCTTTACTTCATTTCCTTTATCGATGACTATTCTCGATATGGGTACTTGTATCTGATGAGATACAAATCTGAAACATTTGAAAAGTTCAAACAATTCAGAAATGAAGTAGAAAACCAACTTGGGAAAAGTATCAAGACATTACGATCTGATCGTGGTGGGGAATACTTAGACCAAGAATTCTTAGATTATCTCAGAGATAATGGGATTTTATCTCAATGAACTCCTCCGTACACACCATAGCATAATGGTGTGGCAGAAAGGAGAAATCGAACCTTATTAGACATGGTACGATCAATGATGGGCTTTGCAAAGTTACCAAAATTTTTTTGGGGGTATGCAATCGAGACAGCTGTTTACTTGCTAAACAAAGTCCCATCAAAGACAGTTGATGTTACTCCATATGAGATGTGGACTAACAAAAGACCCTATCTTACTCATTTGAAAGTTTGGGGCTGTCCTGCTTATGTGAAGCGGACTCAGTCAGATAAACTTGATGCAAAGTCTGACAAGTGTTTGTTCGTAGGATATCCTAAAGAAACAATGGGATATCAATTCTACCTTGCTGAGGAACAAAAGGTGTTTGTTTCAAAGCATGCTGTCTTTTTAGAGAAAGAGTTTCTTTTACAAGAAGACGGTGGGAGCAAAATTGAACTCAAGAAGTTCAAGATGCACGAACAGACGCAGATCAATCGCTCGAACTCAAATCGTAACTCATATGATGAAGTAACAGCTTCAACCTTCTACAACACACGAAGTTCAGAGGTCACGTAGAATACGCCTGCTTTCGAGAGATATGGATTTCGTGAATGAACAGGATGACGACATTATAAAAGATGATGAGCATACTACCTATGAAAAGGTTACAAGAGTTCGAGTCTCGAAATGGCTTCATGCCATGCAGGCGAAATGGATTCCATGTATGAAAACCAAGTATGGACTTTGGTTGATGCACCAAGGAATAAAACCCATAGGTGCAAATGGGTTTTCAAAAGAAAACCGATATGGATGGTAATGTAATTACCTATAAAGCAAGGCTTGTGGCTAAAGGTTTTCGTCAAAAACAAGGAGTTGACTACGACGAGACCTTCAGCCCAGTAGCAATGCTTAAATCCATTAGAATACTCCTAGCCATTGCCACTCATTATGATTATGAGATATGGCAATGGATGTGAAGACGACTTTCCTAAATGGAAATCTAATGAGGATGTGTATATGACACAACCCGAGGGCTTCACCTCCTATGATGGCGAAAAGGTATGCAAGCTTCGTAAATCCATCTATGGATTGAAGCAAGCATCCAGAGTTGGAATATCCGCTTTGATGAGGTAATCAAAGAGTTTGGTTTCTCATAAAATCCGGATGAATACTGTGTATAAGAAGGTTAATGGGACTGCAAACGTATTCCTTGTGCTATATGTGGATGACATATTATTACTAGGAAACGATGTCTCTATGTCAGAAGCGATCAAGATTTGGTTGTCGAAACAATTTGCCATGAAAGACCTTGGTGAAGCAACTTATATCCTTAGGATAAGGATCTATAGAGATAGATCAAAAAGGTTGCTTGGTCTTTCACAATCAACGTACATAGACAAGATGCTAAAAAGGTTTAGCATGGAGCAATCCAAGAGAGGGTACCTTCCCGTGACTCATGGGATAACACTCTCAAAATCTATGTGTCCTAAAACACAAGATGAGAGGATGCATATGAATATGATCCCGTATGCATCAGCGGTAGGATCTATCATGTATGCTATGCTATGTACGAGACCCGATGTATCATATGCTCTAAGTGTTACGAGCAGATACCAATCGGATCCTGGTGAGGATCACTGGGTGGCTGTCAAGAATATCCTTAAGTACTTACGGAGAACTAAGGATGTTTTCTTGATATATGGGGATGGAGATCTCCAAGTGAGCGGGTATACAGATGCTATTTTTCAATCTAATAAGGATGATTCCAAATCCCAATCAGGTTATGTATTCACATCGAACGCGGTAGGCGATCATTGGAAGAGTTCCAAACAAGAGACGACTGCCAATTCAACAACCGAGGTAGAGTACATTGCCGCTTGAAGCGAAGAAAGGAAGCAGTTTGGATCAAGAAGTTCATTATCGAACTTGGTGTGGTTCCTAGCGATGATGGGCCCATACGCTTATATTGTGACAACAATGGGGCTATTATGCAGCGAAGGAACCAAGGTCTCATCAACGATCCAAACACGCACTCATGAGATATCATTTGATAAGGGATATCATAGACGTGGTGATGTCCAGATCAAGAGAGTTCCCACCGAGCGAATATTGCGATCCGCTGACGAAGCCATTGTCACAAAAGAGTTTTGATTTCATGTACTACTTTATGGTATTAGATATCAAGGCGATTGGTTTTAGGTCAAGTGGGAGATTGTTAGAGTAGTGCCTCAAAGGCAATCGCCTTTAGCGCATTTTGTACAAATTTGTATACGCCTTTATAAATAAAGAAAGAAAGGCATATTTCATTAATTTGTTGTTCATTATTTATGAACCGATATAGATCTGTAATCAAATTAATGAAGTCCATGATATATGACATAGCATGAAGGAAATTATAATGTGATCACACTATCGAGATTCCTATCATGTGCAATTATGTCATTATCTAAATTATCCCTAGTCATAGGATTACCGAGAGGACATCGTAATCCGGAAGACTAGCACATCTCATGCTCCTTGATTTGATCAAGGTGGATCTCGAAACTGTAAATATGAGATATTTAGGGTTGAGATGTGGATGCTTACTAGAGGTAGTAAGTACATTGGATGACCCGCCATGAGATCATCACATGGATGTCCTATTCTAATGTCGGTGATAATCTCATCATAGAATGGTGCAAGTATCCTTAGACTTGAGGTGCTCAAGGATATCTTGATACTTGATTACGTGCTTTGACTCCATTCCTTGTTGCCTTACTGAGGTCGCCATAGGGTGGTGCTTGGGTGCAGTTTGAGGTATTCAAGGTAATTGAGTAGCCAATAGAGGATTCACCACTTGTGATAGCGAAGATGATACTCATGGCCTCTTGTCGGGGTCATTACTTAGAAATCTCGGTCGAGTATGTATGTCGTGAAGAGTGTCTTCAGTGACATATAAAGTAATGAGTCCTAGGACAAGAACTGAAATCACTTGGACTAGATTTGACGTAGTCAGTCTAGTGAGAGTTGACACATTGCCCATACTCATAACCAAGTGGGGTATAGGATGGTGAAATGACGAATTGCACGGTAATTGTCTATGGAAGGGTTCGTGATATGGTCCATGATGAATATATATTCATTCGTCAAACCAATTACTTTCCGGTCAATTGGGGGTCATGATGTGTTACTAGATACCGCTCATGACTTGCTTAGATTAAGTGTTAATCTAAGTGGCCAACATAACCGGGAACCTAATGGGTCACACGCATAAGAGTGTCTCGGAGAACTCGTAAAATAGTTTTGGACAGAGTTCCAATATATGGAGAGCAACAGGATTAATTGGATCCCGATGAGATCGAGATATGTCCCGATGAGATCGCGACATCGATATTGCTGAAAAAGGTTTCCGGGGGTTTTTCCTATACCGGACCCTAGGATCAATTCAGTGTGATCGACCACTTGAAGAATATATATACATATATATATATGATTAATTAATTAAATAATTAATATATATATATATATATATATATATGTTGAAAACGTGGAAAGGGAATGGAACCTTCCATTTCCATGCTTAGTCATCACTTTCATTAAATGAATAAAGACAAAAACTTGAAAGATGATGGAGAATAATCGTTGGACTTGGTTTAAAAGGAGAAGAAAAGAGTTTCTTTCTTTTAAGAGATGATTTTCGTGGGTTTTAAAGCAAACCTAAGGATTTGAAGAGAAAGAGTTTCTCTCTCTCAAGCCATCATCGATCATCTTCTCCAAAGGTTTCATCTTTAAGCTTTTATTCAAGTTCCTCCATCATTTTCCAAGCTCTCCATAGAACAAAGGTAAGATCTAGCAGTCTTTAATTTGTTCTAGCTATTCCCGGGTCAAAGGGTTTGTCCCGGTTAGGTTTTCCGATCTCTGCGTGGATACCGTTAGAGACGGTCTCCTTTGGTCGTTCGGTTTGACTTTGTTATATACTCACATGGATCCTGGCTTTCGGGAAGGTCCCGGAACAAAATTTTTTGTTTTCCGCACCGTGGGCATGTGATGCTCACACCGAGATTTTCCTACAGTTGGACCCTGCTGCCAGAGCCCAACATCGGACATGAGAGCGTGATGTGAAACATGTTAATTATATGTTGAAGGAAAAGGCCCGCGGAAGATCAATGGGCCTGCTGGAAAACAAACTTGAAACCTGCTTTCATTTGATTTAAACAAACAAATTCATAATTCATGCTCAAATTCATAATTCATGCTCCAAAAGATGAATTTTACTAAACTTGAAGAACAACTTAAAACAAATTACAACTTTGAGTTCAAGAGCCAAAAATACAAAATACTCTTGAACCAATCATACTTGAAATGTAACTAAAGCTTAAAAATAAACATGACAAAATGGAGTGCTGCCGTAACTTGTGACTCACTTGGTTTCTTGCTCGTCACCTGAATGGGGGAGATAAGAGGGGGTGAGCTATAAAGCTCGTGGGAACATATTCATAATATAGCAATAAGCAAAAGTATTAAAAAAAACTCATTGCCGTGATACTTGTTGAAATCATAGTGATTGAACATGCATGAGTCATTATCTTGAAATATGCTTGATTCTTGAACAATTCGTGATGTATGGAACATAACAACAAATCATAAACACATAACATAACATAATGGTTTGGGTTGTCCCTGGTTCGTGACGTACTACACATTCCATCGAAATGTTGATGTGTAGACGTAGTTTCGTGAGGGAATCCTTGTGAGAAACCTTGTGCCACTAGCGGCCAGGCGGGAGAAGCTTTTTCGTGAGTCAATGTGCACTTGACTATTCATGAGGGACACCGCAAACCCACATAAATATGCATGATTCATGTTCTTGTAAACTTGCTTGCCAAACTGGCACTTGCTTGTAAACTTGCTTGTCATATATTCGTAAAACATGACTTCATATACATGTATTCGTGAAAGGAGAAAAACCCCCTTTGGAATCCTTTTCATAATTCATGAATTCAAATCAAATAACAACCTATAATCATTCATAATAGTATGTCATGCAATCGTGGATGATGCAATTTAAATGCATTAAATCTTTCTTGATTTGAACAAAACAATGAGTAACTTATTTACTCTATTATAAACATGAACCCACCTGAATTCCTTTCTTGTTCTTGCCTAGCAATGAGTTTCCTCTTGAGCCTCTTGATCCTCTTGCCTCACTTGATCACCTAAAATAAGAACCAAAATCCCATTTAATAATTCATGTTGAAACAATATGTCCATTTTTAACTTCCATCCAAAATTCCATATTCTTAGAAACTGATTCAGAACTTCATTACTTCACAAAACATGTAGATCTATGTCTTTAGTTTACAACGCCTTAAAAATCACCTCAAAAGGACTTCTGTACCAAAAGATATGCTCCAATTACTAAAAACATTTTTGCTGGAAAAACTGGCCTCGCCGCGACGAGCCTTTTGCACGTCGCGACGTGCAGACGGGAGGGTCGACTCCCGAACCCAGATTTCGACATTTTTCAACCCTTAATCCTTCCATTTCTTAACTACAACACATCTAACCCTTGAATCAAGTTCTATACTTCCTTTCTACACTCATTCTAACACCAAATCATCAACAAACACAACAACCCAAGCATTTCTACCAAGGTTCTACCATAAACCCTAAACCAACGATTCCTACTCATTCCAAGCACAACTAGAGTTTAATCCATCTCAAACAAGGATAAAAGTGTTTAACTTACCTGAAGAATGGTTCTAATCTGTCGAAAATCCTCAAACCTAAGCTTTCCCCTCTTTCTCTTCTTCTTCCTCTCTTCCCATGATACTCTCCTCTTCTTTCTCTCTTCTTTCTATTTTCCTTTTCTTTTCTTTTCTTCTTTTAATTCCTTAAGCCTACAAGAAAGAGCAAAGACTATAATGCCCCTCTTCGTTAAGCCTAAACTTAGCCAACTTAAAAGCCTTGCCCATTATGCCCTTATAAAAATCTACTCTTCCATAACCATTATTCCATACTAAACTCACTTAAATCTTAATTTCCCATTAATACTTTCAATAAAATCAAACTATGCCATAAATAACACAATCAACTTAATTCATACTTAATAACATCAAGAAAAACAAATTTGGGGCCCAACATCTTTTATATTTTATAAATTCTTCTGATTTAACAAAAATAATAATAATCACATCAACAATCTCTTTAAAATAAAAGCATACATTTTCACATTCTCACCAAGAATTCACTCTCTGAACTCAAAGTGATTAGGGTGAAAAGTGTAAAAACTCTCAAATTAATGCATAGAAGAATTCTTGACCATAAGCTTGCAAATAAATCATATCTCCACCACTTATAAATAAATTAGAAAACAATTAAAAGGTTTACAAGATTTTAATGAATCTTAAGTAAGGTATGATAGGGATAATGAAAAGGCTGATAAAATTGAAGAAAATTTACAAAAACAACATTACAAGAAACTTATTATTTCATAATATAGGCCTCTCACATTTATGTCCTTTGGTACCATAATTTTAACATTTTTATCAAGCTCGCAAAATATTTTATTTATTTTATTTATTTTTAAACATTCATCATATACCAACAATTAAAGAAATATTTGACCTTTTTAAATTTTAAGTTTCAAGCATTCAAATAGGTGTAAATAAACTTCATGGTTCAAAATAATAAAAAGCTTCAATAAAGATAAGGTGAAGTTAATAATGTGGTTATCATTAATGAAAAGGTTAAGTACCAAAATTGGTTACTCATAAAGGATAAAATATGATAGGTAATTATCAAGAAAATATTCTAAACAAAATTTCAATCTAAATGCCTTTATAATTTCAATGCCTTTACTTTAAAAAATGCGGTCTCAATATAAATAATAAAAGCAAGTTCTACAATCATCTAATTATGTATGATAACACACATGAAATAATAAAAGACCTTAAATAATGATGTATATGCTTTTAGGCTCAAAAGCTTACAAAAGGTTTTATATGTGTAAATAATATGAAATTTTCATTGAAATTAATTATTTCAATGATTACTAAAAATAAGACTTGTAAAAGTAAGTTTATCTTAACTTTCATCCTTTGCATACCAATTCAATTCAATAATCAATAATGCTTCAAAATATTTTGGATGATTCTAACTAAATTAGGATATTAATAAATATTAATAATATAAAATTATAACAAGCTTAAAAATTCCTTCTCCATACTCAAAATTGTACATTATCCCCAATGTACACAATTTAAGCACATATAAATAAAAAGTAAGAAAGAGTCAAATTTTGGTACTAACCTTAGTAATAAGAATGATAGAATTCTAATTTTGATATATTAGATACAATCATACTAGCAAAATATAATCTAAAAGGAATAAAAGGTAAAAGAAAATAAAATAATAAGAATAAGTAAGAAACATGAAAATAAAAGAACATAAAATAAAATATATCGTTATTCTTGGTTTGCCTCTCAAGTAGTGTTTATTTAACGTCATTAGTTCGACATACCTTTCATGTTCAAGATGACTTGGTTAAATAATATTCTCTATACTATTATCAAGGTCACCTCCAAGATATAACTTCAAATGATGGTCACTAACTTTAAAATTACCTTTATGCAGATGACTTACCTTGATTACACCATATGGAAACACTTTTTCTATAATAAAAGGTTTATACCATCTTGATTTAAGCTTTAGCTCGGGATTTTATAAAAGAACTTGATCTCCCTCCTTAAATTGTTATGAATGTTTGATCATCTGCTCATGATAATTCTTGGCTCTTTCCATTTAAAATTTTGATTTTTCATAAGCCATCAATAGTCATTCTTCAAATTCATTAATTTGAAATTATCGCTTCTCAGTTGCACATTGAAGATCAAAATTCATGAGTAAATATGCCTTATGTTTTAATTCAACATGTAGATGACATGCTTTTCTATAGAATAGCCTGTAGGGTGTAGTGACAATTGGTGTTTTAGATGTCATTCTATAAGCCCATAGAGCATCATCTAACTTAGTTGACTATTCCTTTCTCTGGTGCTCTACAATCTTCTCCAAAATTTGTTTGAAATCCCAATTCACTACCTTAACTTGGTTACTATGTTAAGGGTGATATGGGATGAGAATCCTATGAGTGATGTTATACCTTTTAAGCACTTTTCAAATTGTGCATTATAAGAATGCGTAACCTTATCATTAATGATTACTTTAAGTGTGCCAAAATGAGAAAATAAGTTTTTTAGGAATCATACAACAACCTTAGCATCGTTTATGGGTAAAGCTTGCACTTTCACCCATTTAGAAATATAATCAATAACTTTTATGATATATCTATTACCAAAAAATATGGAAATGGACTCATGAAATCAATGCCCCAAATATCAAACACTTTACAAACAAGAATAAAATTTTGAGGCATCTCATCCTCGTGAGAAATATTACCTGATAATTGGCATCTATCACATAAAGTTATGTACCTTGGGCATCCTTAAAAACTAAAGGACCATAAAAAACCTGACTTAAAGATGTTTTAAATCGTCTTATTCACATTATGGTGCTCTCCATTAAGTCGAGCATGATGACATTGCATGTAACATTCCATCACTGATGGGAAGGGTAAAATAGGAATTTGGGACGGGTTATGAGTGTGTAAACTTATCTCGGCATGATCATGCATAATATGGCCTCCATATAGACATGCATTCATGACATTTTTCGGCATATGTATCTATAAATGTGATTATATGTTTTTGTGCTTGAAAATTGAATTGGAGTGGATTTTTGTGTGTTTTACATTTTTGGAAAATTTTAGAATTTTTTCTGAAAATTTTTCGAGGAAACTTTCTAGACCGGAAAAATTGCAAAGTGGCGGACTGATTGCTTTCCGGTACTGGAAAAGACTGTCCAATGACACTGAAAAATTAGATACATGATTTTAGGATTTATTACTTTGAGCCATTGAAATTTGGAGAGAAATTGGAGTAGAAATTGAATGTGAATTGGAAAGGAACTAAATGAGTGTTTAAAAACAAGACAAGTGGCAAGTGACACTTATCACTTGCCTACTTAGTCTTATTCTTAATTGTTATATAATTAACCTAATTTTGGAAGAGCTTTAACGACACTTCTCTTTGAAAGTGAGAAAAGTGTTTTTTAAGTGCTTTTTCTCCCTCATCTGAAAGTCTCCTTCTTCCTCCTCCTTCGTTAGTTTCTTCCTTATTTTAAATTGCTACTCTTCTCTTCTACCTTAAGTGCTTCCTTATCATGTATTCAAGCTTAAGCCTTCTACCTCCCTTAACATAGTGATTGTTGTTTATGTGAAGTGAAGTAGAGGATTTTGTGAGTTGGTGAAGAATTGAAGCTTTGAAGCTTGTTTAGGTGAGGGTTATGTTTTGTGTTCTTAAATTGGAAGTTAAAGGCATTTATTGTGATGACTTGTATATTAATTGTTTGAACTTGTGTTTGGTGTAAATGGGTAGGTTATTTTCTTGGTTTATTTATGATTGATTGAGGATGAATGATGTTGAATATGGTATTGATAAATTAAGTATTTTGGATTGGTTTTTATGATGTTAGATGAGTGTTAATTAAAGTAAGAAAATTGTGTGTGTGTGCTGCCATTTTGTGTCTACTTGTTCAAGTGAATGGCTTGATGAAATTGTGGCTGATTTCTTGACTAAATTGGATGCTTATTGGTGTATAAATGGTATTGGAATGATAGGAGTAGAGTTAGGTGTAAAAGCTGGAAAATAGAATGTGAGTATGTTTCAATGTTTGGGTCATAACTTTTGTTATGGTTATGCTATTGAGATGAGGTTTGGCTTGAATTAAACTTGAGAAGTTCTTTTAGAATTATTATGAAATAAGTTCTGTCCAATTGTGGCTTTAAGGGTTCTGAATTTTTCCTTGAAAGTAGGCTATATGTGTAGGGTGAATAGTGTTGTATCTAACATTGAATGATTTATGACCTGAAACTTTGGGCAATTCTTTTAGGCTAAAGTATTTAGATTTTGGGAAATTGGTCTGCATAGAAGTTGAAGATTTTCTTGTTAGCTTTCTATCTCCACTAAGTATGACATTTTTTGATTTTTAGTTTGGAAATTATGGCTTGTTAACTTTCAGATGGTAATTTATGTATTAATGTGTTTTGTGTGTAAATGTCCTTAAGTGTATAGATTTTGTGATTACTGTGTTCTGAAGCCACTTCAGGACTGTTATTGTTTAAATTTGCTCAAGTGGTCTTAGGGAAAGTTGTATAGGAATATCTTAGCTTTGTAATGAAGTCTAATACGCTAATGTTGGATATAAGGCTTGTAAGTTATGAATTTTTCAAGTATGGATATGGTTTAGGTTATATGTTGATTTAACACTCTTTATCAGGGCAACCACAATCATGGGAGAATTTGAACTAGTTGAAGGTGGAATTTGTTTCTAAGTCCTTTAAGAAAATTGTAGCATGTTTGTGGATCTTTTCATTGATATAAAGTATGGAAGTTTTGGACAATGGGATAGGAAGTTATGAGTTTGAGAAGATTGTGGTACTGTTAGGATGACATGTGCAGGGCAAAATCTTTGTTTGAGAAATTGACCTTGTAACACCCCACTCCCGAGTGACCCGAACTCGATATCGTTGGTGATATCCGAGTCCGTGCCCCGCGAGGGTGGCGTACTACATCAGTCGATTAAGACTCAGTATACATTTTTTTTCTTTAAAAGAAGCCATTGATTCCACGTTAGCACGGCAAAAACAGTAAGTAACTAAAACCCATGTTCATAATAAACCAGTTTCAGTTATTACAGTCATCCAAGAATAATTTACAATCAGTCAATGAGTAAAACATTAAAACCACAATAGGCTCAGTAGAAATACAAAGTATTGTTATACGTTGATTATGAGCACAATTTGACAAGACACTAATGCGTATACACGACCGATCCCGACCTTTAACCTTCACTTGCCTACAGTAGACATACTCCCGCGTCGAACGGGGTACTCTTCAAGACTTGAAAAATAGGAGCAAATTTTGGGTGAGTTTTGCGAACTCGGTGAGAAACCATCATCGATAGTTCACTCAAATTATGCATTACGCAAATTGCGTACAGCACGACACAGTAATATTCAATTTAACAGTATTATATAACAATTTATAGTAGTCTATAACAGTTTACGGTATCATTAATGATTTACAGTAGCACAGAACAGTTCACAGTATCACATCACAATTTACAGTAAATCATGGCATCTCGCAGTTCAGTAATCGTCACACATTTTGGCAATTCAATCAGTCATGTATATAATGCATATGAGACTCTTTCCAGTTATTCAAGATTGTGCCCAAGTGCTCATCGATGTTCGATGGGGGCGCGTCGAGATTTCTCCCCTGGGCTCGAGGCCGGTCAAGATCTGATGTTCGAGCTCGAGGCTCTTTTCAGTGATAATAGCCCTTGGGTCACATGTCCATTATTTGATCATGCATTTATGCATGCAATGCAGTGTTCAGTAATTCAGTGTATGGTTATAAAAGCCCATTATTGTGATTCTCAAGAATATACAACTTCGATCGATCTGATAATCCAATCCAATCCAAAGATAGAGAAACATGTCATTTGATCACGTACATTTCAGACATTTCAGTAATCATGCAATTTCACAGTCCAATACGGTAGAAGCATACCATCCGATTATGTATATTTTGATAAACATACAGTTTCCCATTTGGCAAGTAAATTCACGTTGAGCATTTAAACAGTCAGGAATTTGAGAAACCAACTAGGTTACTCACTTATTACTTCCGAGCTAATGCCGGGAAGTTTCTGCCCCGTCGGTCGAACGACGCTCCACTTGGGCCTCTATAAGAATCAGAGAAAGAACGAGTCACTAAATATGCAGTTTGTGCACATGTAGGTGAAATATGCATGTTCATGAATTCCCGGCCCTAATCTCATTTTTTTCCTTCAGAAAAATCCATCTAAAAATTAGAAACCTATTGACGCTGACGGTGCGCATTTCGGACCTCCATAGGTTCCCGATTAAACAAAACAGTGATTAAAGGCTTCGTTACCCGGGGCCACGTTAATTTCTCGTCCAAAAATTCCCAATTTCTCATAAAATAAAATTCAATATTATACGAATCCGATGCCTCAAGAATCAGGTCAATCGGACGTCGAACTGAAAAGAAATTGACAAAAGAAGCAAGAAATCCTAAAATACCAATTAACAAATAAAATAAAAAAATAAAATAAAAAAAAGAACCAGCCTCGCTGGGGCGAGACGTCGCCCTAGCGGGGCTGACTTATCCTGCCTCGTCGCTAGGGTGAGGCGTTGCCCTAACGATGCCGTCCATCCGAGCCTCGTCACTAGGGCGACGCGTCGCCCTAGTGACTGGGCATGATTCCACATTCCACATTCCCATTCCCTTTTTTCCTGATTTCTAATCCAACTTCCAACACTCATAGCTCTTAGCACACAATTCAGAAAAATACAAATCATACCTTGTTGGAAAGATCATAAAAACCTCTACAATTCTCAAGTAGACCATAAAAATCAATTTCACCCCTAAGGGTGTCAAAAATCCCTTCAAAGATACTGCCTACTCAAATCCCATTAAAACAGAACAGTACATTGCAAATTCCATAACTCTCTGATTCTTCAGCCAGAAATTACCACATAAATATGCTCAATAAGTTCACAATGTCATCTACAACTTTCATGAACAACCCACAATCAAATTCCATAAGTAACTAGGTCAAACAATTCAACAAAGAATCAATCTACTAAAATTAACCAATCTGGACAGTAATTTTCCAAACAGTATTTCACTTAGCACAAATGTCACAAAAATCACAATCTTATATCCCTGAAAAGATAAGATCTCAAACTTCAATTTTCATGCAGAAATAAATTTCCAATTCAATTTCTAACAATTTCAAAACTGTCATGCAAGTTACTGCCATGATCAGCAATTCCTAACCTAATGCAGGTTCAATGTTTGAAAAATCATAACTCCCAAATCTGACCTCTAAACATTACACACCATATATCATTTTCAAGATAATTCCCTCCTCTGCAACTTTGCAGAAGATCCCTCACACCAATTCAGTTCACATAATTTGCTAAAATAGCTTCCAATCCGCAAGCTCACAAACTCAACACTTAGGCTAGGTTTCATCAAAATGCTTAAAACCAGTCAATAGTAATCAGTTCATATCTCCCAATATACAACTCGAAAATTAGCAAGATCAGTGGAAATGGAAAGATAACTCAATATTCTACAACTTCCATGAAGGCCATTTTCCCAAATTCCATCTCAATTAATTTAGAAAAATCAGCAAAATAATCAGGTCATATATGCGGGTACTGTTCACCTAAGTCAAAACAATAACTTTCCAAGCCAAATTTCAACCTCTTAAAGTTACAATTTGACAACACCTATTTCACACAAATATGTAGCTAACAGCCCAAAGTTTCATTGGGCATAAACCTCACCTCATTTTCATTCCTACACAATTAATTATGCTAACAACAGTACAATCAGTGAAAAACCCTAATTTTCCAGATTTGGTGTTAACCTTTGTTCTATCATTTCCAATACCATTAACACATCATTAAACATCCAAATGAACACAAATCAGTTCTTATACCATTTATACATGTACTAGGGCTAATACACAAAAATTGGCAGCACTTAATTCTTTCTTTCCAAGTAAAATTAATCATCAAAATGCAATTACAATTCAAACTAAAACCACTTCTAACATACCACTTTCAATTCATAATTCAACCTAACCTTATACCCATTAATTCAAACCATTATAGTCATTAATTTAATGCAACCCTAAGCATAATAAATGCACCAAACCTCCCTTTCAATGTTTCTACCTACCATGATTCATAAAGTCATACTTAAGCATCATTGTAAACACCATTTAAAGCTTAATTTAAACACTTACCTATTAGCTTTTCCAACCTTCTCTTCTCTTCAATTCTTTCCTAACAATTGCTAACCCCTTTTTCTAACCTCATGCAAGTGAAAGCCCTCCATGATAAGTAAGGAACTTGGTGGCTAGAAGAAGAAGGCTTGAAGTTTGGAGGAAGGTGAAGAAAGAAACAAAATTTTCGATGGTGAGAATATAGAAATGGAGAGATGCTTCGGTTATGAGTTTTTACAACAAGAAAACTCACTCTTTTCATATACTTCATTAGGCAAACCGATAGGATCAAATGGGAGTATTAAATGAAGCTTTTTGGTGGCTAATTATGATTGGTTTATGATTTTTAAGAAAAGTCAAAATAATAATTCTTTAATCCATATCAAAAACTAACCCAATCCACTCAAATGACCCTAATTTCAATTCCAAAATAATATACCCAATATTACAGTGCCATTGGGTAGAAATTTTTGCTACCGAAAATCGACCGGTTCACCAATTGGCGATTTTTCGGTCGAAAATTTTCTCCTAAAAATCCAAAAATTCCTAAAATTCCCTTAAAATAGAAAAAAATTTATGGCGCACTCAGAATAAATTTTCAAATCCATTAACCACGTTAATCCCAATAAAATTGCCTTAGGCACAAAAACCGGGAATATCATGTATGCATGTACAGTAATTTCATGTGCACAATTGTGACTGTGTATCAGTCCTATTATGCATGAATAGTACTAATTATTCCCTATCAATCCCATCCTATGACCAATTTCCTATTTTACCCTTCCAGTAGGGGGTGGGATGTTACAGACCTGTATATAGGTTGACTTTGCTTACAAGTTGTTCATGGAAGTTGTAGAATATATTCTGATATTTCTTTTGATATAAAGCTTGGAATTTTTGGCAAAAAGAATGGAAAGATATGATGTTAGAAAAATGTTGTACTATTTTGAATGTTAATGTGAAGGCAGTAACTTTGATTGCATTTTTGACACCCTTAGGGATGAAGTTGGTTTGTAAGTCCTTCAAGGAACTTATAGGGTTTTCTGTTATCTTTCTAATGATACCAAATTTGTCACATTTGGACACTTGTGTGAAAAGTTAGGTTTTGTGAAACAAGAGAGGGAAATAGGTGTAAATGTGATTTTCTTTTAATTGTAACTTTTTGTTCTAATTTGACCCCTTTGCCATTCTTTTGTGTATAATTTTGTCATTCGACCTTCGATTGACTTGATTTTTGAGGCGTCAGATTCGTAAGTCATTTAATTGCTCCCCATGAGAATTTGTGAATTTTTAGAGATGAAATTGACGTGGATCGATTAGGTCAAAATTAGAGGTCCTAGTAATTATTTTTCTGTTCCGAATTTTCTCAATAATTGGACCTATAAAGGTCCAAATTGAGTGGATTTGGTGTCTATGAGTTTCTAAAATTTAAAGGAAAATTTTGTTATGCGAATTTTTGGTATACTGCTGGGAATGTCACGAACATGCATTGTACACATTTTAATTGCTACATATGCATTTTTAAATATTTCTAATTGTACATTTGGTAATGTTTGTATATTTTGACTGTTATAGAGGCGTTTTTGGAACGTCAACCCACCGACGTTGCCGAGACTTCCAGGCATTAGCTCGGAAGCTATTGGTGAGTGACCTAGATGGTTTTTCAATTATTATTTGTTTATAATTCTGCGGAGAATAATGGTGGGATTGTGCTTCTGATTGTGGATTCCGGACAGAAGGTCCGATGTATTGGGGAGTTATGACATAGAAGTGCTACTTGTATGAAAATTTGTGAACTACTTGCTTATGATGTAATAAATTTTGACACATGTGTAGATAGTGACTTATATTGTTACATGTGCATTCCATGCATGAATGCATGATCAGATAATGTCAGTTGTGACCGGTGCAGTCACCGAGAGCTAGAAGCTCAACGTATTTGGGCCTCGAGCCCACAATGATTCAGAGCCTCAGGCTCAACGATTAATGCACCCATATTGGGACAGTTTAGGAGCTCGGTACAACACCGTAATAAATTAGAAAAGTGTCACATACGCATTTCATATGCATTTGTTTTAATCTCTTTGATTGAGTGAAAGGCAAAATGCCTTATACTTATGTGATAACAATCATGTGGTGCTTCTGAATGTGAGTATATGTAATAACTGTGTTATGTTTGATTGTTGCATGAATTGAGTGAACCATCGATGATGGTTACCTCACTGAGTTCGCAAACTCACCCAAAATTGCAACATATTTTTCAGGACCGAGAGTAGACTCCTAGCTCTAGAGGGACTTTTCCTGCCGTGTAGATCGTGTTGGCAAGAGAAGTCATGATTCACAGGTTGGTCAGCTGGGACTTTTGGGATGACCTAGTTAAGGCTGATGTATTTTCCTTATTATATAGCATTTTGTACTAGGTTTTCGGAGTGATGTACAGACAGTAAGCAATGATAGTTATGTAAAATTATGATTTTGATGAAATGAAATGAGGAAACAAATTATAGTTTCAAAAGTTTCTGATTTTTATACTGATATTTTATTATGATGCCATGTGAAGTGTTGTAGTGAGTGTTCGTAGTTCACCCTTATTGTAGGATATGTACCGGAATGACTTACGGGCATCACGGTGTATACCCTACGGTAAGGAGGCGCTACATTGCAAAATTTTTCATCCCTCAGAGTGAGGTATACATTTTCTCACCATTTAGCTTGTATAGATATGAAATAAATACAAATCTTCCACCAAAATATTCCTTCAAATTAGTAAAAAAAATTCTTTTTTTGTAAGAAAGACATTTTGATAAATTCTTATCTGGTAGATAATTCACAATATCTACAAACTAAGGGGTTTCAACCTCAATTACCTCCTCTAAATTATAAAGGCACTCTTCTAGGAATGAATCTTTAATGCCTTCTTCATTTAGCTCCCTTAAATTTGGGTTTTTAAGGCAAGGTAGATGGTCTACCACTAAGTTTTCAACCCTTTGTTGTGTTTAGTTTCTATTAATTTTAATTGCCTTCATATCTTGATTTTGGTAACAAATTCTAGTGAATTGGTCCAAATGAGAGATAAATTGAATAAAAATGGTGTTAATATTGCATGCATATTGATTGGATTAATTTGTGAATTTTACATGAAAAATATAACAATAAGGATGTCATCGTTTGCACGGTGGTGACTAAAGTGTCACCACTATGCATAAGGTGTTAACAAATGTGTCTTTAGTCACCACTGTGCAAGTTTATGTGTCACGACCTGGTACCACATTGGGTTCATAACAACCGCCGCATAACCGGGCTAAGGACACTCATGGTATTCTTAATCCGACCATGCAAGGCTAACTGAATATCTATTTTTTCTCTCTTTTTTTAAAATTCGGGCAGCATAACGGTGGTGTTTTAAAAATCCCAAAAAGCTACAAACAAATTCAAATACACTTTTATTTTCACATCCAACCACAACTTTAGGACCTTAAAGTCCACTCAAGACAATCTCAACAACAATAGCAAAAGATGCATACATAAAGTTATTTATAAAACACAAGGCAATCAAAAGTTAACTTACAAAATCATAAAACGTATCTACATAAGCACAGTTCATGAGCCACTAGACAATAAAAGTACAAAATAGGAAACTACCCACGTGTGGTATGTTGGAGTTATGTAAATATAGTGCCCTGGAAAGCAAGTGTATTTACATGTAACTTTATCTTCTTCAGTTACAATTTTGTAATAAAAATATTTATTATTAATAAAACAAAAGAGTTTGGTTTTGTTTGTGTGAGCATTATATATTTAGTCAATAGATACCAAGATTCTTTTATAAGTAATATATATATACATAGATATGTATGGTAAACATGTATATTATAAGAATCTAAATTAATTGATTCACAGTTGAATAATCAAGTTGGTCGCTTGATTATGGTTTAGACTGTAGTGTTGCGATTTATCTCCATATAAGTAAAGGAGTTTACTTAAAGGGAATGATGAGTTTTATATCATGATAGTAGTTGACTATCGATAATGGTATTATTAAATGAATTTAGAATCAAGTATGTTTTCAAGAATAAAGTGGGTCGTTACTTTAATCTTAAAACATACAACTTAAGCATTCGCTTATTATGAATCACAATCTTGATGAGGGGTGAACTCGTATGTGTTTCATTATAATTCTTAATATGATCAGAATGGATTTTTATAGAGTATTAATCTAGTGTCTGCATGTTATAATTATTAATTGAAACATGTATCAGGGAACATTCACTTAAATAAAGAGTTTATAGTGATATCATCACTTCTAGATGTTTTAAGGAGATTTGGTGATTAAACTGGCACCAATAGTTTGATGGACTAGCCACCCATAAAGTCTTAACACTAAGATGAGATCTTGTGTGTTAATCACCATATAGAGTAAAACGGGAGATCTAGAAGAGAAAAACATCATAAGGGCAAAACGGTAATTTTACCCTTTGTTGTGTGGATGGCTATAATAAGATTCTAAATAGGGTTTGAAATTGCACATAAAATATGTATTCTCATAATATTTGATAATTGAAGAGTTCAACTAATTGTCTTTAGTGGAATGACATTTAGTTAATAAGCTAGAATTAATTCTAATGAGATTAAATTAATTCTAGGCTTATTGGAGCTTGAATTATCAAAGTCCAACAAGATTTCCCATTTGTCTTCTAGGAAGGTTATCACGCTAAGTAAGAAATATAAATGGAGGTCTTAGAAGTCCATAATTTAATATTGGGCTTGCTCTAATTAATGGTTAATTAGAAGCCCAAATGTACATTTAGAAATGGGTTAGACTTTGGTTTAATGTAATTGATTAGATTAATTATATTAAAACAAATTTTTTAAAGAAAGGAGTAGTATTTTTGGTTTTATTAGGGTTGGATGTGCAGCTGCAATTTTAACATTCAAATGCTAAATAAAGATGGTCTTTATTATGGTTTATCATCATTAAATGGAGTTATGAACTTACCATTAATTAGTTTAATGGTTATCTTTTAATGTTAGCATGTAACCTATTAGCATTCATTGGATTAAAGAAGAAAGATGTACATTGGATGGACCATCTTCCTTCTTCCATCCTCCAAAAACCGAAATTGGCATATCAATATTAGGTGATTGGTCTTTTCATATAGCCATCTTAAAATAAATGAGAAGAGTCTCATTTAATGGCTTCTTTATGTTTGAAAAGTAAGAAGTGACGCATTGGATGCTATTCTCTTCTTCCTTTTCATGCATAACTGAAATTGAGTGTGTAAGAAGGTGTTCTTGCATGGTTTAACTCACTCTATCCTTTCATGCATGAGTGAGCTGAAATTAATAAGAGAAGAGTCTCACTTTTGGTTCATTTTTTTTAAGAAAAATCTCCTCTAAACTTTTCTTCTCCTTTCTCACCAAAGGATCTTGTTAACCAAGTTGTCTAAGAAGAACAAGTGGTAGATCAAGTTGGTTGAGGATACAACAATAAGGAGAGGATAGATTGACAAAGGAAAGGATTCAAAAGTAAAGGCTTTGGATATAAGAAGAAGGCGAGGGTAGCACAACGAGGAATTAAAGCTGTAGCAAAGGAGTCGGTAATACTCTTTATCTTGTTTATGTTTATTATTATCCTTATACCATATCATGTATAGATTGGCATGATGATTTGGATATGTTGCTTCCACTGTAAATATGATTTCTAAAAAGTTTTGAAATCTACCAGTTCTCGAAATATAGCATGCTTTCGTTTTTTGATCCAACCTGGTAATACCCAAAAAATGTAAAAAGCTGCACTATCATATAGGCCTAACCTATTAACTCACTCATCCAGTGAACACAGGTTCTAGTTCTAGTATACAAAAGAATAAAAACATCATATGTATAAATCGAATATCACTAGAAAAACCAATATCAGGATAAGCCAAAACAATCATATGTGACATCACTAGTTGGTCAAACTAATGTGCACACCCATCGATACTCAGTGTTGGTTCGACTTTCATCTATGGTGAGTTTGGACTACAGTCGATAAGAGCGTCATGATCCTAGGTGATGACCTCATCGGTGTTCAGACCCTAAGTGTGGAGTCACCCGCGAGTCCCGTAAAAAAATGTCGATATGGCCACTTGACTTATGTACCAACATTAAGGTTACGACGATCACTTAATCAGTTGTGCCCAGCACACGATTGGCCAATCGTTTTCTCACCAATCACAAAACAAATCATATCCAATTATTAAGTATAAAATCAAGTAAGGCACCATGTCTTTATTTATAGGTCCAATCAATAAAATAGAACCGTGTCATGGATCTAAGCCAAAAGAGAACAAAAACATGCAGCATATATGAATCAATTATGTATATGTAAATTAAAAAAAATTATCTCATGAAATAATAGTCATCTTTTGTACTCCAAATACAAAGTTGTTCAAAAATGTAGTTTCAAAAAATAAGATGTTGTCTTTTACATTTCAAGTTTAGATTGGTGGAAAACAATAGCATTTCTCAAAATACATAATAAAAACATTAACTGCACTCCAAGTGCAAAGAGTTATTAAAAACAATGTCATTTATTAAATACCTAAACATATTAGCATCCATTTGAAATTCAAGTCTACCATACGTTGCCTAGGCCCAAAATTCACATACAAGTCATCATACTTGTCTTATGATATTCTAATATTTGAGAAATATGATTTCCCTAACTCACCTAAAAAAATATACTCTCTTAACTTCAACAATCCTCGATACAAGCTCCCTAATTCACAACTCTCGAGACTTTATACATAACAAGACATACAATGAAATTACAACTTAAACATACATTTCATATTTATACACCATCATATTAGCTTCCCTTTTGCATTTTTTAAGGCATTTAATGCATTTAATCCAAACTTACTCATTTCATAACATAGTTAAGCACATCTTTATCCAAGCATAGTAGGCCATTATTCATCAATCTAAGAAATAATTCAAGTTCACTCTAAATTGACATAAAAGTGTTTTCCAATACATTCCATTATAAAGCCTTAAATCCTAAGCCAAGTTCACTTAGGCATTTCATCAAACACCTAAGGTGCATGATTTTCAAGTTACATTTCCAAGACTTTATCATAATAATTCATGCTCCTATCATGTCATATAGTAAACACTTCCAATCAATGACATATTCCACCACTTCATTCCAACCAATTTCCTTCATTTAAGCTACATTTTATCAATTGTACAACTTATTACATTAATCCACTGCTTCTCCATCATTTTGACCTAACCTTAACCAACAAACATCTTCTTCATTCTTCATGATCAATTCATATCATACATGTATAATTAACATAATAGGATTCATTTAAACCATCAATTTTAAAAGAAATTCAAAAATTCACAAACTTTCACCTAAAGGGGACAATTTTGGTTTTGACTTAAAGAACCCTCTCCATGTCACATTTAATTCATCTACACCATGTTTTATGCATATTGAAGCATGGAGAACAACATATCTTAACACCAAACTCAAAATCATAATGTAGAGAGAGATGAGACAAAATTGACCTAAACCTTCCTTTAATGATATCTTCAAATCCTTGGAGATTTTTTTAAAATATAATGATAGATTTGAGTTACTTGGCCACAAATTAGCTTAGAACACCTTGGTTTGAGTTCAAAAACCATAAAGAAGGGTGCATTTTGATGATGGCCAAAACTTCCCCTTCTTCCTCTCTTTTCTCCTTTCTTCTCCTCTCTTTTAATGAAAACTAAGTGTTTTAAGTCTTTACCAATGGGATGCACGACCTTACATGGAGAAGGGTCTAGAATATTGAACCTTATTTGACCAAAATATGGTAAAATTACCTTTTTACCCTTAGGTTATATGAAATTATCATTTTACCTTCCAAACTTTTCCTAAATTTGCAATTAAGCCCAAAATTTGGTAATCACCATAACTTTTATTTTTATTTTGGTACTTGGACTTTTGAGAATATAATTAAGCCCCTTAACTTCATAAAATTACATATTGGTCCTCCAAGAATTGAAAATTTACGTTTAAGTCCTTTAACTTTTGACAATTTGCAAATAAGCCCTTATGTACATCAACTTTTCCAATTAAACTTTCTAAGTGTCCAATAAGTCTATAAATCATGTATAATAACCTCTAAGGAATTATAACACCTTTAACTTAACCACCATGGTCATATCCATCCAATGGACTCGGTTTTCCACACTTAAAAGCTTATTTGTCAGAAATATTCAAGATTTCACATACCGATAAACTCTAAGTTCATGTAAGGGCATATAACATTACAAATCATTAGCATACATACCAAAAGGATTCAAATTCATCTTTGAACACATATACATTCATGTATATATCAATAAGCAGTAGTATCTCCAAATACAAAACAATCACCAAAGGGCTTAGAAAGTCCGACGTTACAAGTCCTCCCCTCCTCAAAAGAGTTTCGTCTTCGAAACTCCTAAGTCAAGAACACAAGTTAATGGGGGGGTTATTGACATCTCATAGTATCCTCAAGTTACCTTGTCATCTCCTCAATCATCAAGCTAACCTAACCTTATGTGCAATGTTTACATCCTTTTCTTCCTAATGTTCCTTTATGAATAAGCTGTCTTTTTTTAATCATAGCTCTCTCTAAACAAAATCTGTAGCGCCCTCTTACCATAGGGTATCCACTGGAACGCCCGTAGGTCATTCCGATACATATCCTACGACAAGAGACCACTACCGACAACAACCACTACACTCCTCATGGCATCACAATCATAAGACAGTAATAAGACATTGACCACTTTTTAAAACCAAATTAGATTCCATTTCATTCACTCAAAACTCAGTAATTTACAAGCATCAATATGTTTAGTTTACACATGCTCCAAAACACTACTCACTAAATGACATAATCAGTAATGCACAAAAGATGATCTAACTATAGGTCTCCAAAAGAAAGCCCAGATGACCGACCTTTGAGCCATCGCTTCTCTCGCCAATCCACAAGATACTGACTCTACAACCACGAGGGAGCTATCTGCCTACACTTAGGCTGAAAAAATAGATTGCAATTTTGGATGAGTTTGCGAACTCAATGAGAAACCATCATTGATGGTTCTCCCAATTCATGCATCATATAAGCATGATACAGACTCATTCAACAATTATACAAAACACACAATTGAAACAATCACAAGACAATTACAGATACGATCTCGAGCAAGATATAAAGAACCACCAAAACATTGCCAAATATTCATCCAAGATGCAATGCACATGTGACTCTTTTCAGTTCATTTCAGTATTGTGACCGAGCACATAATAAATGATCAAGATAGACGCGTCTGGGAGAATTATCTCCGTCGAGCTCTCGCTCGGTTCGATATCGAGTGGCGTCTCGGTTCGATCTGATGGCGTCTCGGTTCACAACTTTCCTTTTAACGATGTGATGCATTTGTGCATGAATGCACATGGTCTATAGCGATAAACATGGTATTTCACGGTCAATATTCAGTCCAATTATACGGTCTCATTAAGCGATCAATAAAATCACATGTAGTCCACGTAATCCCGTAGGCAATCAATTCACAAGAATAATCCATGTAATCCCCGTAGGGCAATCAAATCACAGTAAACACATAGATTGGAATAACCAACTAGGTTACTCACCTAATAACTTCCACGCTAGTGCCGGGAAGTCTCTACCAAGTCCATGGAACGATGGTCCACTTGAGCCTCTATAGCAAATTAAATGAATAACCATTACCATCGGTATAAATGACTAAACAATGCACATGTAATCAGTCAAATGTGTATAATGCATGTTCATGGCATCCCGACCCTAATTCAATAATTCCCCATAATAGAATTCTATCAAAAATTAGGAATCCATAGGCGACGGTCATGAATTCGGACCTCTATAGGTCCCCAATTAAAAAAAAAGTGATTCACCGTTCGTTACAGGGGCTACGTCAAATTCCGTCTCAAAATCCGAATCTCTCAAAAAGGAAATTAAATATTCAATGAATCCGATGCCTCAAGAATCAGGTCAATCGGACGTCGGACGGAAAAGTTATTCACGAAAGAAACCAAAAACTCAACAATTTATATTTTTATATATAACCCTTATTTCCCCCTTTATTTTCTGATTTCCAACCAAGCTTCCAACACCCATAAGTCTTTCTACATATTTTTGAAAAATGCAAACTATACCTTGTTGGAAAGCTTATGAAAAGCTCTACAATTCTCAAGAAGACCATAAAAATCATTTCCAACCCTAAGGGTGTCAAAAACTCCATCAAACCTACTGCCTCCTCAATTTCCATCAACACAGGGCAGTACATTGGCAATTTCATAACTCAATGATTCTTCAGTAATAAATTACCACAAAAATATGGTTAATAAGTTCACAATGTCTTCAACAACTTTCATGAACAATCCAAAATCAAATTATATTGCTAAACAAGTCAATTAATTCATCTAATGTTACTGTCCCTGAAATCCTCCAATTTGGGCAGTAACTTTATAACAAGCATAACTCCCTGTATACAAGTCAGTAAAATCAGAAATTTATATCCCTGAAAAGATAACATCTCAAACTTCAATTTTCATGAAGCACTCATCATCCAATTCGATCTCTATCAATTTCAAAACTGTTATGGAAGCTACTGTTATGATCAGCCATTCATAACCTAATGTAGGGTCAATTTTTGAAAAATCATAACTCCCAATTCTGACTTCTAAAAATTACACATCATATATAAATTTCAAGGTAATCTCTTCCTCTACAATTCTTCACAAGCTCACTCACACCAATTCAGTCCACATAAAATGTTAAAATTGCCTCCAATCCGAAAACTCACAAAATCACACTTAGACTAGGTTTCATCAAAATGCTCAAAACCAGGCAATAGTAATCAGTTCATATCTCCCAATATACAACTCTAAAAATAGCAAGATCCATAGCAATGGAAATCTAATTAAATATGCTACAACTTTCATGAAGACCATTCTCCCTAATTCCATCTCAATTAATTCAGAAAAATTAGCAAAGTTCATATGTTGTGGTTTCGGTTACTGTTCACAGGCAATGGAACAGTAACTTTCCATTCAAAAATTCACCCTTCTATCATTACAATTCAACAACACCTATTTCACACTAAATTGAAGCCAACATCCCAAAGTTTCAGTGGCCACTAACCTTACCTCATTTGCATTTCTACACAATAAATTATGAATAAAACAGGAACATCAATTAAAACCTTAATTTTCCAGATTTAGTGTTAACCTTAGATCTATCATTTCCAATGCCTTTTTCACATCACTAGACATCCAATTAAATACAAATTAGGTCTTACCACATTCATACATATACTAGGGCTAATACTGAAAAATTGCAGCACTTAATTCCTCAATTCAGATACCCAAATAATCATCCATATTCCATTTAAAATCAAGCCATATCAGTACTTTCAATTCATCAAACACTTAGCCTTACACCCATTACTTCAAAACATATAATCATCACTTTAATGCATACATGAACCTAATAAATGCTCTAAACCTTTTATTAATCACTCCTTACTATCATGGCATTTAATTCCATATACAAACATCATTTAAAGCTTAAACCTTAAATGAATACATACCTAATTTAGAACCTCCTTTAAAGCTTCAACTTCTAACTTCTAACTTCTACACTGTAACACCAAAGCACCAACCTCCTTCCCTTCTCAAGTATGCACAAACTCATCATCTAACTTTGATGGAATAAGAGATAAGAGGTATTGAATTTATGGAGAAGAGAGCAAAAGTCGATGGAGTTTGAGAAGAGGGTTTGAGTTTGGATGACAATAACAAAGACTCAAAACTCATCCTTTCTTTTCTTTTAAAACAAGCAAATCCGAGAGCATTGGGAGGGAGCATTAAATGAAGACTTTTAAATGGCAATTTCTCATTGGTCCACTTATATAAGAAAAGTCAAAATATTATTTGTTTAATCCAGATTAAAATTTTACTCCAATTAACTCCAATGACCCTAATTTCAGTCCCAAAATAATATACCCAATATTACAGTACCAATGGGTGGCGATTTTTGCTACCGAGAATCGAATCGTTCGCTAATTGGCGATTTTTCGATCGAGAATTGTCTCCAAAAAAATCCAGAAAAATTCCTAAAAATCCCTAAAAATGTAAAACAATTTATGGTGCAGTCCAAATGATTTTCCAAACTCAATTACTCCATTAATTTCACACAGAAGTTCAATTTAAAACTTAAGCCGGAAAATGTCATGAATGCATGTATACTGTGTGCATGTGCAACCAATCAAGAATCGAAAGGCTATATCTTTGTATGTGCATGCCGAGATATAATTTAATATCCCGAACCCGTCCTAATTACCAAAATATCCTTTTCCTATAGGAGAGGGGATGTTACAATTCTCCCCTCCTAACAAAAATTTCGTCCTCGAAATTCTTACCTGATTGATTGAAAAGATGAGGATACTGTCTCGTCATATGCTCCTCGGTCTCCCAGGTAGCCTCCTCAGTCGAATAGTTCTTCCAAAGAACCTTCACTAGTGGAATACTCTTATTCCTCAATTGTTTCACCTGAGACCCGATAATCTGGATCGGCTCCTCCACATAACTTTCGACATCGGAGACCTCAATCTCTGAGCCGGTATCACATGTGTCGGATCCGACCGATATCTACGAAGCATACTCACATGAAAAACGTCATGTAACTGAGACATATCACTCGGTAAAGCTAGCCTGTAAGCCAAAGGTCCGATCCTCTCAGTGATCTCATATGGACCAATGTACCTAGGGCTTAACTTACCCTTTCTCCCAAATCTCAGTACACCACGCCACGGTGACACCCGTAAGAACACTCTGTCGCCCACATTATACTCAATGTCCCTCCTATGCTGATCCACATAACTCTTCGCTCATCCCGAGCAGCGCGATGCGACTCAATCGATCTCACTTTATCAACGGATCCTGAATCAACTCAGACCTCAATCATCCTCACACCCTCTTCATCCCAATACAAAGGCGATCTACACGGTCTCCCATATAACGCCTCATACGGTGCCATCCCGATGCTACTGTGATAATGGTTGTTGTATGCAAACTCAATCGGGGTTAAATCGATCCCACGCTCCTCAACTCCAATACACAAGCCCAAGCATATCCTCAGCAGTCTTAATCGTCCTCTCACTCCCCATCTGTTCGAGGATGAAACGCATCTTCAAGTTCACCTAGTACCCATAGCGATCGCAAACTCGCTGAACCTTGAAGTAAATCTGGGATCCACATGGACACTATCGACATTTGGGACCCGTGCGGTCTCACTATCTACGCCACATACTTACGGGCCAACTGTTCCATAGTATTATTCTCCTTCTCGCAAGAAATGGGCCGATTTAGTCAACCGTCCACTATGACCCAGATAGCATCATGCCGCCCTCGGCGTCTAGGCAACCCCATAATGAAATCCATGGTGATTCGTTCCCATTTCCATTTCGGAATCGGCAACGAATGAAGCTTCCCTCTCGGAGCTCGGTGCTCGGCCTTAACTCGCTTGGCACGTCAAACATCTAGACACAAACTCAGCTACCTGCTTCTTCATGCCAGGCCACCAGAAATGTTGCTTCAGAGTGTTATACATCTTGGTAGTACCAGGATGCATAGCATATGTGGCCATATGAGCCTCCTCCAATATCTCTCGCCTCAAGTCATCCACATCAGGCACACAAAGACTCTGTCCCATCCATAAAGTCCCATCTCTCAAGTCAAACTCAGAACTCGAATCAGCTTTTACTCTCTCAATCAGTCTAACCAAAACAATATCCTTGTCCTGAACTCTCCTGATCCTGTCCAGTAGCATCGGTCTCAGTCTCAATGTAGCCAATAAGACTCCATCCTGCTCCAGATTCATCTGAACATTCAAAGCTCTCAACTGAATCAAGTTAGGCAACCTCATAGCCTGAATCTGAGCTGTACTAGTATGTGACTTCCTACTCAGAGCATCTGCCACCACATTAGCTTTCCCAGGGTGATACTCGATAGTATAGTCATAATCCTTCAATAACTCAAGCCACCTCCTCTGTCTCAAATTCAACTCTCTCTGGATCAGTAGGTATCTCAAACTCTTGTGGTCGGAGAAGATATGAAAAGTCTCACCATACAGGTAATGCCTCCAAATCTTCAGTGCAAACACAACTGCAGCTAGTTCTAAATCATGAACAGGATAATTTACCTCGTGAGACCTTAACTGTCTCGAGGCATAGGCAATGACTCTACCGTGCTGCATCAGAACACATCCCAATCCCTGATGTGATGCATCAGACACCTCAAATCCTCCAGTCCCAGATGGAATAGCCAACACCGTGCGATGAGTCAACCGATGTTTCACTCCTCAAAGCTCTTCTGACACTCTTCAGTCCATCTGAATGGCACATTCTTCCTCAGAAGTTTTGTCAGAGGGGATGAGATAAATGAAAACCCCTCGACAAACCTCCAGTAATAACCCGCTAATCCGAGGAAACTCTGAATCTCCGGCACATTCCTAGGAGCTTCCCACTTCAGCACTGCCTCAACCTTACTCGAATCCACCTGAATACCCTCTCCAGTCACTATATGCCCTAAAAATATCACCTGATCTAGCCAGAATTCACACTTGCTGAATTTGGCGTACAATTGTCTCTCCCTCATCGTCTGTAACACAATCCTCAAATGCTCAACACGCTCCTGTCTATTCCTCGAATACACTAGAATGTCATCAATGAAAACAATAACAAACTGATCCAGGTAGGGCTGAAATACCTTATTCATCAAGGCCATGAAGGTCGCGGGCATTAGTCAACCCAAACGGCATCACTAGAAACTCGAAATGCCCATACCTGCTCCTGAAGGCACTCTTAGGCACATCGGCCTCTGCAATCTTCAACTGATAATAACCAGATCGCAGATCCAACTTGGTGAATACCTGAGCTCCCTGCAACTGATCAAATAAGTCATCAATCCTAGGCAGTGGATACTTATTCTTCACTGTCACCCGATTCAACTGCCTATAATCGATGCACAGCCTCAAAGTCCCATCCTTTTTCTTCACAAACAAAACTGGAGCTCCCCATGGTGAGACACTTTGGGTCTAATAAACCCTTCTCCAACAACTCCTGCAATCGAGCCTTCACTCCCTCGGCCCCACGTGTCATCCTATATGGAGGTATAGATATAGGTGCGATTACTGAACGAGGTCAATGGTAAACTCGTCTCCGATCCGGGTAAACCCAGAACTCATCAGAAATACATCCGAAATTCCCTAACCACGGAATATCCTGAAGCCTCTGCTTCAACTCGGTGTCAACCACATGAGCCGATATGCCTCACAACCTCCTGCATCAATCTCGTGGCACTAAGGAAAGAGATCATCCGGCCGCCATTGCTGACTAACTCCTCGAACACCGCTCTAGGTCGACCAGAGACTCCAAAGACAACCTCCTTGGTATAGCAGTCCATGATAGCCCTATGGGCAGTAAGCTAGTCTATCCCCAGAATCACATCGATCTCTCTCAGAGGCAATACTATAAGGTCTGCCCTCAATACTGCTTGATCAATCTGGATCGAGCATCCCTCTGAACCTCTCCTAATGCAAGAGTAGTACTGAGAGGTGTACTCACCTCTAGCCCATCTTAGCATCTCCCTATCCCCATGCAATTTACATGCCATATGAGGTGCAATGATAGAATGTGTGGATCCAGGATCTAGCAGAGCAAATGCCTCAATATTAGAAAGGAGAAGCATACCAGCTACAACATCAGGGGAATCCTAGGCCTCCTGCCACATGGGCGTATACTCTCGCTTTGGGGCGTGGTGGTGCCCGACCCTCAGTCCTCACAAAGGACCCTCACTCTACCACGGCCTCTACCTCGGCCCTCCGTCCGGATCCACCCACTCTACTCATCAGACAACAGACTACTCCCGACTCGTCCACTACCAAAGAAGTTGAACTCTCAAAGTATCCGGGCAATCCACGACTGATGCTCCGTCGAGCACACCTCAAGCGAGCTCCAAGAAGCCACCAACACTCCCATCTGTGTCTCCTCTCACAATGTGGGCACACTGGAGAAATTTGTCCGAACCCCCGCCACTACCACTACCACCGGTCCAAATCTCCCCTCGCCTAAAACCAGACTGTCTCGAACCTCCCGGAGACCTGAAAGTCCTGCCCTGACGCTTACTAAAGCTCTTGCCAGAGCTGCCCTGACTATCACTGGACCGCTTACCCCGGGACCCAATCTCAACCTGTCTCTGTCTCATCAGCTGCTCCACTCTAACGGCAGCAGCCCTCAATTCAACGAATGTACCCATGTCTGATCGGGCCAACCTGGTACGGATCTCAGTATTGAGGCCATTCTCGAACCTCCGGCACTTATCAGCCTCAGTCGGGATCATCACAGTGGCATAATCCATCAGCTCATTAAATTTCACCTCATATTCGGCCACCGACATCCGACCCTGCTTCAGTTCCAGAAACTCCTGCATTTTCATATCAAGATAGACCTTGGGCATATAATTATCCTTGAAGGCCCTCAGAAACTCAGCCCATGACAGTAAGCAAGGCCTGGTGGTACTGGCTGGCACAGTCTTCCACCACTTATATGTTGGGCCCTGCAACAGTGACACCGCATAATCGAACCTCTCATCGAGTTCGCATCCATCTGATCAAGACTCTCTCGTCCTCTCCAACCATCCTCGGCCTCGGGGTCTCAGACTACCATAGAAATCTACCGCTACCTTGCGAAATCATACCTCCTCTCCGTCTCTAGGGAACTCGAGGAGGCGATCCTCGAGACGAGGCATAAAGACTCCTACTTGCTCCCACTGATCCTTGGTCAGCTGGCTGCTCAACCTGATCACCTAATGCAGAGACCTAAAACAAAACAAAAATTCTGATCAGTTTCCAATAGTTCCATCCGATTCATACCTACATTGTTACTATTCCCAAAAGATGCCAAACCATGCTCTGATACCACCAAATGTAGCGCCCTCTTAACATAGGGTATCCACCGGAACGCCCGTAGGTCATTCCGATACATATCCTACGACAAGAGACCACTATCGACAACAACCACTACACTCCTCATGGAATCACAATCATAAGACAGTAATAAGACATTGACCACTTTTTAAAACCAAATTAGATTCCATTTCATTCACTCAAAACTCAGTAATTTACAAACTGTCAATATGTTTAGTTTACACATGCTCCAAAACACTACTCACTAAATGACATACTGTAATGCACAAAAGACAGATCTAACTATAGGTCTCCAAAAGAAAGCCCAGCTGACCGACCTTTGAGCCATCGCTTCTCTCGCCAATCCACGATGATACTGCTCTACGACTCGAGGGAGCTATCTGCTACACTTAGGCTGAAAAATAGATTGCAATTTTGGATGAGTTTGCGAACTCAATGAGAAACCATCATTGATGGTTCTCCCAATTCATGCATCATATAAGCATGATACAAGTACTCATTCAACAATTATACAAAACACACAATTGAAACAATCACAAGACAATTACAATATACGATCTCGAGCGATATAAAGAACCAACAAAACATTGCCAAATATTCATCCGGATGCAATGCACATGTGACTCTTTTCCAGTTCATTTCAGATTGTGACCGAGCGCATAATGGTGATCAAGATAGACGCCGTCAGGGAGAATTATCTCCCGTCGAGCTCTCGGCTCGGTTCAGTATATCGAGCTCTCGGCTCGGTTCAGTACAGTGGCGTCTCGGTTCACAACTTTCCTTTTAACAGTTTGATGCATTTGTGCATGAATGCACATGGTCCATAGCAGTAAACATGGTATTTCACAGTCCAATATTCAGTCCAATTATACAGTCTCATTAAGCAGTCAATAAAATCACATGTAGTCCACGTAATCCCCGTAGGGCAATCAATTCACAGTAATAATCCATGTAATCCCCGTAGGGCAATCAAATCACAGTAAACACATAGATTGGAATAACCAACTAGGTTACTCACCTAATAACTTCCACGCTAGTGCCGGAAGTCTCGCCAAGTCCGTGGAACGATGGTCCACTTGAGCCTCTATAGCAAATTAAATGAATAACCATTACCATCGGTATAAATGACTAAACAATGCACATGTAATCAGTCAAATGTGTAAAATGCATGTTCATGGCATCCCGGCCCTAATTCAATAATTCCCCATAATAGAATTCTATCAAAAATTAGGAATCCATAGGCGCTGACGGTGCGCAATTCGGACCTCTATAGGTCCCCAATTAAAAAAAACAGTGATTCACCGTTCCGTTACCCGGGGCTACGTCAAATTCCCGTCTCAAAATCCCGAATCTCTCAGAAAAGGAAATTAAATATTCAATGAATCCGATGCCTCAAGAATCAGGTCAATCGGACGTCGGACGGAAAAGTTATTCACGAAAGAAACCAAAAACTCAACAATTTATATTTTTATATATAACCCTTATTTCCCCCTTTATTTTCTGATTTCCAACCAAGCTTCCAACACCCATAACTCTTTCTACACATTTCTGAAAAATGCAAACTATACCTTGTTGGAAAGCTTATGAAAAGCTCTACAATTCTCAAGAAGACCATAAAAATCAATTCCAACCCTAAGGGTGTCAAAAACTCCATCAAACCTACTGCCTACTCAATTTCCATCAACACAGGGCAGTACATTGGCAATTTCATAACTCACTGATTATCCAGTAATAAATTACCACAAAAATATGGTTAATAAGTTCACAATGTCTTCAACAACTTTCATGAACAATCCAAAATCAAATTCTATTGCTAAACAAGTCAATTAAGTCATCTAATGTTACTGTCCCTGAAATCCTCCAATTTGGGCAGTAACCTTATAACAAGCATAACTCCCTGTATACAAGTCAGTAAAATCAGAACTTTATATCCCTGAAAAGATAACATCTCAAACTTCAATTTTCATGAAGCACTCATCATCCAATTCGATCTCTATCAATTTCAAAACTGTTATGGAAGCTACTGTTATGATCAGCCATTCATAACCTGATGTAGGGTCAATTTTTGAAAAATCATAACTCCCAATTCTGACTTCTAAAAATTACACATCATATATAAATTTCAAGGTAATCTGTTCCTATACAATTCTTCGGAAGCTCACTCACACCAATTCAGTCCACATAAAATGTTAAAATTGCCTCCAATCCGAAAACTCACAAAATCACACTTAGACTAGGTTTCATCAAAATGCTCAAAACCAGGCAATAGTAATCAGTTCATATCTCCCAATATACAACTCTAAAAATAGCAAGATTCATAGAAATGGAAAGATAATTAAATATTCTACAACTTTCATGAAGACCATTCTCCCTAATTCCATCTCAATTAATTCAGAAAAATCAGCAAAGTTCATATGTTGTGGTTTCGGTTACTGTTCACAGGCAATGGAACAGTAACTTTCCATTCAAAAATTCACCCTTCTATAATTAAAATTCAACAACACCTATTTCACACTAAATTGAAGCCAACATCCCAAAGTTTCAGTGGCCACTAACCTTACCTCATTTGCATTTCTACACAATAAATTATGAATAAAACAGGAACATCAATTAAAACCTTAATTTTCCAGATTTAGTGTTAACCTTAAATCTATCATTTCCAATGCCTTTTTCACATCACTAGACATCCAATTAAATACAAATTAGGTCTTACCACATTCATACATATACTAGGGATAATACTGAAAAATTGCAGCACTTAATTCCTCAATTCAGATACCCAAATAATCATCCATATTCCATTTAAAATCAAGCCATATCAGTACTTTCAATTCATCAAACACTTAGCCTTACACCCATTACTTCAAAACATATAATCATCACTTTAATGCATACATGAACCTAATAAATGCTCTAAACCTTTTATTAATCACTCCTTACTATCATGGCATTTAATTCCATATACAAACATCATTTAAAGCTTAAACCTTAAATGAATACATACCTAATTTAGAACCTCCTTTAAAGCTTCAACTTCTAACTTCTAACTTCTACACCTGTAACACCAAAGCACCAACCTCCTTCCCTTCTCAAGTATGCACAAAACTCATCATCTAACTTTGATGGAATAAGAGATAAGAGGTATTGAATTTATGGAGAAGAGAGCAAAATTCGATGGAGTTTGAGAAGAGGGTTTGAGTTTCGGATGACAATAACAAAGACTCAAAACTCATCCTTTCTTTTCTTTTAAAACAAGCAAATCCGAGAGCATTGGGAGGGAGCATTAAATGAAGACTTTTAAATGGAAATTTCTCATTGGTCCACTTATATAAGAAAAGTCAAAATATTATTTGTTTAATCCAGATTAAAATTTTACTCCAATTAACTCCAATGACCCTAATTTCAGTCCCAAAATAATATACCCAATATTACAGTACCAGTGGGTGGCGATTTTTGCTACCGAGAATCGACCGGTTCGCCAATTGGCGATTTTTCCGGTCTGGGAATTGTCTCCAAAAAAATTCAGAAAAATTCCTAAAAATCCCTAAAAATGTAAAACAATTTATGGTGCAGTCCAAATGATTTTCTAAACTCAATTACTCAATTAATTTCACACAGAAGTTCAATTTAAAACCTAAGCCGGAAAATGTCATGAATGCATGTATACTGTGTGCATGTGCAACCAATCAGTAATCAGAAAGGCTATATGCTGTATGTGCATGCCGAGATATAATTTAATATCCCGAGCCCGTCCTAATTACCAAAATACCCTTTTCCTATAGGAGAGGGGATGTTACAATTCAAACTACCATGATTCTTATGCCCCTTAAAGTAAACTTCCATTAATCTTAATATATCCAAAAATTATGCAAACAACATCTCCCTTTAAAATATAATCTCCATCCAAATTATGTCCTGGTTCTGGTAAGAAACAGACTAGAAACCGATACTCAACTATCAATAAATCATTATCAATACATCTTTTAACAAAACTGTTTCATCGAAGCATTAATAAGACATCAATAACCTTTTTTTTTATGTTTTATACTTTCACTACTTCGGACTCTAAAGTCCTAAAAAATCATGAAATAATACAAGGTTCCTGCACAGGGGTCTATCGAAGGTAGTATTAGGGAAACAAGTACAACTCGAGATCTAGTCACTATTTTGTCAATATACTTTCACAGTGGTCAAGTTAAGACATATATCTACAACTTTCATTCTTTTTGTTTCTTAAAATTCGTGCTCTAAGGATATGAAAAAAAATCGAAAGAGAAAGATGAAATTGAAACTAGAATTTCAACTTACCTAGATAACTTCTTTCCTTCTCCTTTTTCCCCCTTCTCTTTTCAGTTTCATTTTTCTCTCTCCTCTAACCTTATGGCAGAACTTCACTCTTACTTCTATTGCCTTTTCATCCATTTTTTTCTAGAAAATTTAAGAAGGTCTAACTAATCCATGTGTCACCATTTCATTGGTCCATGTGTCACTTACTCTAGGCTCTACATGTCACTCATTTTAAGGGTCCATATGTCACTCATTTTAAGGCTACACATTTCACCATTTGTAAAGCTACACATGTCACAATTCTAAAGTGCCATTTGTTGTAAACTTAAAAGGGCCACTTGTCACAATTATACTCAAGCCACTTGTCATCCATTTAACTAAGCCATTTGTCACTTATTCCCAATTCACTAATTAAAATCCATCAAAACAAAATTTAGGACAAAATTAACACACAATTACATCATGATTAGTAAAAACCTTTCCTACCCCAAAACATGTCAAATAAGTGTATACATGCAATGTTTTCTAAAATAACTCATCTGACTTAACTTAGCATTTTAATCTCTTAACAATTTTGGGAGGCAGGATATTACAACTCTCCCCCTTAAAAAAATTTCATCCTTGAAATTCTTACTTGACTGATCAAATAGATGGGAGAATGCTATCTCTATAAAATCAAAGAAAAATGCATTGTTTAATAAAATAGATCGAACTAAGCCTAGCTTATTCGATATCCCAAACGTCCCAAGGAATGTTGACAAGTACTTTGATTGAGATCGAAATCATCCAACCATTAAGGACGTCAACTTAACGATCTGAGACTCAACTTTTAGTCCAAAGATTTTTGACACCTAGACTCAATTCTTAAGGCTCATGAACTTTTTTGAAAATGGAAGTGACACTTTTGAAAACATAAAAACTCGCTCTGATACCAATTTAATTGTCACGATCCGGTGCCTCATCGGGCCTATGACAACCTCCATATAACCAGGCTAAGGACACTCACGGTATCCTTAATCCAACTATGTAAGGCTAACGGAATATCTATTCTTTTCTCTCTTTTTTTAAAATTCGGGCAACACAACGGTTGTGTTTTAAAAATTCCAAAAAGCTGCAAACAAATTCAAGCACAGTTCTATATTCTCATCCAATGACAACTTCAGGACTTTAAAGTCTACTCAAGGCAATCTCAACAACAGTATCAAAAGATTCATACATAAATTCATTTATAAAACACAAGGAAATCAAAAGTTAATTTATAAAATCATAAGGCGAATCTACATAAACACAGTTCATGAGCCACTAGACAATGAAAGTATAAAATAGGAAACTATCCACGTGCGATAATACCTCAAAAATGTCAAAAGACCTTAATATCCACTCAGAGATTCAAACTCACTAAATTAACCTATATGATTGGAAAGAGGAGGAGGTGAGTACACTAGGTACTTAGTGAGTAGGAAAGACATATATCACAAATAAAATTTGATTCATACCAAGACGAAGTAGATAACTTATGAAATGAATATATATCACATAGAAAACACATAGGCCCAGCCTATGACTCAACGTATAGTAGTTAGGAACCATATAAGCCTAACCTATTAACTCACTCATCCGGTGAACGTAGGTTCCAGTTCGAGTACACAAAATAATAAAAACATCATATGTATAAATCAAATATCAATAGGAAAACCAATATCAGGATAAGCCAAAATAATCACGTGTGACACCATTAGTTAGTCAAACTAATATGTACACCCACCGATACTTGATGTTGGCTCAACTTTCATCTGTGGTGAGTCCGGATTATAATCGACAAGAGCATCATGACCCTAATTGATGACCTTGTCAATGCCCAGACCCTAGGTGTGGAATCACTCGCGAGTCCCATAGTGTTGAACCCCGATTTTTTTAATTATTATTGATTTATTTGTTTCATTATTTTTAGAATTGAGAGATTAATTTGATGTACATAAATAAAGATTTGAAATAAGATGGAAATATTTGAATTAAGTTAGAGTTAATATGGTGTTTAAGAAGATTAAAGGAGTTAGGAGGTAAATGAAAGAAGCGACAAAATGGGAAGTTCAAAGGAGAGGAGGGTATTTTTGGAAGGACAAGACCAAAATGTGGTCATGTTTAAGAAGAAGAAGAAAAAATGTGAATTGGGAGAGAGGAAGAAAAATAACAAATCAAAGAGGGAAAAAAGAGATATTTTAGTGGTTGAGAGAAAAGATCTAGGGTTTCTTTATTTCTTAGCTTTTAAGAGAGATTTTGAAGTGGTTCAAGAAGAGGAAAAGGTAGAGGAAGAGAAGAGCTTCTATTTGAGCCAAAGATCTCTTCAGTTAGTGAAGAACCAAGGTAAGATCACCTAAGTCATTTGGGATTTTTGAAAGGATTTTAGTTCATGGAGTTTAGAAAATCCATAGGTTTAAGTATTTTAACACCAATTTTAGTGATTGTGCTTTGTGGGATTTTCAATTGAAAACCTATTGAGTGAGATTTTTTTGTTATTGTATAAAGGGGATCAAAGAGGCATTTTTAGCAAGTCTTTAAACAACGAAATCAAGGTGGATTACATGTTTATAATAGAGTTATGAGCCATTAACATTTTTACAAATCAAGAAAGTGAAATGATTTCAATTACTTCATAAATTTTGCTTTTAATATTTTGATTGATCTGAGAAATTCTTACATGTTGGTGCATGAATCTTGATTATAAAATGGAAAATGGTTTTGAAATATTCATGTTATGCCTTGAAACATGTCATGGCATTTTGTATGAATGAAAAGATGTGAAAAAATAAAAGTATGAACACACGAGTAAATGATTTGAGCATGAATATGTGCCTTTTTTTAGGCAAGAGAGGAACTTGTTTCGTTAGTCACGTGCACGTTGACCCATAACCTTCTTTCGATTACCCACTTGAGGTCACGAGATCCTAAGAAATCAGACTCATTTTGTTCACGGTGTAAACTTTAATTTCTCCATTTCGATTCATGGAACTCTCGCGCCATTTGTTTGTACATTACATCATTGAATTGTCAAGTTTGTTGCATAACTTGAGTGTTTTGCCATGATGGTTAAATGCACTTTGCTATATTGAGGTGAGGACATTTTTAACTATAAGTTTTGAGCAAAAAGATCATGATATTGACTAAGAATTTGAGAACAAAGCGTTTTATAAATTCACTATGACTTTTATAAGACAAATGAACATTTCAACAATTTTGCTTATTCTTTATTATAAACTTGTTACCTATGAGCGTTCAAGCTCACCTCCCTTTTATCCCATCTTCAGGTGATAGCTAAGAGACCAATTTATCAAGAGACTAAGGGCATTTCTCCAAATTTGTTTATTTTGTAGTTTGAGTTGATTTTGGGAAAGCAAGAAATTTGTTTTTTCAATTGTAATTTGAGATTTTGAGATGATGTTGTAATGTGGCTTGAAATTTCATTAAAGATTTGTAAAACTTTATTCTTTTTATGTTAATGAAATGTGAATGGTGTATGGATGATGTGAGTTGAAAATAAATATATGTGAAGAAGAAATCAACTTGAGTCAATGATTTTGGAACATAAATCGTGGATATATATATATATATATATATATATATATATATGTATGTATACATAAGCGAGATACTATGGAAAGGAAGATAGGAATTATAACTGATCAGATGTAGTTGAAGGTGATGCGATAAATGAGTTGAGATTTGAGAGTTTAATGAAATCATTTTGGTATCTGAATGGTTATATTGAGAACATTCCAAGTTTGCATAGTGTAAAATTTCAAGTCTTCCATAAGGGAAAAATTTATGTTCTAACTTTAGGGAAAAAATCTGGATTGATCTCGGATGAATTTGACAAGTTGTCTTCGTGAATGTTGTAGCTTGTCTTTTTAACTTTCCAACATTATATAGTATGAAATTTTTGGATATCGGAGTCAAAAGTAATGGTCCTTACAAGTGGAGATGCTCAGGAGTATACGACGTATCGTCTAGTGATGACGTGTCGTCTAGTAAAGACACATCGTCTGGTGAGGACATATCATCTAATGAAGATGTATCATCTAGTGATGACATATCGTCTGGTGATGACGTGTCGCCTGGTGAAGACGCTTTGTCTAGTGAGGACGTATCATCTAGTAAGGACGCTTCATCTGGTGAGGACGTATCATCTGGTGAGGGCATATCGTCTAGTGAAGATGCTTCGTCTGGTGAGGACATATGATCTAGTGAGGACATATCGTCTAGTGAGGATGCTTCCTCTAGTGAGGATGTATCATCTAGCGAGGACGCTTTGTCCGGTGATGACGTATCGTCTGGTGATGATGTCATATCGTCTGGTGCATTGTTCATATGATCCTATCGTCTGGTCCCATTTCTGACCCTCTAGAAAATAGAATTTGCCTTCAAGGTCTTCATGAAAGTTGTATATATGAAAGTCCTCTTCGAAACCATTTAAAGAAAACCTTAATCTAATGTCTCTAGAGAAAGCTATGCCAATTGAAAGATATTTTTTGTGTATTATTTATAACCTTCTTCTAATCATTATTCATCTTGTATCGTCTACTCCAATTCTAATCCTTTAGATGAAAAAATCTCACTTCAATGTCTCATAAAAGATGTAGATATTGAAGTCCTCTTTTGAAACCTTAAATAATGACCTTGATCTGATGTCTTTAGAGCAAGTTATGCTTTTTTTTTTCCAGAAATAGGATCAATATGATTGAGAACGGAACCTTGTTTGATTTCCTTCGGCCAATATTTGTTATCTAACCTCCAAATAAAGTGATTCTTGAAGGAATAGATGCCAATATACATTGTGCTATCTCTCCATAAAAATTGGCAGCATTTCAAATTGACTGGAAAAAGGTTTTGATTAAAGGAAAGTAAAGGGATATGTTGGAATAGTATGAACTGATGTTATTTTACTGAACATGCTTCAACATTTTGAATATATTTGGATCTGTAAGGTTCTAACTAAGATGATTTCTAACATGGAGTAAACTAGAGACATAGGTTTACAAATTATATGGAGAGGTCGAATTCTGATTCAGCCTTTAAGATGTTCAATATTTGGATGGAAGTTGAGCATAGAATATTTGCTTCAGTATAAGAATAATTCAAAAAATAGGGCCCGACGCTTACGATTTAGAGAATGAAGATGAACCGAGGATGACTAATAAGGGTTAATTGGAATAACCATTCATGGTAACAAGCACAAGTAGATGTTTTATGACTCTAAATGTTGGACCCTGAAATTGGTGCCCAATAGTTGTGGTATCATAACAAAAGTTGGGTTCCAGAACTGGTGCCCAACAGTTGTGATATCAGAGCCCATAATTAGGATCTTACATGAGCATTTTTGGAAATATGTATCAAGTTACATGTATTTTGACATGTTTTAGCATGCAACAACAACTGATCCTTAGTCAAGATGCATATGTATGAGTTACACGCATGAGAAATTGTTAAGAGTTTGACCTAATAGAAATAGTAAGAAGAGAATGATGATCTGACAAAATGTGAGAAAATGAAAGTTTGTGGATATTACGTAGTCCGATATGTTAGACATAGATGTAGTATTTGTGATTATGTAAATGAATATGGTGAAAAAAAATTGTTGTGAATATGTACTTGAATTGATATGGATGTGAAAATTTTTTGTTGTGAATATGTACTTGAATGGATATGGATTTGAAAATATTTGCATGAATCGACTGAGAAGAAGTAGAGACATAAGTGGAAATGAAAAGATTTAAGGTGTACAAGAAAAGTGAAATTAAAAGGTTGAACTTGAAAGTTAGAATGATTGTTTAATTGTTGTGATAAGAGTTATGATCCGGTATAATAAGATATTAGTAAAATTGAGATTGTTGATGAAATTACAATGAGTAATGAATTTAAAGATAAAAAGAAAATATCATCTAGGATCAATGGAGATCAAAGTATCAATTATGTAAGATATAAATTGGTGAATTGATGGAGATAAATATGTGGACAAAATGGGATGATTTGATGATGCACATCTAAGCATATACAACAGTAATTATGTTCATTACTCTATTGAATTTTGGTAGTTAGAACATTATGACCTTATATGTAGCGCCCCCTCACCGTAGGGTACACATCGAGACGCCCGTGGGTCGTTCCGACACGTATCCCATAGCAAGGCAGCACTACTAACAAACACTATCACTAAACACTCGCATGACATCAAGAAAGATAAACCGCATCATGCAATTCACTAAAATTTAAAACCAAATTAATAAACTTTCCTTACAATGTCCATCCAAAATATAGACCAGTCTATCAGTCCCCTACAGGTTAAATACAATATCTCAAAAAGGGAAACTGATACAAACGTCTATACTAAGATCATCCCAAAAATAATCGTCCCAGCTGACCGACCTGTGATCCATCGCTTCACTTGATCACGAACCCTCTCTACAGGAAAAGTCTATCCCGGGAGCTAGAATCCTACTAACGCTGCCCTGAAAAATATATTGCAATGTTGGGTGAGTTTACGAACTCAATGAGAAACATCATCGATGGTTCACCCAACTCATGCATATACACATAATGTATCGCATAGATATATATATCAACACAATTTATAACACTATATAACAATTTACGCAATTTAGAACACTATACACCTTTATGCTGTAACACAGCTCAGACACGTCGCTTCACAATTATCACATATGCACATGCATTCTCAATTTCACTACACTATCAGATGCATATGTATGCAAATTATCATCTTATGTTGCTGTTGTGACTGAGCGTTTTCACTATCCCAATTAGGGCACTTTTCACACTGATCACATTTTCGGCGAGTAGGAGAGCCCTCAGGGTATGCACTACTGCCCACTCACATAAGGGATAGGAGAGCCCTCTGGGTATGCACTATTTCCCTTTTTGGCCTTAGGCCCACTCACTGATATCAAGCTTAAAGCTCTGATCACTAAGCTCCAGTCACAACTGTTTAATTACCACTTATAATCATGCTTAGCATGCACTGACACTAGCACATTCACTAATACATATATTTACATATATATATCACTTCGCTCACTTATCACAATCGGAACACTTACTCACATTTTCATACACTGATTCACAATCTCATGTATTCACGTTCACAACACATTTCACATTAACTCACAATTCTCAGCACATTTATCTCACAACTGAAAACATTTACATCGGCACAATCACTAACATTTATCACATTCAACTCATTTATTTCACATTCGTATCACTCACTTTGGCACTTTATTCACACATTCACGACACATTTCACATTCACCTATAATCAGAACACTCATTCATGATTACAACACAGCACATTTTATCACATAAGGATTGAGGAACCAACTAGGTTACTCACCTGTAACTTTCGAGCTACTGCCTGGAAGTCCCAGCAATATCCGTGGATTGTCGATCCAACGGTGCCTCTATAACAATACAAATGAATTCTCATCATTATTTGCTCAATCAATTTTAAATTCACTAATGCACATGTCTCAATTCGCAATGATATGATGCATGATCATGATTTCAAATGCTCATGTCCAAATCTGCTATCTCTCGCTTCACAACCCAAAATTCACTATTCACTAGGTCTATCTCATTCATTAAATCCTCCAATTTAACCTCTAATTGCTCAACACATATTTCTTAAGTCAAATTCAATACTGAAATTGACTCTCTTTTGATAAATTACGATTCCTCTAATCAAAATTCTACTCTCAATCTTTACCACAATCGTAGACCTCTCTCTCTAGTTCACAACGAATCAAGAATTATCTCAATTGGAGGTCTACACTAAAAGATATACCCTAAAAACCAATTCAATCGCATTCAAAATTTCATTCTTCGCCGCAGCCTTCCATCACTTGCCGCGGCGCACAGGGGACACTCGCCGCGGCGTGGGAATCATTCGCCGCGACGTGAAATCCTCTTCACGCCTTCGCCGCGACGTCATCTAGCCCTCGTCGCGGCGTGGAATTTCGCCTTCGCCATGGACGTCATCTGCTGCTTTCCATGCAAGGCAGCACGCTTTTTCTCGCCGGGTTGTGGCCTGCTCCAGACGTCGCGACGTGCGCCCGCACTTCGTCTTCTCCACGCGATTTTTCCGCCATTAATTCCTTACACTCAACATTAAAAACACTCTAACTACCCAGATTCCTCACATTTATGCTCATTAATGCCACAATCACAATAAATATCAACATTAAACACATTAAAAACTTACCAATCACTGAATCGACGGAAACCCTAAAAATCCCCAAAAATCCTCTAACTTCTTCTCCTTCCTTTCCCAGCCACAATGAACCTCAACACTAGCTCAACCTCAACATCTCCAAGATCTCTAGCAGCTCTTTGATCACAATGAAAGGAAACTACAAAATCTCCAAGGAGAAGCTCGCACTTTCGGCACGGTGAGGGAGAAAAGGAAAGGAAGGAAAATGTTTTCTGATTTCAAACCTAACACACATATATATATAGGGTTGATTTAAAAACTATAGATCACTGTCTCCAAATTCTTTTCAATCTCAGTCTCTAAATTTCACTAACTTATCACAATAATTCTCAACTCATAACTCTCAATTTTCATGCCATTTCTCACTCACTTTTGGAACCGCAAACAAAATTATCAATCTCTAGGTCAATTTTCCGGTCCAATCACATAACTCTAAAAATTCCAAAAAAATTCTCATAAATCCACAAAAATATGAAACACTCGATCCAATACTCAATTTTCAATTTCCAATTCTCTAAAGCTCCAATCTCACGCTAATTCAACTATACAACTTAATACTCTCAAATTCTCAATCAATTTACAATCTAATCAAATTGACTATTCACTTCAATTTTTCCTTAGCTCTCAAAATTCAATTCTCACTCAACTCTAATTTTTCAAGCCCACTAAATCATATCTAACACTTTATCTCTAAATTCACAACTCACAATTTCACACATAATCACAATTAAATGCTGGAATAATCATGAATGCATGTCGCTATGTATACATATGCAATTAACTCATATCACTGATGCAGAGGTAACTATATATGTGCAGTTCAATCATGAATGCACTCACTGCTCACTCATCCAGATTATCGATATGACCCTCACATCGGTAACGGGATGTTACATTATAAGAACGATATAAATCAGTCCTTTTGAGGTATTAAGGATAGCTGATAAAGTGATGATGATAACGGATGATTGTTAAACATTGCATGAACAATATAGATGATAGTATCAAGAAATCTTCTTTTGAAAAAGAATTTTATTGAATTAGGTTAAACAGATTAGATAGTTTATATTAAGAATCATCAATAAAGAATAAATTAGAAATGATATTGGAGTCCTAATCCTAATGGAGACTCAAACATAAGATATAGAATTTGTTACTGGGAGTATATGCATTTTTTGATGTAAAGTATCCAACTATGTGATTGGATTCTTGAATTTGAGTTAACATTAAGTATAAGAGACACAAATAAAATATAATGAATGTGTTACCAACACAGAAAATTAAGATTGAAAATAAATTGAAATGTGAGGAAAAACTAGTATGAATAAGCAAACATTAGAAAAATTCAATGTGAAATTTAGAGGAAATCGAATGAATTAAGAAAGTCATTCAAGAAAGGAAGTCAACTGGGAAATTGAAAATAACGTGAGACAATGCTACATCATTGAGGAATTAGTTATTTAAGGAATTATGAGAACTAGTTATGGGCACATGGAGTGTGATAATCATTGTTTCAGTTAGCAATTGCCCTGACAGTACTATGGTATTAAAGATTAAAACGATCCAAGTAAAATTTGATGATATATTAAATGTATTCGAAAAGTTGAGAAAAATAGTTTAAATACGTGAAGAAAAGCATGTAAATCATATAAGTAATGAAACTAAAGAGAATTTTGAGGAATTATACTAATATTAATTATATCATATAGATTTGGAGATTTATAGTATACAATGATGCTGTATAAGAGATTTGGATAAAATTCAATGCAGCATAATAAAATGATTTTACATGTATGGAGACAACTAAAAGTCTTATGAGTTGACTATTCGATACATGATTTAGAGCTGCTATAGTAATGCTTGCTCTAAAAGTTTGGAGATAGTATATGTATAGGAACATCTTAGATATATATATATATATATAAACATGTACAGATCATTAAAGTTTGAGGTAATTATTGAGATGAGCAAAATTGAAAATGAAACTGAGACAATTGATATAAGTACTAAAAGACTATGATTGTACAAATGAGTAATTCCAAGAAAAGTTAGTGTTATATTTGATACAATAAGTAGAAATTCGATATTGAGGTTATCAAATCTAGTACAAAAAGGAGCATAGAATGTGGATTTGAAGTTTGGGCAAATAAAAGTACTATTTGCTATGGAATTGAAGATCAATTTCATATAAAAGGATTAACCAAGTCCAAATTGAGGATTAAAAAATCGTGAATCTTATTGAGAGATTAAAAACAGGTGTGAATTTTGGGATCAAATAGGAAGAATGATACATTGTGATTGAAATAATAAGTATATGTATCGATAAAGATGATTGAGCAAAGAGATTGTTAGGAAAGTACAAATGGTAACGTAAGTTATACATCCTAGTAGGAATACGCCGAAATATCATTTACTGACTAAAAATGTCGAACCAAGTGAGTGAATGTTTAAATTGCCAACGATCTTAACTGTCAAAGATATACTTAAGGTTTATAGTTTGAAGTTTATAGGAACATGAGATCCATGTATAATTCTATTTGACTTCAAGCATCACAATTATTGTCATAGTGATTTCATTGTAATACCGCATAAGGAGTTAGATGACAGAAAGAGTCGTTTGCTTTTGTACTGTGATGATTAAGACCTAAAAAAAATGGTTGAAGGCCAGAAATGGAAATGTTACTAATAGGTAAAATTGATTAATATTATAAATTAAGTGATTCAAGGAAAGATGAATGATTTAGGTGGATCAATGCCAAATGCATGGAATATAATGAGATAGACATAAGAATTAACTATACTAAAACTATAGTGATGTGAATTATTAAGTGAAAGATAAATTATCTTTGAGAGTATCACCGTGCCAAGGTTTGCTTAAGTTAGGAAAAAGGATTAACTAAGCCTGACATGAATAGGTCTATATGAAATAGTTATGAGACATGTTACTAAAAAAAATGTTTTAGATTCGTAATGTGATATATGTGAATATGTTAAGAAATATTGATATAATATGATATTGGTGTTATCCACACAGGAAGTGGAAAATTGTGAGTAATCCGAAATATATTGAGGGAACAGATAAGATAGTGTGATGTCTGAATAAGTCATGGAAGAATGGATTGAATCAGTTGACTAAGGTCATTAGAAAGAAAATTATTTGAGTGATGAAGTTAAATGAAACACGGAGAAGTACAAGAGGAAGCATAGCCCTGCCCCTAGATCAGTTAGGTAAGAATTTCAAGGACAAAATTCTTTTAGGGGGGAGAATTGTTGGACCCTGAATTTTTTTCAATTATTATTGATTTATTTGTTTCATTATTTTTAAAATTGAGTCATTAATTTGATGGGCATAAATCGAGATTTGAAATTATATGGAAAGATTTGAATTAAGTTAGAGTTAATATGGTGTTTAAGAAGAATAAAGGAGTTAGGAGGTAAATGAAAGAAGGGGCAACGTCGGGACTCGATCCGGAGAGTGGATCCCAACCGGAAAGCGGAAAGCGGATAGCAAAAGAAAAAACGAAAGGTAAAAATGAATCCTAAACAGGTACAAATCGAATCGAAAGGCGAAAAACAATCGAAAACGAAAGTAGCAAAGCTGAATCAAGACAAAGCAAATTGGCTCGGAATCGAATGCTAAAGGTATATCAAAAACGAATCGAATTCTTAATAGAATCGAAAGCAAATCGAACCAAAACAACAAACGGTTTGATCGAACAAAAATCAAATTCCGACATCCGTGAATAAATAGTGTAGAAATAACTATCACGTTGGAAGCCTTAAAGTACATCAATCCGAAACTGGTCTAAATTTTATTTCCTTTTCTTTCTTATTCATTTCTTTCATCTTTATTCGATCTCATTCAAAATCAAAACAAATAATTCCCACTTTTGGAAAATCAACCTTATACAAATCTCAAAACATATAAAGCTTCTTAACATGCAATTTCTCAATCTCATCTTTTATTCAAAACAATAAAATCCATCAATTATTTCAATTTAATAATCATAGCAATATCATCAAAATATTCAATAATTTAAAAAATGATGAATTTCATAAATCTTGCAATTTCTTAAAATCATTCCGAAAGCAAGGAATTTAGTCCTTCAAAAATCATAAATTTCAAACATTTTCATAAAGATAATTTATAAAAGTTTTTGCTTCTTGATTTTTCAAAAATACATACTTAGCTTAAAATTCAATAAATAAGCATACTACCCACCTCGAATCAATGCTAGAAGCTTGTCCCTAGCTCCAATTTGACCATTTCTTCTTTCTTTCTTCCAATTTAAATTTTCTAAACAAAAGTCACCCAAATTCAACATCATAAATGACATAATCCTCAAAATTGATTTCATAAATCACAAACCCATTCTATTTTCAAGGAATCTAAACCAAAAATTTACTAAAAGCTCAAAGATCAAAAATTATTCTTACCTTCTTCTTCATATTTTCGGATTTTTCTTGGTTCCTATAGGGAACTTTCATCCTCTTCCACCTGTTTCCTCTTGAAATAAACGAAAATCATCTTTGGAAGCTAACAAAAATTCGAACTCTAAGATTTTTTCCCCTCTTCTCTCTTCTTTCTCCACCGAATGCTCCACCTTTCATCTCTTCTTTCATTTTCTTTCCTTTTTCTTCTAAGGGTCGTGTTCTACTTGTGCCAAACGACAGCCCTTGGTTTTATATTGCCAAGTCATTAAATGATTGCTAAAAGACCATAATGCCCCTCCATGTAAGGCTAAAACCTTAACTCTTTTAGTAAATTCCAAAATTGCCCCTCATGTCCTCTTTACACCATAATTTCTAACATTTAAATTCAATTTTATTCCATAAATTTCCCATATGCTTTTTCTCAATTTAACATGCTAATTATTCACATTAACATGTTAATTAAGTCCTCAAAATCATCAAATTAATCAAAGTCCCAAATTTCATTAAAATCATGTTTCGCTTAGGTCATTTTTCAAATCATCATTTTGAAGGAATTTGCTAAAACTTCCTCTAGGGAATTGTTCCTCATTTTCTTAATTTCATAACGCCACCAAAATAATTTAATTTGATGCATTATGCTAAAAGTTATGCTCCAAACATTTTGAACTTGTCTTATGCTAAAACATTTTCCAGCACTTTATTTCCTTCCAAAAATTGACATTATTAAAGACAAAATTGAAACTCAAGTCCTTCATAACATTTGTATCTCTATTTCTCCAGTTTAATTCAAATTAAGAATCACCTCATTTGGATTGCTAGAGCAAAAGGTATGGCCAAAATACTTTCAGATTTTTCTAATCCAAGACTGCACACAATTTCAAACTTCTATTCAAAAATTGAAAGTCTTAGGGGCTAAATTGAAATTCAATTTCTTCATATAATTTTTAGCACCATGTCTCTGTTTTATTTTGCCTCAAGAATCACTTGAATCGGATTACTACAGATTAAGAATTTCTCAAAATACTGAACTATGTTCAGAAAATTTCCCGAATCACTTTGATTAATTTAATCAACCTCAATTAAATCTCAAAAATCTATAATTTTCTCATGAATATGTAGATAATTTTCTTAGGAATCCAACGCTTCAAAAACCAAGTCAATCGGATGTCGGACGGAAAAGATAAGAATAAAAGAATAGGAAAAGGTCATATTTCCTATAAGATAGAAATAATAATGAAATAAATTAAAAAAACTAAAATATAATAATAATTAAATAAAAAAGACCCTTCTCGTGAGGGTGATACGTCGCCCTGGCGAGAGGGCTTCCGATTTTTTTTTTCAAATATATATATATATATATATATATCCGAATTTTCCAAAAATCGTAGCTCTTGATTCCGAATTCCAAATTTGACAAATTTGGTATCAATAGAAAGCTCAAAGGAAGTTCTACAACTTCCATGAAAAACTCAAAAACTAATTCCATCTCTAAGGTTATCAAATTTCAAATCAAAGATTATGCTCAAATAAAATCTCTAAACAATAACTCAACTTTGAAAATTTCTATCTTTCAACTCCAAAGTCCAAACATGTCATATTTTATATCAATGCAAAGATCAGAAAGAAACCTACAACTTTCCTGAAGGACAAAAAAATTAATTAGTCTATAAAGAAGTCAAATTTCCAATCAAAAGTTCTGTCCACTAATAATCATGCTAAAACAGTAATATAAACTTGTAAAAATCATAACTTCACATTCCATGATTTACAAATTTCATACTTCATATCAATGGAAAGATCAAAACATAATCTACAACTTTCATGAAATACTTAAAGGCAATTTCAAAGTCTAATTAAGTCAATTTCTCAGTCAAAGTTTCTGCTATAAAATTGGTCGACCTATGCCACATTCAAACTTCCAAATTTCATAACTTTTAATTCCGACATCAAAAAATATCATACTTTATGGTGACAGAAAGCTCTCAACAAAAGCCACAAGTTTCATGAAGATCATTTTCTCAAATTTACTTAAATCAAAAAGTCAACTCTCAAGTCAAACTTTCTATCACTATTCATCCCCAAAAGTCAATTCTTTAAATTCTCACACTTTTCTCTTTATTTCTTGATTTTCAACTTCCATTTCAATCCGCTAATTCACGTTAACTTTCATAGCCATACAAATATATTCAAATATCAAAATTATCAAAATCAATCAATTCTTTTTCTCATCACTTTCCTTTAAGTATAAATGCACTATACCATAACATAAACACAAAAACACTCATTTCTTTTCAATTATTATTTCTAAATTCTACTTAAAAATTAGGGTCTAATAGGCAAAATGGGAAGTCCAAAGGAGAGGAGGGGTATTTTTGGAAGGATAAGACCAAAATGTGGTCTTTTTTAAGAATAAGAAGAAAAAACGTAAATTGGGAGAGAGGAAGAGAAATAACAAATCAAAGAGAGAAAGAAGTGATATTTCGGTGGTTGAGAGAAAAGAATAGAGTTGAGCTAGAGTTTCTTCATTTCTTAGCTTTTTAAAGAGATTCCGAAGTGGTTCAAGAAGAGAAAAAGGTAGTGGAAGAGAAGAGCTTCCATTTGAGCCAAAGATCTCTTCATTTGGTGAAGAACCAAGGTAAGATCACCTAAATCTTTTGGGATTTTTGGAAGGATTTTAGTTCATGGAGTTTAGAAAATCCACGGGTTTAATTATTCTAGAACCAATTTTAGTGATTGTGCTTTTTGGGATTTTCAATTGAAAACCCTATTGAGTGGGATTTTTTTTGTTATTGTATAAAGGGGATCAAAGAGGCATTTTGAGCAAGTCTTTAAACAACGAAATCAAGGTGAGTTACATGTTTATAATAGAGTTATGAGCCATTACTGTTTTTACAAATCAAGAAAGTAAAATGATTTCAATTATTTCATAAATGTTGCTTTTAATGTTTTGAGTGATTTGAGAAATTCTTACACGTTAGTGCATGAATTTTGATTATAAAATAGAAAATGGTTTTGAAATATTCATGTTATGCTATGAAACATGTCATGGCATTTTGTATGAATGAAAAGATGTGAAAGCATGAAAGTACGAACACATGAGTAAATGATTTGAGCATGAATATGTGCTTTTGTTTGGGCAATATAGGAATGCGTTTCGTTAGTCATGTGCACGTCGACCTACAGCCGTCTCCCGGCTACCCTCTTGAAGCCATGAGATTTTGAAAAATCAAACTCGTTTTATTTACGGTGTAAACTTCAATTTCTCCGTTTTGTTCCACGGAAGTCTCGAGCCATTTGTTTGTGCATTGTATCATTGAATTGTCAAGTTTGTTGCATAACTTGAGTGTTTTTCCATGATGCTTTAATGTACTTTGCTATGTTGAGGTGAGGACATTTTTAACTATAAGTTTGAACAAAAAATCGTGATATTGACTGAGAATTTGAGAACAAAGCGTTTTATAAATTCACTATGACTTTTATAAGACAAATGAACATTTCAACGATTTTGTTTATTCTTTATTATAAACTTATTACCCACAAGCTTTCAAACTCACCCCCTTTTTATCCCATCTTCAGGTGATAACTTAGAAACCAAGTGATCAAGAGCCTAAGGGCATTTATCCAAAGTTGTTTATTTTTTAGTTTGGGTTGATTTTGGGAAAAGAAGAAGTTTATTGTTTAAGGAACTTTTGTAAATTGAGATTTTGAGACGATGTTGTAATGTGGCTTGAAATTCTATTCAATATTTGTAAAACTTTATTTTTTTATGTTAACGAAATGTGAATGGTGTATGGATGATGTGGGTTGAAATTAAATATACGTGAAGAAGAAATCAACTTGAGTTGATGATTTTGGAACATAAATCATGGATATATATATATGTGTGTGCATAAGCGAGATACTATGGAAAGGAAGATAGGAATTATAAATGATCAGATATAGTTAAAGGTGATGAGTCAAATGAGTTGAGATTTGAGAGTTTAATGAAATCATTTTGGTAGTTGAATGGTTATACTAAGAACATTCCAAGTTTGCATAGTTCAAAATTTCAAGTCTTCCATAAAGGAAAAATTCGTGTTCTGATTTTACAACAAAAAGCTAGATTTATCTAGGATGAATTTGACAAGTTGTCTTTATGGAAGTTGTAGTTTGTCTTTCTAGCTTTCCAACGGCATATATTATGGAATTTTTGGATATCGAAGTCAAAAGTTATAGTCCTTATAAGTGGATATGCTCAGGAGTATAGGACGCATCATCTAGTGATGACGTGTTGTCTAGTGAGGATGCATCATCTAGTAAGAACGTATCGTCTAGCGAAGACTTATGGTTTGGTGAGGATGACGTATCGTCTAGTGACGTCATATCGTTTGGTGCACTGTTCAATTGATCCTATTGTCTGGTCCCATTTTTTACCCTCTAGATGATAAAATTTGCCTTTAAGGTCTTCATGAAAGTGGTAGATCTGGAAGTTCTCTTTGTAACAATTCAAAGAAAATCTTAATTCGATGTCTCTAGAGAAAGCTATGCTAATTGCAAGATATCTTCTATGTTCTATTTAGAACCTTCTTCTGATCACTATTCATCTTGTATCGTCTGGTCTAATTATGATCCTTTAAATGACAAAATTTCACTTCAATGCCTGCATAAAAGATGTAGATATTGAATTCTTCTTTCGAACCCCTCAAGAATGATCTTAATTTGATCCCTAGAGCAAGTTATGCTATTTGTCCCAAAATAGGTTCAATATGATTGAGGACTGAACCTTGTTTGATTTCCTTCGGCTAATATTTGTTATCTGACGTCCAAATGAAGTGATTCTTGAAGGAATAGATCCCAACACACATATCTCTTCAAAAAAATTGGCAGCATTTTGAATTGATTGGAAAAAGGTTTTGATTAAAGGAAAGTAAAGAATATGTTGGAATAGTATGAACAGATGTTATTTTATTGAACATGTTTTGGCATTTTAAATATATCTGGATCTGTAGGGTTCCAACTGAGATGATTTCTAATGTGGAGTAAACTAGAGATGTTGGTTTACAAATTATATGAAGAGGGAAAATTCTGATTAAGCCTCTATGATTTTCAATATCTAGATAGAAGTTAAGCATAGAATATTTGCTTCAGAATAAGAATAATTCGAAAAACAGGGCCTGACACTTACGGTATCAGAGAATGAAGATGAATCGACGATGACTAATAAAGGTTAATTGGAATAACCATTTATGGTAACAAGCATAAGTAGACGTTTTATGACTTCAAATGTTGGACCCTGAAATTGGTGCCTAACAGTTGTGGTATCAGAGTAAGAGTTGGGTTCTAGAATCGGTGCCCAATAGTTGTGTTATTAAAGCAAGAGTTGGGTTCCAAAACTGGTGCCTAACATGTAGAAAGGTGTCAATACGGTGACTTGACTTTTATGTACTAGAGTTAAGGCTATGGCGTTCGCTTAATCAGTAATGCCCAGCACACGATTGGTCAATCGTTTTCTCACCAATCACAAAACAAATAATGTCCAATTATTAAGCATAAAATCAAGTAAGACATCATACCTTTATTTATCAGTGCAACCGATAAAATAAAACTGTGTCATGGCTATAAGCCAAAAGAGAAAAAAAAAACATGCAGTGTACATGACTCAATTGTACATATGTAAATTCCAAAACATTATCTCATGAAATAAAAGCCATCTTTTGTACTCCAAATGTAAAGTTTTTCAAAAATGTAGTTTCAAAAAATAAAACATTTTCTTTTACATTTCAAGTTTAGATTGGTGGAAAAAAATATCATTTCTCAAAATACATAATAAAAACATCAACTGCACTCCAAGTGCAACGAGATATTAAAAACAGTGTCGTTTCAATTTGAATTAGGGATTTCGCGTACAAAACAAATCTGAGTGGCCGTTAACTACATATATATCTAATCATATATGTATTGAAGTATGTAATACAATAATCGTATTACAATAAACATTATTTATTACAATAAGGAAATCAAATTACAATAAGGAAATAAAGGAGGATTTGAAATGCGAGATCTAAAAACAATCATACTTGTCTTAGGATGTTCTAATCCTATTTGAGAAATATGATTTCCCCAACTCAACTCAAAGAAGATATACTATCTCTTAACTTCAACAATGCTCGATAAGAGCTCCCTAATTCACGACTCCCGAGCCTTTATACATAAAAGACATATAATTAAATTACTACTTAAACATAAATTTCATATTTATACACCATCAAATTAGCTTCTATTTTGCATTTTCTAAGGCATTTACTACCTTTTATCCAAACTTTCTCATTTCGTAACATAGTTAAGCACATCTTTATCCAAGCATATTAGGCCATTATTCATCAATCTAAGTAACAATTCAAGTTCACTCTAAGTTGACATAAAAGTGTTTTCCAATGTATTCCATGATAAAGCCTTAAATCCTAAGCCAAGTTCACTTAGGCATTTCATCAAACACCTAAAGTGCATGATTTTCAAGTCACATTTTCAAGACTTTATTATAGTAATTCATGCTCCTATCATGTTATATAGTAAACACTTCTAATCAATGACACATTCCACCACTCCATTCCAACCAATTTCCTTCATTTAAGCTACATTTTATGAATTATACAACTCATTACATTAATCCACCTCTTCTCCATCATTTTTACCTAACCTTAACCAACAAAAATATTCTTAATTCTTCATCATCAATTCATATCATACATTTGTAATTAACACCATAGGATTCATTTAGACCATCAATTTCAAAGATATTCAAAAATTCACAAACTTTCACCTAAAGGGGACAATTTTGGTTTTGATTTAAAGAACCCTCTCCATGACACATTTCATTCATCTAAACCATTCTTCATGCATATTCAAGCATGAAGAACAACATATCTTAACACCAAACTCAGAATCATAATGTAGAGAGAGATGGGACAAAATTTACCTAAACCTTCCTTTGATGATATCTTCAAATCCTTTACGATTTTCTCAAATATAATGATAGATTTGAGTTTCTTGACTCCAAATTATCTTAGACACCCTGTTTTGAGTTGAAAAAGCAAAAAGAAGGGGTGAATTTTGATGATGGTTAAAACTTCCTCTTCTTCCTCTCTTTTTTCTTTTCTTCTCCTCTCTTTTAATTAAAACTAAGTGTTTTAAGTCTTTACTAATGTGATGCACGAACTTACATGGAGAAGGTTCTAGAATATTTGATCCTTATTTGATCAAAATATGGTGAAATTACCTCTTTACCCTTAGGTTATATGAAATTACCATTTTACCCTCCAAACTTTTCCTAAATTTGCAATTAAGCCCAAAATTTGGGAATCACCAAAAATTTTATTTTTATTTTGATCCTTGGAATTTTGAGAATTATAATTAAGTACCTTAACTTCATAAAATTACATATTGGTTCTCCAAGAATTGAAAAATTACGTTTAAGACCTTTAACTTTTGACAATTTACAAATAAGCCCTTATGTACGCCAACTTTTCCAATTAAACGAGTGTCCAATAAGTCTATAAATCATATCTAATCATCGATAAGGCATTAAAACATATTTAATTTAACCACCATGGTCATATTCATCCAATGGACTCAATTTTTCACATTTAAAAGTTTTTTTGTAAAAAATCTCCAAGATTTCACATACCGATGAACTCTAAGTTCATATAAGGGAATATAACATTATAAATCATTGACATACGTACCTAAAGGATTCTAATTCATCTTTGAACTAATATATAATCATGTATATATCAATATACAGTAGTATCTCTAAATAAAAAACCATTACCAAAGGATTTAGAAAGTCTAGCGTTACATTATGCATGGGGATGACCAATATGGTCACCCTCGTGCAAATTCTTATATAGTCCTTTAATCCATCTATTTTATTACGTGGCAGTTGTAGGTTGAACTAGCATGAAAACCTAAACTAGATAAGGCTACAAATAGAAAGGATAGGAGGGTGGTGGTGAGATCTTTCATTCATTCCACATTCCACATTCCACACATCACAAACACATTCGAGAAGAGAGGGATAGAGAGAAAGAAGGGAAGATGAGAAGAGAAATAGAGAGAGTAGGAGAAGAAGAAGTGTAACACCCCACTCCCGCGCGACCTGAACCCAACATCGATGGTGATATCCGAGTCCTTAGCCCGCGAGGGTGGCGCACTAAAACACTCATTCAGTAATCGGTACATTTTTTTTCACATAACAATATATGCAGAATTCAATGCCCAATTTGGGTCCTCATTCTATCATATACATTTTCGTTACATAAATAAAGACATGCAATGTAGACATGAACTGATCTCGACTTCTATCATTCACTTAAATCCTACAAATATACTCTCGTTGGCCTAACGGGGTATTCTTCTGATCCTGAAAAATAATTGCAAATTTCGGGTGAGTTTTGCGAACTCAGTGAGTGACCATCCTCGATGGCTCACTCATCACATATCACATAAGAAATATATTTTATAAATCACATTTCATTTCACATTTTTCCAATATCGCACATGTTCATATTATTTCACATTCAATCACTGAACCAATCTCACTTTATTTCCTATATCACATTATTTCCCATATTCATATCATTTCCTTAACAACCAGATTGAATCACATAAACTTGTTCAGTTATTTCACATTCAATATCATTTAATCATTTATTTCATGCATACGCAGTGTATATGAGACTCACTTTCCAATTGTTACTCGGTTGTGACCGAGTGCCTGAACTGTCCCATATATGGTTCATTGATAACTGTCCCATGTAGGGCTCATTGATAACTGTCCCATGTAGGGCTCATTGGTCACTGTACCATGTAGGGCTCATTGATAGCTGTCCCATAACTGTTCCATATGGGACTCATTGATAACTGTCCCATGTAGGGCTCATTGATAGCTGTCCCATATAGGGCCTATTAATCGTTGAGCTTGTAGCTCTGATAGGTGGCTACTCCAGTCACAATGGCCATTATGTTTTATGCGTTCATGCAATGGAATGCATCACCCACAATTATCTATCCCTTTCAATCACTTCTCATATCATCGGACTTTAGTCCGACATTCCACCCTTGAAGTGGAGCATTTCACAGTTTCGTTCATATCCAAATACACATTTCTCAATCAAATAAATATAAGGCATTTTTTTGCCTTTCACCAAATCAAAATATTCACTCAAATGCATATGGAATGCGTATGTGAAAATTTTCCCATTTATTATGATGTCGTGACCGAGTGCTCAAACTGTCCCAGTATGGGCGCATTAATTGTTGAGCCTGAGGCTTTGAAATCACTGTGGGCTCAAGGCCCAAGTACGGTGAGCTTTTAGCTCTCGATGGCTGCTCCGATCACAGCTACTATTATCTGATCATGCATTCATATATGCAATGCATATGTCACAATGTATCACATCATAACTAGGTAGTTCACAGATTCATAAACAAGTAGCACTTCTATGTCATAACTCCCAATACATTGGACCTTCTGTCCGGAATCCACAATCATATCCAATCACAAACCCACCATTATCTCCACAGTAAACATATCATAATCGAGATAACCATCTAGGTCACTCACCTCATATCTATGCTTGAAACTCGTCCATAGCATCAATTTCTCCATTACTTCTTTTCTTCATCAAAGTTAAAATTCCCTAAACCATAATCACCCAAATTCAACATCACATACTGCATAAACACTAAAATTGAGCTTAGGAAACACAACCCTATACCAATCTTAAGCCATATGAAACAAAACCCCTTCAAAAATTAACAAATAAAAAAATCTCAATCTTACCTTGATCTTTCACCAATCAATGAATTTCTTGGCTTGGATGGAAGCTCTAATCATCCTCCACGATTTTCTCTTCTTGACCACCATGAAAATCCCTCTTGAAGGCTTAGAAAATCAAGACCTAGTTTTGCTTTTCTTTTTCCTCCTTTCTCCACCGAAAGCTATCACTCTTCTCTCTTCTTCTGTTTCTCTTCTATTTTTTTTTCTAAGTCCTACGACAGCTCTCTTCTTCTTTTATTTAAACAAAACCCAACTTTTTTGATTTAACAAAATGCCATGAATGAGTGCATAATGTCCAATTTGCCCTTACATATAAGCCTTATAACTTAGAACCTTAAGTGATTGTCCAATAATGCCCTTCCTTTTTGCCATAAAAACTGACACCGTCGCTCCTTAATTCGATCAAGTAAAAGAAGCAATATGATAAAACTTTCTCCTAGAGAAAGGTTCCTCTCTGTCTGAGCTTTCTATTGACACCAAAATCGCTCAATTTAGTTCAGAAATGAAGAAGTTATGGCCAAAGCACGTTCAGACCAAAACTAAATCAAGACTGAACACTACATGTAACTTCACTCCAGAAGTTGAACATCTTAGAGGCTAAATTGCCATTCGGATCCTTCAGATAACTTGTATATCCATGTCTCTAGTTTCATTTGAAATAAGAATCAGATCTATAGATCAAGATATCTCCAAAATGTTGAAGTCTATTAGATATTTCATTCGGACCAAAACTAAATCAAGACGGAACACTACACATAACTTCACTCCAGAAGTTGAATATCTTAGAAGCTAAATTGTCAATCGGCTCCTTCATATAACTTGTAGATCCATGTCTCTATTTTCATTTGAAATAAGAATCAGATCTATTGGAGCTCTATAGCTCAAGATATCTACGAAATACTGAAGTCTGTTAGATATTTCGTTTGGACCAAAACTAAATCAAGACTGAACACTACACGTAACTTCACTCCAGAAGTTGAACATCTTAGATGCTAAATTGCTGATCTGCTCCTTCAGATGACTTGTATATCTATGTATTTAGTTTCATTTGAAACAATAATAAGATCGATTGCAGCTCTATAGTTCAATATATCTCCAAAATACTGAAGTCTGTTAAGAAAATATCTAACTCACAATCTTTTAATCGATCATCCCATTTGGATTTGATCTGCCATTTTCAATTCAATGCTCGGTCGGTCGGCTGGCTCTAGCTCAGTCGATTGGTCAGCTCTCGCTCGGTCGATCGATCAGCTCTCGCTCAGTCAGTCAGCCAACTCTCACTCGATCGATCGGCCAACGCTTGCTCAATCGGTCGGCCAGCAGAAGTCGGTCGGCCATTAAAGGTTTCCCAGTCGAACATCCTATCTTCCAAATTTCATAACCTTTGACTCAGAACTCCAAATTTTATAAACTTGGTATCGATGGAAAGATAAAAGAACTTTCTACAACTTTCATGAAGGATGTAAAAATCAGATCTGCCTATAAAGGGGTCAAAAAGTCCACAAAAGATGGGTGATCAATTAGCCCACCTGAACAGCAACATAACTTCTAGACCTCTGAACTTTCTACACCATTGTCCAAAATTTCCATACTTTATATCAACGAAAAGGTAAAAACATAATCTACCACTTCCATGAAGAATTTAAAGCCAAAATCAGTCTGTATAATGGTCGAAAATTCAATCAAACTTTCTGTCCTAATCACCTCTTCCTGAACAACTTTCAAAATCGATCATAACTCTTAGCTACGATATCAAAAAATTGCATACTTTACGGCGTTAGAAAGCTGGAAACATCAGCTACAGCTTTCATTAAGACCACTTTGACTAATGCCATCTAGATCAGTACTGTTTTTTCGTTGAAGTTTCTAAACACCATTCCTACACTTAGGATGGTTTAGCAACACATCAACTTCACTTATTCCCAATACCACATACATCGCAAACTCAATTTAAATCTCCCACATGCCAAACCAACATAAATAATCGATTGTAGAGGATATGCGCATACGCATTCCTCAATCACACAAGTCATACATAATCTGATACAATGTCTATTATTAACACAATCAGACACAAAACACTCATTTCATGTACTACCCTCAAAGTAACATTGCAATTGTTCCAATTAACATTACCCAAGTAAAACATTAAACACCACTAATTCCTCATTCCAAAGTGCAAGCATTCATGAATTAAATGCATATATATATATATATATACACATATATATATATGTATGTATGTATGTATGTATGTATGTATGTATGTAAATATGATGCATGAGCAAGGCCAACACGTTTCCTTTGTCTCTCCTTGAGTACATATGTACTGAGATTTAGGTTCTAACCTTTAATATGGGGACAAGATGTTACATTTCTTCCCCCTTAATAAATTTCATCCACAAAATTCTCATTCGATTGTTCAATATGGTAGAAGTGATCATTTACCATATGTCCCTCTATTTTCCATACACTGCATCACCCAATTACTCATTTTCAGAAAGATCACAGTAGACAGACTCAATAAGTCTTTCAGTCACTTAATTGACTATCTCAACAATCTTAACTATCTCATTTAATTATTTCAGATTACACACCAACTTTTATTTCGTAGGTTGTGGATCAGATCATCATTTCAACCTATTCACTTATCACATTTTATAAATCCAATACCTCTTTCACCAGTAACACTAACTCATAATTTTTTTTTCATACAGACCAATTCATATAGATTCATTGATACCTTTTTCCAATTCTGAGTACACTTTGCCAAGGTGTTTCTCACAAAAACACTTCATCTCTTTTTCGACACTTCACTATACTTTGGTGCTAACACATTGACACTTATGTCCATTTCACTATAACAGGTGTTAATTCACCTAACTCATTTATCTTTCATATATCATTGACTCTTATTTCAGATTCATCACTGTTCTTTAGTGTTCATGCACTCAATTCGTATATTCACTTTACTATATTTCATCTGTCCGATTTTGATCCACCTCATCTAACCCATTCATCTTTCACAAGTCACTTTCCTTTGTCTCACTCATCGTACCATTGTTATACCTATAGTTAATCAAAACTATACAACAAACTCACATTCCTATGAACTCCAAAATATAAGCTTTAAACACTTCTCACTGTTGGAAATTCAAACATGTAACCACGTATTTCTCTAGCAATTTCTTTGCTCAATCACTTTTGTCGGGTACACATACTTCTTATTTCCATCACCAAATATCGTTCTTCCGATTTCACTCGAAAGTTCAGATTCATTATGGCACTAACCATTTTGAATCCTTAACTCTTAAACTTTCTTACCTCTTTCCAGTAAAACTGAATCTAAAACTTTAATACACTAGTAACACTTCATTTTACCCCATATTCTACTTGACATTTTGCACTCTTCATTACCCTAAATTTAGAAACCCCAATATCTGAATTTGCTTTATTCATTTTAGAATTATCTGTTCAATGTTTTAGACTACATTCTACCTTTACCAGTGTAGAATTCATTTGTGCATGCCTTTCAAGCTTAATAATTTTCTCAAAATTATACAATTTTTACATTACAGGAATGCCTTAACATATCTAATATCTTCAAGACTTCAAACAATTTCTATCATAGCACCAATACCACTTATCAAAATCAACTCATATTATATTGTTACAACATATTGTATCATACTTTCTGATGTGAAACTTCATCATATACTGCACAATCTCCAAATGATATGCTTATCATCAGTGTCAGATTCCTCAATTATTCATATATCTCTTTTTACTTTTCAACACTTTCAAAATACCATCTATGATCATAGTCCTCAATTGATACCATTTGCTTACATCGCATAAATCTCTATTGGGGTACTGTTGACTTCAACAGACATCACTCAAAATTTTCATTGAGTCCACAATTGATTTTTTTTTTGGCAATCCCTTAATGAAGGTAACATTACCGCACGTCATTTTCAGTTTCCTCTTAGGACTTCTTGTCTCTACTGATTTTCTCTTTTCATTTGATTTCCCTTTAATTCACATCGACATATTCAAATGCCTATTCATTCGTACTTGTACCTCCATACATTCCACTTCGTTTGAGTATTTCACTTTATGGGTTGGTATTATTTTTTTAGATTCAATTTAAGATCTCCCAACCTTTTTGCATCAAATATTATGGAGGCCTATTCTCTTCACATTTGCAATAGGTTCACCTCAAATTGAAAATCCACTCACGTAGTTGGATACTTTACATTACCTTAAACACAATGCATATAATCTCAGTAGTATATTCCACTTGCTATGCTTGCGTCTCCTCTTGAGTACATACTTATTTTCGATTTGTTCCTGTCATGACTACTATTAACTTGAATCGTCTGTTCATCTTAACTCAATTAGAAAAATTCTTCTTTGAAAGAAGATCTCTTGTTACAATCATCGATACTGTTCACAAAATTCTCATCAACCAACTATGTTTCATAATTATGTTTCAATCATTCTTAGTATCTCAAAAAGATCAATTCCAACTATACTCAATATCTCAATAAGTGCAAAGTTTTTTTTCATATACCATAACTAAATGATTGGAACATCTTTTGCACTAAGGCCCTGTGAGGCACTAAACAATTTCTTTTACACTTATACTTTGGTTGTAACATCCCTTCACCGATAGGATGAGTACAGTTTGTCTCATACGTATTTTGTATACGTATTTTGCATCCATATTTTGTATATGCATTCGTAGCCTCTACATGATTGATAACTGTTCATAATTGCACACGCATATCTATGTACATGCATGTATGACAGATTTCCGACTTGATTGTGAAAATTGGAGATTTTGTGATAAGGTTAATTGTGCTTTGATTTGTGAATTGGAGTATTAAATTGAATTTAGGAATTGAGAATTGAAAATTGGAGTATGTGATTAATGTTTTCTAATTTTGAGGATTTATAGGAATTTTTCCAGAATTTTTAGAGTAACGGGTCCGGACCGGAAAAAATGGCTTAGCGACTGATTAATTGTGATTCCGGTTCCGAATTTGATTGACGATGGATATGAGGTCATTTGAATTATGATTCGAGGAATTAGGGTCTGAACCATTGGAATTCGAGAGCAATTAGAATTAGAATTGGATCGAGGTTGTTCATATTGGACTTGTGGCAATTAATTGCCAAACAAGCCTTAGTAATCCTTTAATATATAAAGCCCTAGCTTTTGAACTTTGCTCCCACAATGCTTGTTTCTCCCTTGAAGAAAAACTTGATTTTTTCTCCTTCTTCTTTGCGTGGATCTTAGCTTGGAGTTGCTTCTTGTTTTCTTCTTGCAAATCAATCCTTCTTTGTCCTTGATCATTCATCTCTTTGGCTTGGAGTGAAAGAAAATGGAGTTTGGGCTTATTGGGAGAAAACCGTGGATGAACTTAAGTGTGGGAATTTGAGTTTTCTTGGTATTTCTCAAGGGTTTTAGCTTGAATCAAGTAAGTTTCTATTCCTTTATGCTTTACATAGTTTAATTTAAGCATGGATTTGAGTATAAATTGTTTGAGAAATTATAGATTTTCGGATGATGTAGGTTTAGGGAAAATATGTGATTTTGATTTGGGTGTTTGATGAATAATGGTTATTTGATGGATTGAAGCTTAGGAATGAGTTGTGTTAAGTGTAGAATGTTGTTTAGGAGTGTTTAGAGGGGAAAGGATCGGATTAGAGTTGAAAAATCTAGGAATTTCTGGGTTTTTTGGGTGGTTCTGCGATCGCACGCCGAGGCGCATGAAGAACACACCCCGTGTTGGACCCCGAACCTTGAAGTGAAAATTTAGAAATAATAAATGATATCAAATGAGTGTTTTTGTATGTGATTTGTGTTATAAATGAGGAAATGTGATTTATGTATGATGATGGGCTGAGAAGCCTTAAGCATGAATCATGATTAGCTATGTAAGATATTATGGAAAAGCAAGAGAGAGTGAATGGCAAGATGCTGTGGAATATAAGGAATCATGTAAATTGAGGCTGAGATTTAGATGAATTCCAATGATAGTTGAATTGTTATAAATGTTGTTCAATTAAGAAAGTAAAGTTAGAATGAATGTTAAATGTATATGCTGATTCAAGGGAATTAGGGAACAATTGAAATAGAATTGGCCAAAGTTGCCTTCTTTGAAGTTGTAGTTTGTTCTTCCACCCTTCTAACGAGACTAAGTATGCAAGTTTTCGATATCGGAGTTAAGAGTTATAGTTGATACAAGTTAAGATGTTATATAAGATTGATGTTATTGATAGCTTTGATGAACGTTTGAAATTTGAGGTTTTGATGAACCAATTTAGTTGAGAGTTGAGAATTTCATGAATTGAATTTGTTGCTTGAATTGTTATGAAGTGTTTAGGCCTATAAATGAGTAAATATGTGAAGATTATAAGTGTATATGATGTTTAATTTGGATGTGAGAAACATTGGAAAAAGATTGAAAAGTCTTGGAATTTCGCATGTCCGTTAAACGGACATGGGAGTCTGTTTAATGGACAGCCTCGGGTCAAAAGGACCTCTCCCCATGCATATGTCCGTTAGTCGGACATGGTTGTCCGTTTAACGGACTGTCTCGGATGGTTTGGTATTGTTTTGGCCGTGCGTGTCCGTTAAACGGACATGCCTGTCCGTTTAACGGACAGCTACGGGTCACCTTAGGAAATTCGTGATTTTCACCCATTTTGAGGCCGAATCTCGCTTAGAGGCCTCTAATACGAGTTGTATATCTTGATCTTATCTTTCAAATGGAAATAGAACTAAGCCATTTGGATAATTGTAGAAAACGTTATGGCATTTGCTCCAAAAGAGTTTCAAATTGATTTCTGTTTTGCACATGTTGAGTTGTTTTGATCATAACTCACTCACCCGACCTCGGATTGAGGCGATTCTTGAACCATTGAATTCCTAACACATGTATCTTCCTCTCCATGAAAATTTGAATCAAATGGAGTCAAATTGAAAAAGCTTGATTGAATCATATAATGATCAGAATGTTTTGCCTCATTCTGAGCTTGCTATTTTCCTCCCTCATCCGACCCTATCACATCATTTGCTTATATCTTTTCCGTCCGACATCCGAATGATTCGGTTCTTGAAGCGTTGGATTCCTAAGACAATGAAGTTCAAGATTATGTGAAATTTATGAATTTTAGAGATTTAATTGAGCAAGATTAATTGAATCAAAGTGAGTCAGGAAAGTTTCTGAACATAGTTCAGTACTTTGCAAATTTTGGGATCTATAGAGATCCAATTGAAGCGAGGTTTGAGGCTAAATAAAGTTAAGAGAAGGGGCTAAAATTGTTATGAAGAAACGAAATTTCAAGTTAGCCTTTAAAAATGTTTATTTGTGGAAGGAAGTGAATTGCTAGAACATGTATTAGCAAAATGATATGTCTGACATGTTTAGACCATAACTTCTGATAAAGTGCTCCAAAATTGGATGATTCTTGAGGCTTTATGAAAGTAAGACATAGAGGAACAATTCTCTAGAAGGAAGGTTTAACAAATTCCTTCATTTAGATGTGAGAATAATTGTTCAAAAGTGAGCATGACTTGAAGAAAAGTTCAGGGGCAAACTAGGAAGTTAACTTAAGGATTTGAGTTTAAGGCTTATAAGAAGAGGGCAAAAGGGTCAATTACACTTCATTAAGTGATTAGGCATTATAAGAAGGGAGGAGTGTCATTTTTAGAGAAGACTCGCGAAATTTCCTGAAGAAAGAAGAAAGAAGAAGAGGGAAGAGAGAAGAGAAAGAAACGATGGAGGAGAAGAAGGAAAATAAGGTAGGGTTTCTGAATTTTAAAGGATTCAAGCTTGATTTTCCATGGATTCATGAAGGAAAAGAGGGAAAGAGAAGAGATCTACCCTCAAAGCTAAGAAGAATTTTGAAAATAGGAAGAGAAAGAGGTAAGAGAATCTTTAAGTTTGAGTTTTAGTGTTTTGTTAGTTTAGAAATATGGAAAAAGTTATGGGTTTGTGGTTTTTGAAGTTAGTTTGATTATTACGTCATAAGTTATGTTTGATTTTGGATGAAAAATGAGTTAGACATTATGCCAACTTATATGAGTGGGGATTTTGGAAGATTAAGATTTAGAGAGGCTAGAAATCTTATGGGCTTGTCAATTATGAAATCAATTTTGAGAAATATGATGTTTATGATATTGGAATTGGTTGATTATGGCTTAGGTGATTTTAAGTTGAAGGAGGGAGTGAAGTAAAGATCAAGTTGAAGCTTTGGACAAGAGTATGCATGGAATTAAAGGTGGGTAATATGTTTATTTTTCAAATTATAAGCTAATTGTAAATATTGGTTTTATATGCTATTGTTTTCAAATGATTTGAATCAATTGACTTTCGGAATGATTTATGAACTATTGAAATTATTATTTTTCAAATAAATCCAAAATTGTTTCGGACTTTAAAACGAAATGATTCGATTGACTACTTTCAAAGTAATTGAAGGATTTGATGAAATGATCATGATTGATAAATTCTTATGTTTGATTTGTTTGAGTTTTCAATATGTGAATTGTGATTATTTATGAGATTGATAGTTTGAGATTGTGTTTAAATTGTTATATGCATGTATACAAGTTGTAAGTGTAAATGTGTTGAATACGACATTATATGAAAAGTTAAATTTTCGAAACATGCCTTCGGGCAATATGAAATTTTCAAACATGAATACGTGTTACATGAGTTTGGTTAGGTCCTTCATGTGGAGTCAGTGCACTGGTCTCGTTTTTAAAGCCTTCTCCCGGCTGCCCGCTAGTGGCATAGGAGCTCCATTTTTGGACTCCCCATGTGTTTCACGGCTGCACATGACCGCTTTGCGAAAATGTGCAGTACGTCCTGTTTTATGGACCAACCCAAACCGATTGATATGTTATATGTTTTTCTTTGTTTTAAATGTGTTGCATTTATGTATGTGATGCATTTCTTGGTTGCAATGTTTTGAAAATTTGACAAATGAAAATTTTGGATTTTCCATTATGATAGTTTGGAAACTGTTTGAAAATGTTACGAGGACGCTGGAAATTGAAAAGCTTTTAGAAATAAACCTCCGATGTTTTCTCACTATAATAGTTGATCAATGAAAATAAGATTTGAAAATGTTTTTGCTTATCATTTGTTAAATAAACATGTTATCCACGAGCTTCCGAGCTCACCCCCCCTTTCATCCCCATCTCCAGGTGTTCGAGCAGAAGATTGGATGAAAGAAATCAAGATATCAGTATTTGTATATGTTTTGTACTTTGTGTTATTGGTTTAAGATTCTTAGAAATGGTCTATGGCTTGGAATGCCATTAGAGTATTGTAAGCTTTTGGGTTCTTAATGTATTTTGAGTTTATGATACTGTATAAACACTTGAGTTATGAAATTGGGGAATGTGTATTGGATATGGAATGTACATTTGGGTTTTGTATGTAAAATTGTATTGAGTTAGGAATGTATTTGGGGTATATATGTATAGACATAGATAAATGTATTTGATGTTGGGATATAAATTATATATGAATTGTGAAGACTTATAAATTCAATTGGTTGAGTTTGATGGAAGCATGAAATTTGTATATGGCAATTGTTTATGAGTTTGAATGTGTTGAATATGAATTGATATGAAAATGACTTGAGGTGGTTTAGAATTTAGGTTTGCGTTTGCTGAGATCCCGGACGGAGGGTCTGGTAGATCATGATGTATGTGTATCTGTCTGGAAGTTATAGAAGTGAGTCTTGCTATTTGCAGGTTTGGGTTTTGTCTAAGTGCAGTCGTTATGCTGCCGGATTTTATATAGAAATATAGGGATAAGTGAAGTTATGTATGAAGTTATTGACATGAGTATGAGATAGTTATGATAAGGAACGCGAATGCGATGAATAAGAAGAGTAAAGAAATTGGCGATTTAATATAAGTTTAAGGCTAAGTCCAAGTATGATAGATGTAAAGCATGCTTAAGAGAGCAAGAGAGAAAAAAAATGTACATCGACTTTCGGATAGGTCAAGTCATAAGGGTTTCCAACGCGACAAGTTTTTATGTGCACGCTTCGGATGTCGGAATTTGAAATTCTGTTCGAAACCACCATTTGGATACTTGGTTTTCAAGTTCATTTTCTAGTTGCAATTGAATTCATTTGGTATCAGATTTGATCCGTTTGTTTCGCATTCGTATTCGATTTCTTTCTGTATTCGATTCGACTTATTTGATATTCGATTTCAGTTGAATTTCGATCCTATTAGCTTTGCATTTGTTTCGTTTCATTCGCTTTGGCTTTCGATTTTCATTCCGCTTCAAGAGTGTTTATGAGAGATCTTGTTCAGTTTAAGCAGTGCTAACGTTTAGTGTAAAGAAGTTGGGTCTCGGTAACGGGATCCAACATTTATGGTATCAGAGCCCAGTAATATGATCTTACTGGGGCATATGGATATGAGTGTTTCTGCATATGAATTTGATCAGAGTTTGTGAAGATAAGTTTGATTTTGTGAAAGTATGATATTGAAGGACCTATGTGATTATTATTTATGTTTGAGTTTAGGATTATGATGCTGGAAATGAAGATTTCAAATTTTCATGATGAATTTAGAAGATATGACCTCGAATATATGTGAAATGCAGATATGAATCTTTAAAGATGAGTTGGTGATAGGAATACATGTATAGAAGTTAAAAGAGATTGAGATTGAATGGTTTTGGTCTATATCAAGGTTCTCCATAAATTAGATCATTGGCTTATGAGAAGAAATAGTGTTTGATATGATAGTGATGATTTCAATCTCATAAAGAAGTGGATATCTGCGAGTAAGATAAGAATATGTGTGATAAGAATTTGAGTGATTTTAGGTTTGTGAAAATGAAAAATGAGATTAGCATTTGATGATGAATTGGGTTGTATGATTTTTGAATATGCATTTGTGAGAGAAATATATACATTTGTGAGAGAACTAAAGAAGATTTGCAACATGAGTGAAATCTATGTACTTGTGAGAATATGATGGGAACTATTGGAGTGTGAATATGATATAGATGGTATATGATATAAGATATGATGGTATATGATATAAGAGGTGAAAAACATGATGAATATGTGTGGTGAGGATTTGAATATGTGAATGACTAGGATCATTTGGAAGATATTAGCTAAATGATTGTGATACACAATTCACTTAAGTATGAATTTCGAGGACGAAATTCTTTTAAGAGGGGGAGAAATGTTGGACCCCGAACCTTGAAGTGAAAATTTAGAAATAATAAATGATATCAAATGAGTGTTTTTGTATGTGATTTGTGTTATAGATGAGGAAATGTGATTTATGTATGATGATGGGCTGAGAAGCCTTAAGCATGAATCATGATTAGCTATGTAAGATATTATGGAAAAGCAAGAGAGAGTGAATGGCAAGATGCTGTGGAATATAAGGAATCATGTAAATTGAGGCTGAGATTTAGATGAATTCCAATGATAGTTGAATTGTTATAAATGTTGTTCAATTAAGAAAGTAAAGTTAGAATGAATGTTAAATGTATATGCTGATTCAAGGGAATTAGGGAACAATTGAAATCGAATTGGCCAAAGTTGCCTTCTTTGAAGTTGAAGTTTGTTCTTCCACCCTTCTAACGAGACTAAGTATGCAAGTTTTCGATAACAGAGTTAAGAGTTATAGTTGATACAAGTTAAGATGTTATATAAGATTGATATTATTGATAGCTTTGATGAACGTTTGAAATTTGAGGTTTTGATGAACCAATTTAGTTGAGAGTTGAGAATTTCATGAATTGAATTTGTTGCTTGAATTGTTATGAAGTGTTTAGGCCTATAAATGAGTAAATATGTGAAGATTATAAGTGTATATGATGTTAGTTTGGATGTGAGAAACATTGGAAAAAGATTGAAAAGTCTTGGAATTTCGCATGTCCGTTAAACGGACATGGGAGTCCGTTTAATGGACAGCCTCGGGTCAAAAGGACCCCTCCCCATGCATATGTCCGTTAGGCGGACATGGGTGTCCGTTTAACGGACTGTCTCGGATGGTTTGGTGTTGTTTTGGCCGTGCGTGTCCGTTAAACGGACATGCCTGTCCGTTTAACGGACAGCTACAGGTCACCTTGGGAAATTCGTGATTTTCACCCATTTTGAGGCCGAATCTAGCTTAGAGGCCTCTAATAAGAGTTGTATATCTTGATCTTATCTTTCAAATGGAACTAGAACGAAGCCATTTGGATAATTTTAGAAAAAGTTATGGCATTTGCTCCAAAAGAGTTTCAAATTGATTTCTGTTTTGAACACGTTGAGTTGTTTTGATCATAACTCACTCACCCGACCTCGGATTGAGGCGATTCTTGAACCATTGAATTCCTAACACATGTATCTTCCTCTCCATGAAAATTTGAGTCAATTGGAGTCAAATTGAAAAGGTTGGATTGAATCATATAATGATCAGAATGTTTTGCCTCATTCTGAGCTTGCTATTTTCCTCCCTCATCCGACCCTATCACATCATTTGCTTATATCTTTTCCGTCCGACATCCGAATGATTCGGTTCTTGAAGCGTTGGATTCCTAAGACAATGAAGTTCAAGATTATGTGAAATTTATGAATTTTAGAGATTTAATTGAGCAAGATTAATTGAATCAAAGTGAGTCAGGAAAGTTTCTGAACATAGTTCAGTACTTTGCAAATTTTGGGATCTATAGAGATCCAATTGAAGCGAGGTTTGAGGCTAAATAAAGTTAAGACAAGGGGCTACAATTGTTATGAAGAATTGAAATTTCAAGTTAGCCTTTAAAAATGTTTATTTGTGGAAGGAAGTGAATTGCTAGAACATGTATTAGAAAAATGATATGTCCGACATGTTTAGACCATAACTTCTGATAAAGTGCTCCAAATTGGATGATTCTTGAGGCTTTATGAAAGTAAGACATAGAGGAACAATTCTCTAGAAGGAAGGTTTAACAAATTCCTTCATTTAGATGTGAGAATAATTGTCCAAAAGTGAGCATGACTTGAAGAAAAGTTCAGGGGCAAACTAGGAAGTTAACTTAAGGATTTGAGTTTAAGGCTTATAAGAAGAGGGAAAAAGGGTCAATTACACTTCATTAAGTGATTAGGCATTATAAGAAGGGAGGAGTTTCGTTTTTAGAGAAGACTCACGAAATTTCCAGAAGAAAGAAGAAAGAAGAAGAGGGAAGAGAGAAGAGAAAGAAATGATGGAGGAGAAGAAGGAAAATAAGGTAGGGTTTCTGAATTTTAAAGGATTCAAGCTTGATTTTCCATGGATTCATGAAGGAAAAGAGGGAAAGAGAAGAGATCTACCCTCAAAGCCAAGAAGAATTTCGAAAATAGGAAGAGAAAGAGGTAAGAGAATCTTTAAGTTTGAGTTTTAGTGTTTTGTTAGTTTAGAAATATGGAAAAAGTTATGGGTTTGTGGTTTTTGAAGTTAGTTTGATTATTACGTCATAAGTTATGTTTGATTTTGGATGAAAAATGAGTTAGACATTATGCCAACTTATATGAGTGGGGATTTTGGAAGATTAAGATGTAGAGAGGCTAGAAATCTTATGGGCTTGTCAATTATGAAATCAATTTTGAGAAATACGATGTTTATGATATTGGAATTGGTTGATTATGGCTTAGGTGATTTTAAGTTGAAGGAGGGAGTGAAGTAAAGATCAAGTTGAAGCTTTGGACAAGAGTATGCATGGAATTAAAGGTGGGTAATATGTTTATTTTTCAAATTATAAGCTAATTGTAAATATTGGTTTTATATGCTATTGTTTTCAAATGATTTGAATCAATTGACTTTCGGAATGATTTATGAACTATTGAAATTATTATTTTTCAAATAAATCCGAAATAATTTCGGACTTTAAAACGAAATGATTCGATTGACTACTTTCAAAGTAATTGAAGGATTTGATGAAATGATCATGATTGATAAATTCTTATGTTTGATTTGTTTGAGTTTTCAATATGTGAATTGTGATTATTTATGAGATTGATAGTTTGAGATTGTGTTTAAATTGTTATATGCATGTATACAAGTTGTAAGTGTAAATGTGTTGAATACGGCATTATATGAAAAGTTAAATTTTCGAAACATGCCTTCGGGCAATATGAAATTTTCAAGCATGAATACGTGTTACATGGGTTTGGTTAGGTCCTTCATGTGGAGTCAGTGCACTGGTCTCGTTTTTAAAGCCTTCTCCCGGCTGCCCGCTAGTGGCATAGGAGCTCCGTTTTCGGACTCCCCATGTGTTTCACGGCTGCACATGACCGCTTTGCAGGAATGTGCAGTACGTCCTGTTTTATGGACCAACCCAAACCGATTGATATGTTATATGTTTTGCTTTGTTTTAAATGTGCTGCATTTATGTATGTGATGCATTTCTTGGTTGCAATGTTTTGAAAATTTGACAAATGAAAATTTTGGATTTTCCATTATGATAGTTTGGAAACTGTTTGAAAATGTTATGAGGGACGCTGGAAATTGAAAAGCTTTTTAGAAATAAACCCTCCGATGTTTTTCTCACTATAATAGTTGATCAATGAAAAATAAGATTTGAAAATGTTTTTGCTTATCATTTGTTAAATAAACATGTTATCCACGAGCTTCCGAGCTCACCCCCCCTTTCATCCCCATCTCCAGGTGTTCGAGCGGGAGATTGGATGAAAGACATCAAGATATCAGTATTTGTATATGTTTTGTACTTTGTGTTATTGGTTTAAGATTCTTAGAAATGGTCTATGGCTTGGAATGTCATTAGAGTATTGTAAGCTTTTGGGTTCTTAATATATTTTGAGTTTATGATACTGTATAAACACTTGAGTTATGAAATTGGGGAATGTGTATTGGCTATGGAATGTACATTTGGGTTTTGTATGTAAAATTGTATTGAGTTAGGAATGTATTTGGGGTATATATGTATAGACATAGGTAAATGTATTTGATGTTGGGATATAAATTGTATATGAATTGTGAAGACTTATAAATTCAATTGGTTGAGTTTGATGGAAGCATGAAATTTGTATATGACAATTGTTTATGAGTTTGAATGTGTTGAATATGAATTGATATGAAAATGACTTGAGGTGGTTTAGAATTTAGGTTTGCATTTGCTGAGATCCCGGACGGAGGGTCCGGTAGATCATGATGTATGTGTATCTTTCTGGAAGTTATAGAAGTGAGTCTTGCTATTTGCAGGTTTGGGTTTTGTCTAAGTGCAGTCGTTATGCTGCCGGATTTTATATAGAAATATTGGGATAAGTGAAGTTATGTATGAAGTTATTGACATGAGTATGAGATAGTTATGATAAGGAACACGAATGCGATGAATAAGAAGAATAAAGCAACTGGCGATTAATATAAGTTTAAGGCTAAGTCCAAGTATGATAGATGTAAAGCATGCTTAAGAGAGCTAGAGAGAAAAAAATGTACATCGACTTTCGGATAGGTCAAGTCATAAGGGTTTCCAACGCGACAAGTTTTTATGTGCACGCTTCAGATGTCGGAATTTGAAATTCTGTTCGAAACCACCATTTGGATACTTGGTTTTCAAGTTCATTTTCTAGTTGCAATTGAATTCATTTGGTATCAAATTTGATCCGTTTGTTTCGCATTCGTATTCGATTTCTGTCTGTATTCGATTCGACTTATTTGATATTCAATTTCAGTTGAATTTCGATCCTATTAGCTTTGCATTTGTTTCGTTTCATTCGCTTTGGTTTTCGATTTTCATTCCGCTTCAAGAGTGTTTATGAGAGATCTTGTTCAGTTTAAGTAGTGCTAGCGTTTGGTGTAAAGAAGTTGGGTCTCGGTAACGGGATCCAACACTGAGGCGAGCGAGGAAATGCAGCACGCCGCGACGAGCGCGGAGCGCCACCACGACAGCGAGATTGGCCCACGTCATGACGTCGCGCAACGCTGCATTTACGCAGTGAAGAAGGAAGCGTTCGCAAATGAGGCGTCTGCGGACGCATGCGAAGGCATAGAGAAAAGGAGCTCGCCGTGGTGAGGGATGTTCTTTTCTGAAAATAAATTGGAGATTTTAATACTTTGTAATTGGGAATTTCATGATTCAATTAGATGCGGATGGATTTCAATTTAGAAGAATGGAATTTCGGAAATGTAATTCGGTGGTTCTCTAAATCAGATGGCAATTGGATAGTGAATTTGATTATGATTTAACGATAATTCCTATGTCTTAGAATTTGATCTTGAAAGATATAAAACTTAGCCAATTGACTTATGGTATTAGAAATTGCTATGGATTAGTGTAAAAGCACAGAATTGGTGAGAATCAATATTAGGGTCGGAAATGTCATAACATGCATAATACAACATTCATTTGAGACATCAGCACTTCTGATTATTACAATTGATACAATTAGTGATATTCAGCTATTATGATTATTGTAGAAGCTCAAGTGGAGCATCGATCCTCTGACGCAGCAGAGACTTCCTGGCAGTAGCTCGGAAGTTTAGAGGTGAGTAACCTAGTTGGTTTCTCAATCTCTGATGTGTTAAATGCTTTGTGTGTGAACTATCTGTGCATATGATTGAGTGATTCGTATAAATTATGCTATTGTGTATTGTGAATGCATGCTAGGCATGAATAGAAATCAGTAACTGACAGTTGTGACTGGAGCACATTTTGATCTGATCAGAGCTATAAACTCAATTATTGTGAGAAGGGAATAGTGCATACCCAGAGGGCTCTCCTATCCCTAGTGCGCGTGGGCAGTAGTGCATACCCAGAGGGCTCTCCTACCCCCGAAAAAGCGATTTCTGTGTGATGTGTAATGTTCCTAGCAATGGGATAATTCTGAAACCCAGTCACAGCACTAAAATGAAATGGAAAGCATTATGCATTCAGTATGTGATTGTGCTGTGAATTTTAAATTGGTTAAAAGTAAATGTGTGATAGTTGTGTAGTACAAGTATGACTGTGATTCTGAATATGCTATATGTTGCTTTGTACGCAATTTTGCGTAATGCATGAATTGAGTGAACCATCGATGATGGTTACTCATTGAGTTCGCAAACTCACCCAAAATAGTAACTATTTTTTAGGATAGCGAGAGTGCGACTCCTAGTTTCGGATTGTGAGACCTTTCCTACTGTGTGTGTGTCGGCGAGAGGAGCATGGCCCACAGGTCGGTCAGCTGGGGATCCTTTGGGATATTTTGGGGATGACATAGTTAGGAGTTATGTTAGTTCTTTTGGACTTGTACAGTTGTAAATATGACCGGATGTTGTATTTAGGGTTTTAGGAAATGAATGAAAAAGGGTCTTTCGGTTTTAAAATTTAGTGAATGTGATCTTACTGCTTTATTATTGATGCCATGAGGTTTTTAGAATTGATCGTATCGTAGTGCACCCTCATCGTAGGGTAGGTATTGGTATGACCTACGGGCGTCCCGGTGTATACTCTATGGTAAGGGGGCGCTATATTGGTGGTATCAGAGCATAGTTTGGCATCTTTTGGGCAAAGAGTATCTTAGGCTTGAATCCTTATAAGAAAAGCAAGAAATTGACCAAAATTGTGATTTTATTGTAGGTCATCCATCTTTGGTGATCAGGTAGATCACTCAGCTGACCAAGGATCAGTAGGAGCAAGTAGGGAGTCTTCTGTGCCTTTGTATGAGGGGCAGCCTCCGATAGTTCTCATGAGACGGGAAAGGAGGTATGATCGTATGCGTATGCAGGGAGCTGTGGATTTTTATGGCAGCACAGACCCTGCGAAGGCTGAGGGTTGGTTGGAGAGGACCGAGCGAGTCCTCGATCAGATGGATTGCGACCCTGAGGAGCGTTTTGATTATGCTGTCTCATTGCTTTAGGGTCTAGCGTATCAGTGGTGGAAGACTGTCCTAGGTAGTTCCACCAGACCTTGTGTGTTGACTTGGGCAGATTTTCTGAGAGCGTTTCGGGATAACTATACGCCTAAGGTTTATATGGAGATGAAGATGCAGGAGTTTTTAGATTTGAGACAGGGGTCCATGGCAGTAGCCGACTACGAGGTCAGGTTTAATGAGTTGTCGGTATATGCTTCTGTTTTAATTTCTCCTGAGGCTGATAGGTGCCGGAGATTCGAGGGAGGGCTGAATCTGGAGATTCGTACCAGGTTAGCCCGGTCTGATATGGGCACCTTTGTGGAGTTGAGAGCAGCTGCAGTGAGGATTGAGCAGCTCTTGAGACAGAGTCGGGTTGAGACTGGTCAGGGATCTAGGAGCAAGAGATCTAGTGACAGTCAGGGCAGCTCTGGTAGGGGCTTTAGTAGACGCCAGGGCAGATTCAGATTTTCGGGAGGACCCAGGCAATCTGGTTCTGTTTAGAGAGGCAGATTTGGGCAGTTGGGTAGTAGTAGTGTCAGTGGTAGAGGCTCCGACCAGCTTCCTCCATTGTGTGAGTTTTGTGAGAGGAGGCATAGTGGAGAGTGCTGGAGGTTTACTGGAGCTTGTCTGAGATGTGGCTCGATGGAGCATCAGATTCGGCATTGTCCAGAGATTTTGGGAGCTCGGTCCGCTTGAGTGGGAGGCCGGTAGTACGACACGGTCTGTGAGTCGAGTCTTGGACTGGATTCAGGGGCCGAGGTAGAGCCCGGGGTAGAGCTGGAGATTTTTTTGTGGGGTCCGAGAGTCGGGGTAGTCGGCCGCAGTCCCAGACCAGGGTCTACGCCATGACCAGACAGGAGGCCCAGGACTCTCGGATGTGGTTGCGAGTTTATACGCTCTCTGATATTGAGGTGTTTGCATTGATAGATCCAGGGTCCACGCATTCTTTTATTGCACCGCATGTGGCATGTAGATTGCATGTGGTTAGGGAGATGTTGCAGTGTGGGCTAGAGGTGAGTACGCCTCTAGGTAGTACGACAATCTTGGGAGAGGTCTGCAAGGAGTGTCCGATTATGATTGATCAGTCGGAACTGCGTGCAGACTTGATTGTGTTGCCCCTTCGAGAGATAGATTTGATTTTAGGGATGGACTGGCTCACTGCCCATAGGGCTATCATGGATTGTTATACCAAGGAGGTTGTGTTGGAGTCCCCTGGTCAGCCTAGGGCTGTGTTTCGAGGTGTTAGTCAGGCAGTGCCAGCCAGGATGATCTCGTTTCTGAGTGCTCTGAGGTTGATGAGAGGTGGCTGTGAGGCCTATTTGGCGCATGTAGTGGATTCCCGAGTGCAGCAGAGTTTGCAGGATGTTCCCGTGATCAGGAAATTTCCAGATGTGTTTCCCGAGGAGTTACCGGGTTTGCCGCCAGATCAGGAGACAGAGTTTGAGATAGACCTCATTCCAGGTACCACTCCTATATCGATACCTCCGTATAGGATGGCACCGGTGGAACTGAGGGAGCTTAAGGCTCAGTTGCAGGAGTTGTTGGATAAAGGATTCATCAGGCCACGTGTTTCGCCGAGGGGAGCTCCAGTGCTGTTTGTGAAGAAGAAGGACGGGACTATGAGGCTGTGTATCGATTATAGGCAGCTTAATCGGGTTACAGTTAAGAACAAGTACCGACTGCCTAGGATCGATGATCTCTTTGATCAGTTGCAGGGAGCTCAGATATTTACCAGGTTGGATTTGAGATCCGGGTACTATCAGTTGAGGATCGCAGAGGCCGATGTGCCTAAAAGTGCTTTCAGGAGCAGGTATGGGCATTTTGAGTTCTTAGTGATGTCGTTCGGGTTGACTAATGCCCCGACAGCCTTCATGGCTTTGATGAATAGAGTTTTTTAGCCCTACCTGGATCAGTTCGTGATCGTATTTATTGATGACATTCTAGTGTACTCGAGGACTAGACAGGAGCATGCGGAGCATCTGAGGATAGTGCTGCAGATTATGAGAGATTGGCAGCTGTATGCCAAATTTACTAACTGTGAATTTTGGCTGGATGAGGTGGTGTTTCTAGGCCACATTGTGTCTGGTGAGGGTATCCGGGTGGATCGTCACAAGATTGAGGCAGTGAGGAGTTGGGAGATTCCGAGGAACGTGTCAGAGTTGAGGAGTTTCCTCGGATTAGCAGGATATTATCGGAGGTTTGTCGAGGGGTTTTCTGTGATCTCTGCCCCTTTGACAAAACTTCTTAGGAAGAGTGTAGCCTTCAGATGGACAGATGAGTGTCAGAGGAGTTTTGAGGAGTTGATACATCGGTTGACTACGGCGCCGGTGTTAGCCACGCTATACAGGCGGGAGGTTTGAGGTCTTGATGATGCTTGCAGATGGGGTTTAGGCTGTGTGTTGATGCAGCATGGGAGAGTTATAACATATGCTTCGAGACAGTTGAGAGCCCATGAGATTAATTATCCTGTGCATGACTTGGAGTTAGCAGCAGTGGTGTTTGCTCTGAAGATCTGGAGACATTATTTGTATGGGGATACGTTCCAGATCTTCACCGATCATAAGAGCTTGAGGTATCTGTTAAGCTGGCGAGAGCTGAATCATGAGGTTAATTGTCAAAGATTAGAGTGTTTGAGATAAGTTAGGACTGGTTTTAGAGAGAGATTGGGCGAAAAACTGGTCGGAGAAGACGACCTGCGACTCCCACTTTGTGACGTGCGTGAAGCCTCGCCGCAGCGAATCAACAGTTAATTCGTCACGGCGAGCGGGAAGGGATACGTCGCGGCGAGCTCTAAAATGTTGGACGCTGCGGCGAGCTCCTCTCGACGTCACGGCGAGCTCGAGTTTTTCACGCCGCGTCGAGTCCTCTCACATGTTTTGCGGCGAACCCCCAAGGAAAACGTTCGCCGCGGTGAGCGTCATTACACGTCGCGGCGAGCGCCTGCAGACGCCGCGGCGAACGGCTTGAGGTCGCGGCGAGGGATGATTTTCTAAATTGGTTTAATTTGGTTTTTAAGGCATAACTAATGGTGTAGACCTCTAATTGAGGTGATGGTTAATTCGTTTTGATCTAGAGAAAGAGGTCTACAATTGAGGAAAAGAATGAGAGTTTGAATTCAGGTTTTTGAGATCTCAATTATAGAAAGAAAGTTAAAAATGTGACTGAATTGCAATCTTAGGATTGTTCTTGATAATTGGGGGTATAGTGTGAGACTTTGAAAATAAATTCAATGTTACTGGGAATTTAGAACTGAGCATAAAGGATGAATTTGATGTAGAGAATAGTGATATTGATTCTGAGGTATTACCCTAGCGAGTATGACTTGATAAATTGACTGAATATTAGAAATGGAATTGATGAGTTCCGAAATAGATTATTGAATTGGAAGTGAGTTATTATTGAGCAATTGAGTGGAAAGTTAGAATTTAACAAAAGAAAGTGGAAAATGGGAATTAGCACCGGGAAGGTCAAGAATCGGCATAGAACATCTTTTTAATTAAGACATGTGCATCATTAAATTATTTCTGATTGTGCATTTTAGTAATTGGAAATTGTTTGACTGTTTTAGAGACACCATTAGAACGACAATTCCACGGATATTGCTGAGACTTCCAGGCAGGTAGCTCGGAAATTCAGCTCGAAAGTTCAGGTGAGTAACCTAGTTAGTTTCTCAACCTTTATGTGTTACATTTTATGCAATTATGCCATAGGGAGTTAAGGAAGGATTATGTGTGGTTGTTTTGATCGATGTCAAACCACAGGTGTTTGAAATATTTAGAATGTGCTATAGAAGTGTTAATTGGTCATAAAGTGCCATTAATTGATTTCGAATGCAAATTGGGTAGGTGATATTAGACTGTGACACGACTAGTGAAATTTGGAACATGTGCATTCTTGCCATTATGCATGATCAGATAATTGACAGTTATGACCAGTGCAGCCACCGTATTCAGAGCTTTAAGCTCAACGCACAGGGCCTCGAGCCCAACGATTTCAGAGCGTTATGCTCAACATATTAGGGATTTAAGCCCAATGTTTTCAGAGCCAATGGCTCAACGTAAATGAGCTCAGGCGCACGGTCACAACAGCGTAATAAATGAAAAGTGTCGCATATGCATTGTATATGAATGATCAAATGTGAATTGCAAGAAAGGTGAAATGCCTTATAAATGTGAACTTGCATGTATGAGATTTTCTGATTGTGATATATATGATATTGTGTGAATTGTTTGAATATGCATGAGTTGAGTGAACCATCGATGATGGTTTCTCACTGAGTTTGCAAACTCACCCAACATTGCAAATATTTTTCAGGGATCGAAGAGTACCCCGTTGGACACGGGAGTATGATTATTGCAAGAGAGTTAGAGTTTGAGGTCGAGATCAGTTTCACATCTGCATTTGAGTTATTCGGTATTATTGTAAATTTGTAACTCTGCAAACTCCGCAAAATAGTACCGTTTTGTTTTAAGGCCCCAATTGGATATTGTTATGATTGTAAAGTGATTTCTAAAATAGTGTTTTGATTGAAAATATGTTCGCATCGTGGGCCCAACTAGTTTTCTGATTTATGTGCACTCGATTGTTTTCCAAAAATAAAAAAGCATTACCGAGGTTTTGAACTGCATTGACTGCTCTAGCATTCCACCTTCGCGGGTCACAGGCTCGGATATATTCCACCTTCGCGGGTCACAGGCTCGGATATCACTGTCGATATCGGGTTCGGGTTTTGCGGGAGTGGGGTGCTACATTTGTGGTATCAGAGCCCAGAAGTACAATCTTACATGGGCATTATGTGAAAAGTGTGTCAAGTTACATGCATTTAAGTCATGTCACGGCAGACAGTGACAACTGATCCCCAGTCTAGCATATGAGTCACATGCATGGGCATGTATCAGTCGTTTAAGCGGTTAGAAATAGTGAGAAAAATGATAATGTGTTAGAATGTGATAAAAAGGAAGTTGTGGATATCGAGGAATCAGAAAAAGGTGTATGATTCGATTTGACAAAGGAAGGTTTAGTGTATTGGTATTGGTGGATATATTATGAAACGCAATATTGGAGTTATAATGTGCTATATCCTTCAATGGGAACAAATATAAATATAGAATTGTGGATTGATAGAGGAAAATCAAGATGTGTTAGAATTTGCAAGATTTCAATTGTATAAAGTGGATGAAAATAAAATTTTCTATGATCTAGAGAAGGTACAATTGGGTTTGATTTCTGTGACGAGAGTTATGGATAATGATTTACGACCTTGAGTCAAATAGATTAAGAATGATTGTATATCTATGATACTGATTGGAGTGTGAAGTGTGAAAATACGTGGGTATGATGTAGTAAGGAAAGGACTGCAATGTGAGACACTGATAATGACAGATGAAAGAGTTGCCAAGGTTTAGTTGTTTTCCCTGAGTAAATACACACCTGATTATGGGAGCCCCATGGCAAGTAAAAATATTAAGCTCAATTGTCTCATATGTGTAGAGATGACATGGGAAGAAATTGGTGAGTTCGTGGCTAATTGTTAGTCATAGTCCCTATCGTTTAAAGTTCAATATGAGTTAGAATAAGAAACGAAAGTGATTATAGTGATCATTTGGGAATGAATGGAGAGTGTTTATGATCCTCACGATTGGGAACGACTGCAAAAAAAAAGGGAAAGTGTTGTCAAAATTGAATGAAAACAAAGTATCCTTAGCGTAAGTGACAAATTAGTATATTGATGTAATGATTTTCAATGGTATGTACCGTAATGGTATGTTCTTGGTATGTGGATTATGGCATAGATTGATCTATATGGGATATTGAGTATAGCTGGAATTGATTTCCTATGGTATTGAAAATGATTGACAAGAAATAATGACCATAGTTGATGAGTGGGAATTTCATAAATGGTATCGATGAAAATAGTAAGGGATCTTCTTTCAAAGAAGAATTTACCTGAATTGGGTACGATGATCAGATGATTCGATTTGCAAGTGATAAATGAAAGGACAATATAGGGATAAATCTGAAATGAATTACTGGTTAACTTGGGAGTCATAATCTTAGCTGAGACTCAAGTGTAAGAAATAAAATCTACTACTGAGAAGATATGCCCTATGTTAAGTGCAAGGAATCCGATTGTGTAATAGGATTATTGAACAGTAAGGAGATATTAGTCTCGAATTTGAGGAGAATATTGATTCATAAATAATTGTGTAAGAATGTTCGGAAAGTATAAGTGGATTTGATGAATGTGTTATTAATTCAGTTTGTAATGATGACAATAAATTGAAATATGTGGAGAAACTCGTATAAAGGAACATGTGTCAGAATATGTTATGTTGAAACTGAGAAAATCATAAGAGAAATTTCCTCATTGGGGAGTTTAGATATTTTAAGAGTTATTATGCTATTGACGAGTGGCATGTCTTGATTGTGATTAGAATGGATAGTGACTATGATCACCGATGATTGATTTAATGCATTTGAAAAGTGAAAAAGAATATTTTGCATAGTTGAGGAAATATGACGTCATGCAAGTTTCATGAAAGTGAGTATTAACTGGATCAAATAAAGTGTGGATGAATTAGTATTCGCGCATGGCTCATTAGGGAGACTTATTGAAGATAGAGATATTGATACAATGTCAAATTTCAAGGGACATATGTATACGTGAATTGGAATTATTTAGAACTAGTTGTATGCTGGATACGTCCAGAACTTATCAAAGATTTTCTGGTTTAGCTTTGACAAAAATGTTTGAGGAAAAATGTGTGAATGTTATGACTGATGATTGTACAAGAGCCAATTGGAGAAAATTTTACAAATTGAGTATTGATCGTATCATTTTAATTTGGAGACTTTGCAATATATCCTGAAGTGTCCCAGTAAAGGTTATGATGCAATCTGATGACATTGTGTAAAGTGATTTTATGTATTTAGAGACAAGTATAACCTCAAGGGCTATATTATGATGGATGATTTGAATTTGTTGTACTGAGTATTGCTTTAAAAGTTTGGAGACTTTATTTGTACAGAAACATTGATAGATATGTTTTTGAATATGCAAATCGATAGCGGTCAAGAGATTTCGAGAATTTGAAAGATTTGAAAAGGATTTAGCGATTGAGTATTTCACAATTAAGCTAGTGATGCAATTGACTGGATTGAATAGAAAATTCAAGGACAGAAGATCATGAATTGAGCGATAAGGCTATTAAACCTAGTGTATTACTGAGTGCAAACTGCAGAGCTAGCAAAGGGGCAAAAAAGAAAGTATTATTCTCTTTTGGAATTTCAAAAACTGGTGTGTATAAAAAGGGTGAGCAAAACTCGAATTGAGGATTTAGAATTTGCAAACCTTATAAAGGAATTGTGAATGAATCCAATTTTTGAGTGAATGATATTTAGGACTGAATTAAGAGATATGGGTGATACCACTAGAGAAATTGTTAGAGAAATAGAAATATTGGACCCCGAATCTTGTTGGTAAGCTAGGATTACTAAATAAGGATTTTTGAATGATTATTCATGAGTGAAGAAGTTAAGAATTTTTGAAATTGAAATGAAATAGAAGATATGGTATAAATATGAGATGGATTAATGTGGAATTAATTGACATGTTAATATGCTTAAGGTAAGGTGTCATGAAATTAGGTGGCATGATTTAATGGGATTCAATTATTGTATTCTGTGGACTTAATTAGCATGTTAAGGAAATTTAATTAACATGTTGATTAGACTAAGACTACATGACATGGATTAAGTATATTAAGGTGTTATGAAGGTTATAAATGTATTAAGTGTTAAATGGGCCTTGGACTCGAAGTTGGGCTTAAGTGGTGATATAAAGAAGAGGATTAAACAAGAATAATGAGTTTGGTGGCATGAATTAATACAATTAAAAGTGTTAGTTGAATTTAAGAGTTTAGAGTTCAATTGGGCCTAAGAGAACAATGGGCCTAAATCATATGAAAAGAAGAAGAAATGGTTTGGACTTAAGTGATTTAGTAGGATGAGAAGAAAGAAGGAAGAATAAGTCGGGCTTTGAGTCCAAATAAAATGAATAAAGAAGAGAGGATATAAATGAGATGGGCTTAAGTTGTAGTAGGAAAAATAAGAAGGAAGGAATTAAATGAAGTAGACTTGGGCTTGAGTCCATGAAGTGGAAATTAAAAGGAAAAGAATGGAAACAAAATGAAGAAGGGAGGAATTGGACTTAAGTGAAGATGGGCTTAAGTTAAATGAAGAAGAGTATAAAAGGAAGGAGAATAAGTGAATTGGTGTAGGAAAGAAAAGAGAATGAAATGGGCTTAGAGGATATTGGGCTTAAGTAGGTTAAAAGAAATAGAAGAAAGGAAGATGAAGGTGGAATAAGATGGGCTTGAGAAAGTAATGGGCTTAAGTTGTTAGTAGGAAAGTATAAGAAGGAAGGAAGAAGGAAAGAAGAGAAATGAGTGGGCTTTGGGCTAAATGGGCTTAAGTTAAGGAAAGGAGTATAAAAGAGAAGAAGAAATAAGTTAGTAGGAAGAAGAGAGGAAGAAAACGAAATTAAAGAGAGGAGAGAGTGAGTTTGGTGGTGGAGGAGAAAAGAAGAAGAAGAAAAAGGCTTGCAAAGGTTGGTGATTTCAAGAGATTTCAAGAGATTTTGAAGAAAGTTCAAGAATTAAAAGTGTGGAGGAAGGCTAGAGCTTCTCTTTGAACCAAGAAATCACTTGGTTAGCTAAAGATTCAAGGTAAGTTATGATTTCAAGTATGAGTTTTGCATGGGTTATGGTTGAGAAAGCTTAGAAAATGAATGGGTATTGTGATTTCAAGATTAATTTCATGATTAGTGTACTTAGGATTTGTTGTATTTTGGATGCCTTGTGATTTGGGAATTTTGTTGATTGTGAGGAAAATAGTGAGAGGCAAGAGGAATGGAAAGCAAGGGAAGGCCATGGGAACAAGGTTTTCAAGCAAGGATTTATAAGGTAGGTTTTATGTTTATAGTTGAATAATGGGCCATTAATATACTTTTCAACAAAAGGAAAGATTCTGAATTCTAAAATGCTTTCAAAATTCATTGTTTATGAATGCTTTGAGAAATTTGCTATCATTGATGTATCATGGTATGAATGATTTGAAATTGTTATGTGAATTGGATGATTGATGACTTGATATGTGAATTTGCTTGAGGAAGATGATGCATTGCATATGAAATGCACATGTTCATGAAATGATTTATAAAGATTTGCATGATTTATGCAAAATAAGATTTCCAAGATTTTTGCCTTTGGGCAATCAAGATTCAAGACATGATTATATGTTATGTGGGTAAGGTTAAGTCCACCCAAGAAACGTCTCGTGCACGATGACCATGAAAAGCCTTCGCCCGGCTGCCCGATTGTGGCATAAGAAGATCCAACACTATGGACTCCTAAAGATATGCCCATATAAGCTCATTAAATGAGATTATATGGTTGCCAAGAATTGTGGACTTGCCAAACCATTATGATGTGTTAGGTGGTATGTGTATATGATGTGCATTGTGACAAGTTGATTTGCATTCATGATTTCATGAAAGTTTGAAAAATGCATGGATTGCGTTTATGATTATAGGAACCTTTGAAAAATGAATGATTTGTGATTTCAAGAAAATGACAAGAGTTTTGAAGAAAACAATATTTTATGATCCAAAGGAAATTTATATGGAAATGGGCTTCTAAAACTGTTTTGTTCATTATTTGGTTATAAGCATAGAACTATTGGGCTCCCAAGCTCACCCCCTTTTTCCCAATTTCCGTGTTTCTAGCAAGAATTCAAGAGGAAGTGGATCAAGGCATCTTGTGTTTGTTTTATTGTGTATTTGAAGTTTGGTTATGTAAATGTATAGTTGTAATTCATATGAGCAATTGAATAAAGTAAATGAGATATTGTTATTGGTTTTGGATTTTGGCTAGGAAATGCCAATGAAATTGTAAAACTCCTATGTATGATGATTAATGCAATATGGACTTGAGTATGATTGTGAATGTAAAATTTCATATAAGCGAATATGGAGAAATGGTTGAAAGTTAGCATGATGCCTAAGTCTTGCTTATGAGGATAGCTTTGATGGTTGTCTAGGAATTTAGGGTTTGATGAACAAATTGAATCAAGAATTTATAGAATGATAAAATGAGTGTGATGCTGGAGTCGTTATAAAGTATGTTAACATGAGAGGGCATGAATATCATACTGATTAGGTAACTGTTATGAGATTGGGATTGACGGTCATGCATGTGTAATGAAGGTGAGAATGAGGCTTGTGTGAGGTTGAGTGGGCAAAGTCATGTTGAGAGTGAAGTGGATGAGTTGAGAGGTTTAGAAGTGTTTATGATGTTTGGAATAAGTCAAGAGAGAGTGTAGAGGGTTAGATTTTGAGTCCAGAATAGATATAAGTCGAGTTATTAGACCCATAAGTCGACTTGTGAAGTTTTTGAACAATAAGTCGACTTGTAAGTTAGATAAGTCAAGTTATTTTCCTCGATAAGTCGACTTGTTGGTGACAAGTCGACTTATTTGCCTCAATAAGTCGAGTTGTTCAGTATAAGTCGAGTTATAGGCTAATTTCCAGCACAGGTCGAGTTGTTAGTCAAGCGTTTTGAGCATTGTTAGAGGCCGAATTTGGTTTTGAAGTCTTCATGAGAGTTGTAGATCTAGATGTCTAATTTCAAATGGTGAAAGAGTGAGCACATTCTGACCTATATATAAAAAGTTATGGTAATTGTCCCAAAAGAGTTTCAGTTTGAATTTGGAAGTGAGCATGGTCTATTAAATTGGGCATAAACCCCTCATATGACCTCAAAATGAGGTGAGGCTTGAACCATTAGTTTTCTAGGACATGTATCTGTTTCCATATAAAAATTTGTAGCATTTGGAGCTAAATTGATAATAATTAAATAAAAAGCAAGTTAAGGGTTGGTTGAGAGAGCATGTTTCAGTATGAATTCCTTTAGGTTTTTGGGTGTATCTTGAGTTATATGACTTGATTGAAGCGATTCTTGTCTTAAATAAAGCAAGAGTCTTAAGGCTATGATTCACAAGAGGATTTCAAATGAATTAAAGATATTAAGTTTTTCAAATTCGGTGAGCAGTAGTGGAAATAAGTTCAAGTATGACGAATAGGAACATGGGCACTCTACGGAACTTTGGTAAGTAAATTTTGGGAACATTTTGAGTATGAGAATGGATTTGTGATGACTTTAAGGGTTCAAGGGATTAAGAATGAAAAAAAAACCCTTTAAAGTAATACGCACGCTCAGGTTTCACGATTTTAAGCAAGAGAGTTGGGTTCCGAAAACGGGATCCAACAAGAAAGGAGCGATCAGAGCCCTATGGTTCAGTAAGAGTGAATTGATGGTTTAGAGGGAAAAATCGAATGATTATATGTGTGAATAACCAACAGCCTTGACTGTTGGAGACAAATGTAAAATTTGTACTTTTGGAGTTCATAGGGGCATGAGATCAATGTATAGTTCAGATTGATTGTGGTTATATCAATTGTTTTATTGGTGACACCATTTGAATAGTGTACAATGTTGATAAGTGAAATGAATCTGTAATAGGGATTAAGAAATCCAAGGTAATGACAATGAGTCGAGTTGATTATTATCGAGGTTATTAGAATCTTATGAGATTAGTGTTTTAATACTAAAGTGGAGGTAATCTGATAAGTAACAAATGAAATGCTTCGTAATGTATCGCCTCGACCAAAATGAATAGATGGAGATAAAGGTAAATGGGGAAACTAAATTCGTGATTAAATGACCTCTATATGATTGTGGTGTTAATAGATGGGTAAGACAGTTTAAACCAAAAGATGATTCGGATTTGTTAAGTGTTACATGGATAGGATTAGAAAATATTGTTATAATCTGGTATATGTATTATTGATACCGAAAGTGAATAATTGCGAGTAATTATGAGGAATCAGTTATGATAGTGTAAAGATTGAGAAAGGAAAAAGAGTGATCGATTGTATTGATTCAGTATATTTGACAGGAATTGGTCATGTAGTGAAATAAGTGGGATATAGTATATAGTGATTGAAACAATTCCCCTGTTTTTTGGATCAATTATATATGAAATTTTGAGGACGAAATTTTTATTAGGAGGGGAGAATTGTAACATCCCGTCACCGATGGGAAGGTTATATTGGTAAATTGGGACGGGATAGGATTTTACCGCATAATATCGACTGAACATTCATTTGGCCTCTAATTGTAGAGGATGGAGTCATTTGGCACGTGCACTGATAGGTACATGCATTCATGATTTTTTTCCGGCATTTAATTGTGATACGGTTATGAATTGTGAAATTGTGAATAATTAGGTTTGCTTTTGAATTATGGAGAATTGTGGAATAATTGGGATTGAAAATTTAATAGGAAATGTTTTAGAGTAATTGCTAATTGGTAGTGACTCTTCAGAAATTTTCTGGAAAATTCGGGAGAAAATGTCCAAACCGGAATTTTTCTGAGTGGCGGACCGATTGACTGTATAGTACCGAAATAATTGTTCAACGACTATGGAAATTTAGAAATATGATTTTATAAATTTATATGTCGAGCCATTGAAATTTGGAGACGAATTGGAATAGATATGAAATTGAAAAGATAAACAGATTTACAAGTATTATGAGGAAAAAGGGACAAGAGACTTAAGGAATTAACCTTTAAAATGTTTTAGACTTTGAAAAGGGAGAAAGGAAATCCTCTCCACCTAGGGCACGATCATTTCTTCTCCTTGGTGATTTTCGATTCTTACTTGGAGACTCTCGATTTTTCTTCTGAGATTTTACTTGCTTATTCTTCCTTGTGCAAAGCCTTGCATGTTGCTTAAGGGAGATGATGTTGTGTGTGATTATGGGAGTTAACCGTGGATGCATGAGGAAAGGGGAAAGAGTTAGAGAAATTTCAGAGATCAGAGGTTTTGAGCTGGAGTTGGTAAGTAATTGGTTATATGTTGTTTATTATGGTGCTTAATGCATTCATGAGGTTAATTGTCAAAGATTAGAGTGTTTGAGTTAAGTTAGGACTAGTTTTAGAGAGAGATTGGGAGAAAAACTGGTCGGAGAAGACGAACTGCGACTCGCACGTCGCGACGTGCGCGAAGCCTCGCCGCGGCGAATCAACAGTTAATTCGTCACGGCTAGCGGGAAGGGAGATGTCGAGGCGAGCTCTAAAACGTTGGACGCCGCGACGAGCTCCTCTCGACGTCACGGTGATCGCGGCTCTGTCGATTCGACCTTACGATCGATCCTTGGAAACCGGTCAAATAAAATAAATTCCAAGACTGCAGTATAGGATGCAACCTCGGGTCATCTCACTTAACTGGAACCAAATAAAAATGGTCTAATCTAACCTAAATGTCAAAAATTGCAATTGAAGTGGATAAACGGGGGTTTAGTATTTTTGTCAAAACTGGAAAAGTAATCAAAACTGGACAAAAAGTATAAAAGAATATTTTTGGGATTTTTGAAATAATGCAATAAACAAAGAATCGGATAAAATCAAATTGATAAAATCCTCTTGAAAATGGGGCTCGGGCTATCACAGTTCAAAAATGGTTTTCGGGGATACAATCCACTAAGTTTCGAAAGATCAACCCTAAAGGACTCTTTAGGTCCAAAGATTTAATTAATGAACTCCATCATTTAAATCTTTGTTAAAAACCTTAGTGTGACAATTGGACAAGCAAATGCAATTGGTCAAATGAATAAAACACAACAATCTCAATCAAACACAACTAGGCAGATTAAAACCGTCAATGCAGTATCCAATGACATATATGAAACTATCATATATTAAGCACAAAACATTCTACAAATCACTTGTCCAAATTTCAACATAGTATCAACACACGGTTAAACTATAACAATGCTAATCTAAATATATCGATGCAATCCTCTAACTCGAAGTTTACACAAATATACTAGACTTGAGATACTAAGTGATTACTCCCTTGAAGCTCAGAAACTCAAGCCATTGCTACATCTTTAAGAGGAAGGTTGGCTTAGCTACGCATGACTCCGGTCGATCCCTCGGATACTGGAGAATGAACGAGGCTCATGTTTGCAGAAGACGATGACGGTGATGATGGCGACTGTGGTGATGATGGTAGACGATACTGAAAATATGAAGGTCTTCTCCTCTAGAGTCTGCGTTCCAAGCCGTCTCTGTATTCAAAAGTCTGCCTGACAAAAATCTCTCCATGACCTAAAAATAGCAAGTCTTATATGATGGATCACGGGCCGGGTTGGAACAGTGAGATGAATTTTTGTCTGGTATCCGCTCATACGTCGCGACGAATAAGATAAATGAATTAAACTCGTCGCGATGTGTGCACTCGTCTGCTCGTCGTGTCGTGTACATCGTCGTGCGTCGCGACGTGCGGAAGTGTGCTCGCCACGTAGTGTGAGATGCCATGCGTCGCGACGTGCGGAAGGACTGTTGACTTCCTATGTTGACTCCTTTGTTCCTGCAACAAAACAATAACAACAATTTGCAGTATCAATTGTCCCAATAAAAACTATGGAAAAATAAGTATCAAATCATGACAATTTACTGACAAATTGAGAATTGAAAGAACTCAATATGAGGAACCAATTTAAGCACAAAAATCATCAATCAAGAGTGAATACATGCATAAGCAGTTATGAAAATGCAGCCAATTTATAATATAAACTTGGCTCAATCAAATTCCCCCACACTTAAACCTTTGTACTCCTGAACAAAGTTTTACAAGAGTCAAGAAGAGTGCAAGAGAAAAAGAAAATATCTACCCATGCTTAAAACAATAAAAGGAAATTGACGCAAGTTACTTCCTCATAATTCAACCAAAGCAAAATGAAAGAGTGCTACTAAAATAAACATTGAAAGAATCCAAGTACAAGAGATTGAACAAAAGAGAAGCACTCAAGGTATAGTGTTTGCACTCAGCTCACTTGTGTCTAGGGATATTTTTGTTGGATCCAGCTTTCGAAATCCAACTACTTAAACTTAACACTTTCACTCTATGCTAAATTATTTTCTAACGAAAATTCGGCAGCATAACGGCTGCATTTATCCTAACCCAAAAATTCCTGCAAAGGCAAATAAACACTTCTATAATCTCAACAGACCTCAGAATCATCGGACACTCCCGTCCGGAACTCAAACACCAAAGAAACACAAACCTAAATCTAATACTTCCATAATTCTCAACCAACAACACATCAATCTCATTTTCTATATCCAAATCACAATCATCATATTTATAATCAATATACAATCCTCATCATTTATAAATGACAATCTCAATCTGAGTAACCATTTATGAATAACACAATTCCAGAAATCGAATATGCTATACTCAAATCCCTTTCATAACATAATTTCTTATGCAATTTCAATAATTTCATAAGCATCATAATTTAAATTTCTTATAAATCCTTAATGGCTTTTCAAGCCATTTACAAACTTATACAAAGATCCAAATTACTCAAGATACAAAAACATTCACAAATCGAACTGATGTCCTGACAGTCTTTCATCCGATCTCCGGCTCGAAACCTGGAGATAGGGATGAAAGGGGGGGTGAGCTTGGAAGCTCGTGGATAACACATTTATAAATCGATAAATAAGCCGAAATCATTTTTCATAATCTTTTTGCCAAAGGGGCTAATTTTTCAAACTTTATAATTTTTCAAACAATTTCCTCAAACCCATTTTTTTTCATATTTTCAAACTTTTCATAATAATCTCACTTTTCTCATTTTCAAAACTTCTTGAATTTTCATAAATATGAATGCAGAACACATAAACAAATCAAAACATATAACACATCAGAATGGTCTGGTTCGGTCCAAGCAGACGCGTCTTTTACATTCCCATATAGCGGTCATGTGCGATCGTGAATAGAAACGTCTTACACTTTCCGCATAAGCGGTCCAGTTATAGCCGTGAGGGAGTCCGAATCGAGACTCCGTGCCACTAGCGGCAGCCGGAGAAGGCCTAACAAGTAGAGACAATGACTCACCAAAGGACCTAACCGACCCACATAACACATAATCGAAGCGAGATTTGAGAATGCCCAAGGCACTTTTCAAATTCTTGATTTTCCATACATTCACATAATGCATACAATTCGATCAATTCATCATTCAAATACTAATTTCAAAAATCAAATCATTCAATCAAGTGTATAATTCAATAATGCATTTATGACAATTGAATTTAAACTTGTACCAATTTCTAAAATCATTCGAAATCATATTTTCCAACTTTAAAATCAATTCTTATTTTCAAACATTTCCAATAATCTATCAAGCATACAAAATTTTGCTTTCTTTCATTTTCAAAATTCATATTAAACTTACGATCAAATTATAAATATGCTACCCACCTCGAATTATTGCCTAAACTTGATTTCAAGCTCCAATTGATCCTTGCTTTTCTCTCTTCCAAATTACCAAAACCTAAACCATAATCATCCAATTTTACATCGAAAATACTTAATTTTCACAATCAACTTAGGAATTCACCAATTCCATTTACATTCAAGCTATTTGAATCTCCAATTTTGAAAATCCCCAATTTTCAAAATTGGCCTAAACCAATATACCCAAATTCAATCTCATAAAACATAATTTCTTCAAAATTAATCTCACAATTCATCAATTCACATTAATTCCAAACTATTTAAATCCTCAATTTCAAAATCCCCAAATCTTAAAATTGGCCTAAACCAATTTATCCAAATTCAATACCATAAAATACAAATTCTTGAAATTGATTTCATATATCATCAACCCATATCATTATCAATAATTTTACACCAAAATATCACAAAATCCTTCATCATAACATTAAGCCTAAACCTAAATCAATTTTCCATCCAAAATTAAACCCAGCCTAAAGCATATATTTCAAAATTAACGTCATAAATCATAAACCCATCTTATATGCCATAATTCTAAACCGAAAATTAATCAAAAGTTATGAGCTTTGGAAGTTGATCATTCATCGCTCATTCTGCGAATTCACTGCTCCATTGGCTAGTTTTAGGCTGAAACTTCAAGTGGGTCTTTACCCTCTTAAATGATTGAATTGGTTTTGTTCTCTTCATGAAACTTGTAGATCTTCTTTTAGCTTTCCAACGAGGTATAGTGTACCATGTTTCGACTTGTGTGCTAAAAGATATCAAATCTCAAATTCAAGACATTGTATAGGAAAATGAAATTTTAATAGCCGAAAACCTTTGAAGCGTTTATGACCTCTTTAATGGCTAAATTAGTTTTGACTCCTTCAAGAAGTTGTAGAATTTCCTTTTATTTTCTAATGACACTAATTTTGCAAAATTTCGATTTCGGGGTAAAAAGTTTTAATGTTTGTAAATTCTGAAATTTTCTTGCAAAACCAGATCTCATCCTTAGACGTGGCCACGTCTAGTCTCTAAACCTCTTAGACGTGCCCTCGTCTAATCTCTGAATATCCTCTCACTATTTTTCTTGTAACTTTTTTCGTTTGATTTCCGATTGTCACGATTTTCGAACCATTGATTTTCTCAGTAGGTTCTACCCTCTCTTGCCAAATTGTAACATGTTCAGATTAAGTTAACTTTCTCAAAAAAAAAAAAGATTTGCCCTCAAGTTCGGTTGAACCCTTTGTTTGCTTTGACATTGTTGCATTTGATTTGATTTCTGACTTCGTATATGTTTCCGCTCCAGTTCAGTTGCTCTACTTGTTTGGCATTCATATTCGATTTTCATTGATATTCGATTTCAGTCGGATTTAATCCTTTTAGCTTTGCATTTGTTTCGTTTCACTTGTTTTGGCTTTCGATTTTCATTCCGCTTGCCACCATTATCTTGTGAGGTTAAGAGTATAGCGTGTAAGTTGGATATCTGGTAACGGGTGATAAGAGTTCATAGGAATCATGTGTACATATTGAGGGAATATGTATAAGTAGTTGGGTCTCGGAAGCGGGATCCAACAATTTTTCTCTCAATCTACTTAATCCACCTCCTACCATAGGCTTGTGTCAATTCTATTTCTCCACCACAAGAACTATCATTTTGAAGATCAAGAGGACTTTGAGGGTTGTAATGTATGGAAGGCTAAATGAATGGGTAAAGTAAAAGAAAGAAAATATGAGCATATGCACTAAATGTGAACTGATGTCATCTGTAGAATTCAAACTAAACAAATGCATAAACAGAATGCAACATGATTCTTTTCTTTCTTTCTCTTTTCTTCTGCTTTTGCTCTCTTTTTTTTCTTCTTTTTTTTATTGGACATTTTAGAGACATTGTCTCTTTCTGGAAACACAAAATTCATCATCAATTTTTTTTTGACATATTATTTTGAAATAAGCAACATAACCAATGACACCACAAACGTATAAATGCAAATGCTCATAACAGGAAGGCTCAAAGGGGCTAACAAGGGATAAATGTGCAAGGGACGATGTTTGGGAAATGGGTTTAAGAAAGAACGCTATCACATCCATAAAATCCAGTTCATTAAGCTTCAAGTAAGAATTAAAACAAGTTACGAGAAAATAGAAATAAGAAGATGCACACAAAGATAGAATGAAAATTTTGGGCTCAAATATCCTTCCATAAGGGTATGATCTCAATGAACAATCTCAAGTCTCAAAAACTTAAAATGCCACTTTGTTAGCATGCTTTCATTTACTTTGTATTGAAAACGTTGAAAGCAAGATTTTGTCAAATCCAATTATCATTAAAAGAATGGAAGGTATTTTCAAAAACTCAAGCATCATTTTAAAACTAGTAAAAGCTTTGAAAACAAAAGCCACAAAAGTCCAGTGCAAGAAAAATTTGAAATGAGTGGAAGAATTAAGTACAGAATCATTCATGCATAAGTATGGACGTCGCGACGTATACCAAATTTGAAGAACGCTTCGCCGCGACGTATGGACACTCGTCGCGGCGAAGAAATGCAGAATGACAGAAACAATGTAAAATCCCCAAGTGTATCAGCAGAATGCACCAATTGGCCAACAATTCATATTATCCTCAATGAGAAATACGATCAACAGTCATGCAACGTGAAAAATAAATAGGGAAACAACTCCCCCACACTTGAAACACACATTGTCCTCAATGAAAATGTAAAAGAAGCACAATTTCTTAGAAACTGATGAAGGGACATAAAGGATGATAGAAAAATGAAAAGAAAACAAAGGAAGCTATATATCTCAGGACTACAAAAATAAGTGCGAAACACAAAAAGAAAAGAAACAAGCAAAGGAGACGGAAAAACCTGATATTCACGGTGATTTCTGGTTCTCATAGTAGAGCTTCAAAAGATGGCCATTGACCTTAAGTCGGGTTCCAGTCTCCTCATGTAAAAGCTCTACCATACCAAAGTTGTGCACCTTTGTGACCAAGTATGGTCCCTCCCAACGAGTATTAAAAGTCCCATGTTTGAAAGTGAAGCGAGCTTTGAATAACAGGACTTTATCTCCCTCTTTGAAACTTTTTCTACGAATGATCTTGTCATGCATCAATTTGGATTTTTCTTTGTAGAGTCGTGCATGCTCATATGCCTCCAACCTTAATTCCTCAAGCTCTTGAAGTTGCAACTTCCTCTCCATTCCGGAAGATTCCAAGTCCATGTTGCATTGTTTGATTGCCAATATGCTTTGTGCTCCAATTCTACAGGTAAATGGCAAGCCTTTCCATAAATCAAACGGTAAGGGGACATACCTATTGGGGATTTATATGCAGCCCGATTTGTCCAAAGTGCTTCCTCGAGGCGAAGGCTCCAATCCTTCTTTGATGGCTTTACAATTTTCTCCAAAATGTGCTTCACCTCTTTGTTTGAAACTTCAGCTTGTCCATTGGTTTGTGGGTGATATGCAGTGGAGACTTTGTGAGTGACCCCAAATTTCAAAAATAAGTTATCAATGACTCTATTACAAAAATGGGTTCCCCTATCACTCACCACAGCTCTTGGTATACCAAAACGACAAAAATGTTGGACTTAAGAAATTTAGACACGGCTTGGGCATCATCTTTTCTAGTGGGGATGGCCTCTATCCACTTGGACATATAATCAACAGCTAAAAGGATATACACAAAGCCAAAAGATGGAGGAAATGGGCCCATGAAATCGATTCCCCCAACATCAAAGATTTCACAAAATAAGAGAGGTTATTGTGGCATTTCATGTCGTTTACCTAATCCTCCAAATCGTTGACATTTATCACATGACCGAAAAAAGTTAAATGAATCCTTAAAAAGTGTAGGCTAATAAAAACCAGACTCGAGGATTTTCCTAGATGTTTTCCTTGCACTAAAATGCCCACCACAAACCATTGAATGACAAGCCGAGATTATTTCATCATGTTCTTCATGAGGAACACATCTTCGATCACTTGGTCACTTGCATCCTCCATGAAAAGGGCATCCCAAATGTAATGTCGAGCTTCACTCTTAAGCTTCTGAGCTTGTGCCTGAGACATAAAAGGAGGAGTCAGTCCAGATATTAGGTAGTTAACAATATGAGCATACCAAGGTTCTTGAACAATTGAAGCACATAGGACCGAATCAGAAATGAATCACGGTAAGGTCATAAGAATCCACTCCACATGTGTCATTGGGTAGCTCGCTCAAATGATCGACCACGTGGTTTCTTGCCCCATACGATCCTTAATCTCGATATCAAATTCTTGGAGCAACAATGCCCACCGTATCAACCTAGGCTTTGATTGTGGTTTCTTGAGGAGATATCGAACAGCTGCATGATCAGTAAAAATGGTTACATATGAGTTCAACAGATATTGCCTAAATTTTTCTAAACCAAAAACTACTGCAAACAGCTCTTTTTCAGTGGTTGTATAATTGATCTGGGCTGGATCCAGTGTCTTCGAGGCGTATGCAATAACTCTTGGTAATCTCTCCTCTCGTTGGCCCAGCATTGCCCCTATAGCACAATTAGATGCATCACATGAAAGCTCAAAAGGTAAATTTCAATCAGGAGCAACTAGAATAGGTGGAGAAATGAGTTTTGATTTCAGCATATTAAAAGAACTCTTGCAAGAATCATCAAAATCAAACTTTTCATCTTTTTGCAAAAGCTTGGAAAGAGGTAACACAATTTTGCTGAAATCCTTAATGAAGCGCCTGTAAAATCCTGCATGACCCAAAAATGAACGTATGTCACGAATATAAGTAGGGTAAGGCAAAGAAGATATAACCTCAATCTTAGCTTTATCCACCTCAATCCCCTTGCTAGAAATTAAATGACCAAGCACAATACCTTCACTGACCATGAAATGACATTTCTCAAAGTTCAAAATCAAATTCTTTTCAATGCATCTGTATAAAACTTTTGCAAGACTAGATAAGCAAGCATCAAAAGAATCACTATAGACAGTGAAATCATCCATAAACACTTCCATACATTCCTCCAAAAATTCACAGAAAATAGCCATCACACAACGTTGGAAAGTTCCTGGAGCATTACATAAACCAAAAGGCATCCTTCGATATGCAAAGGTGCCAAAAGGACATGTAAATGTGGTTTTGTCCTGGTTCTCTAGTGCAATGGGTACTTGAAAGTATCCAGAGAAACCATCCAAAAAACAGTAATGTGACTTACCTGCAAGCCGCTCAAGCATTTGATCAATAAAGGGAAGAGGGAAATGGTCTTTTCTGGTGGCATCATTTAAACGTCTGTAATCTATGCACACACGCCACGAATTTTGCACCCTGGTAGGAGTAAGCTCATCCCTATCATTTTTGACCACTGTTATTCCACTCTTTTTAGGCACTACATGAATTGGACTAACCCACTCACTATCAGAAATGGGATATATTATCCCTGCACTCAACAACTTCGTTATTTCTTTCTTCACAACATCTAAGATAAGTGGGTTAAGTCTTCTTTGAGGTTGCCTCACCGATTTTGACCCTTCACTCAGTAAGATCCTGTGTGTGCAAATGGCTGGGCTAATGCCAGGTATGTCTGCTAAAGTCCACCCTATAGCTCTCTTGTGTTTCCTCAGAACATTCATGAGTCTTTCTTCTTCAGTTTGGGTACAGGTAATCGCTCATCAGACTCAAGAAAAACATACTTTAGGGTTGGAGGGAGAGGCTTGAGCTCAAGCTCAGGAGGTTTCACAATGGAAGGAGTTAATTTATGAAGTTCAAGAGAAAAGAGATCACTCCCTCGTTCTTCTGGCATTGAGTTCGGCTCCTTGTAGGTGGTCGTGGCTAATCCCTCCTGCTTCCCTGAAACATGAACAGAAGGCCTTTTTCCAAGGTCAAGTGAATGTAATCCAATTCAAAGAATCTTTTGTGATCCATATTTTTGGCGGCATTTTCTTCACTAAGTCAATCATGTTCACACCCAAAAGTGAATAATCCTCATGTGGGTGCTTCATGGCCTCATACATATTAAAGCTCACCTGTTGGTCACCCACCTCCATGGTGATCTTTCCTTCTGTCATACTAATCATTGTTCCTACTGTTCGCAAAAATGGTCGCCCAAGTATTAAGGAAGTATCCTGCACAACTTCAGAGGACATGTCAAGAACATAAAATCAGCGAAATACTAACCCTTTAACTCGACTAAGATATCCTCAATGATAACAACTGGATGCCTAAAGGATCTATCAGCCAACTGGAGGACAACAGATGTAGGCTTAATACTTTTCACTCCTAAGGCCTCATAAACTGACTTAGGCATCACATTAATGGCAGCCCCTAAATCTAATAATGCTCTACCGATAGTCACTTTTCCTATAACACAAGGGATAGTGAACGATCCAGGATCTTGACACTTAACTGAAATTTGGGGCTTAAACAATGCAGACACATTTGAACTTACCTGGACTCTCTCGTTTGGCCTAAACTTTCTCTTGTTTGTGCACAAATCCTTTAAATATTTAGCGTAAGCCGGAACTCTCTTCACCAAGTCAAGTAAAGGGACATTCACTTCAACTTTCCCAAGCAAATCAATGATTTCTTTCTCATATTGTCTCTCATTTAAACGCTTACTCATCAAATATAAATTGGGAAATGGAAGGCCTTGAATACTTACCTCCTTGTCTTTACCTGCTTGCTTGCTTGACTCTCCACTTCCTGCTTGCTCATTGGAACTCTCTAAAGTAGTTCCCTTGCTCCTTGAAGCTTGCTTTTTCTCTTTCAGAAGCTCTTCTTCCCTCACACTTTCTGATTTCTTAATCTTATCCTGTAGTGGAGGTACTGACTCACTATCAATCTCATCCTCACATGTCTCTTCATCATCTTAAGGCTTAAACCTCACTTGCTTCCCACTTCTGAGGGCAATGGCATTAAGACTCTTCGGGTTCATCACAGTATTGGAAGGAATGGCTCCACTGCTTTTCGCCTGATTTTCACTCATGTTGTTAGACAACTGAGTGACATAGGAATTGATGTTCTCTGCCTTGGTCTCCCATTGCTCCATCCTCTTCTCCAAGGCATTGAATCTGGCAGCAGTCTTTGAGGAATCCTGTTGAATCAAAGAAGCAATTGCATTAAACTGGTTAGCATTGGAATCCTCTCTTCCTTCATCAAGGTCATCATCTTGTGGAGCAACCGATTGGTATCCTCCTTTGGTGGGACTACCGGGGCTTCTTGTTGATTGGGGAATCTGCTAATGGAAGTGCCAGCTCCTCCTCCTGTGAAAATCTGCCTGAGCTCGTTCTCCTCATTCCTCCAACTGAATCTCGGATTGGATTTCCATCCCTCATTGTAGGTGTTGGAGTATGGGTCCCATTTCTGATTCTGCCTACCTTGATACATTGCCAAGACCTCCTCATATCTACCTGGGAAAACGCTCGAAATATGCATTACCAACCCACAATTTTCACAACTAGGTGTGGTAAGCTCTGTTGAAGAAGTAGAGCGTTGTACATTCAAATTCTTCAGCTCAGCAGTGATGTAAGATAGCTGTGATGATATCCGACTCTCCAAAGAGTCCACTTTCGACTCTAGGCTCTCCATTCTTTTAGCTTGAGTCGTCAAGGCTCCCAACTCATGCACTCCTCTTTGATCTCTGACACTGTACTGCTGATGGTTTAAAGCCATCTTCTTGATCAGATCCCATGCTTCCAAGGCTGTGAGGTCAATCAAAGATCCTCCAGATGCAGCATCTAACATACCCTTCTCCTGGCTCTTCAACCCATCATAAAAGTATTGCACCAATTGCTCATCAGGAATCTGGTGATGGGGGCATCTAAAAAGAAGGTCTTGGAAACGGTTCCAATAGTCATACAGTGACTCATCATAATCCTGGCGGGCTGAATAAATCTCCTTCCTCATGAAAAATGTCCTAGAAGCTGGAAAGTATTTCTCCAGAAAGGCCTTCCTCAGATTGGCCCAGCTATGGTAAGCATTGGCCACATGCCTCGGAAGACTCATATACCACTCTCGTGCTTTCCCTTCCAAAGACAAATGAAACACCTTCCAAAGTACTTGATCCAAAGTAGCTCCCACTGGCTTCATACTCTGGCAGATCATTGTCAAAGCCTGTAAGTGCATATATGGATCCTCTCCTGCCAAACCATGAAATTTAGGAAGAGAATTAATCAATAAGCCTTTAATCTCAAAATTAACATCAAAATTAGGGCAAGCAGCAGTAAATGGATCATAATGAACATCAGAAGTTGTTGCTTCCCTAATTGTCCTATGTCTCTGGTTCTCATTTTTTCCCCCTACTCTCTCATGCTCACCATTTCCTCCATTAATCCCATTTCTAGGTTGGTGAACAGGATAATCAGGATTCTCAGCCATATTCTCACTATCTCTTTCAACTACTCTCCTTCTCTCTTGTTCTTTCCTTTCTTTCCTAAGTCTCCTCAGATGTCTCTCAACTTCAGGATAGAATTGAACAAGTTTACCTCTCCTGGGCATGCACCAAAAAGCAATCCACAAACAAAAGAATGGTAACAAAAATGCTCACAGTCACACAAGATCAGATAAAAGTGAAATGCGATGAATGCGAGAGTATGGATGTATGAGTGTGTATATGAGAGATGTAAAAAAAAAAGAGAGACAAAATCAAAGTATGACGTATGCGTGTGCAAAAAGGGAAATCAAACCTATACTATCAACAAGTGTAAAAATTAAACTATACTAAATGCAAACAAAAACAATGATTCCTATTATCAACGACAAGTCAAAAATGACAATGGTTATCCGATGGTAAACCAATTACTTGGCTCCCCAGCAACGGCGCCAATTTGATCGTGGCTCTGTCGATTCAACCTTACGATCGATCCTTGGAAACCGGTCAAATAAAATAAATTCCAAGATTGCAGTATAGGATGCAACCTCGGGCCGTCTCACTTAACTGGAACCAAATAAAAATGGTCTAATCTAGCCTAAATGTCAAAAATTGCAATTGAAGTTGATAAACGGGGGTTTAGTATTTTTGTCAAAACTAGAAAAGTAATCAAAACTGGACAAAAAGTATAAAAGAATATTTTTGGGATTTTTGAAATAATGCAATAAACAAAGAATCGGATAAAATCAAATTGATAAAATCCTCTTGAAAATGAGACTCAGGCTATCACAGTTCAAAAATGGTTTTCGGGGATACAATCCACTAAGTTTCGAAAGATCAACCCTAAAGGACTCTTTAGGTCCAAAGAATTAATTAATGAACTCCATCATTTAAATCTTTGTTAAAAACCTTAGTGTGACAATTGGACAAGCAAATGCAATTGGTCAAATGAATAAAACACAACAATCTCAATCAAACACAACTAGGCAGATTAAAACCGTGAATGCAGTATCCAACGACATATATGAAACTATCATATATTAAGCACAAAACATTCTACAAATCACTTGTCCAAATTTCAACATAGTATCAACACACGGTTAAACTATAACAATGCTAATCTAAATATATCGATGCAATCCTCTAACTCGAAGTTTACACAAATATACTAGACTTGGATACTAAGTGATTACTCCCTTGAAGCTCTGTAAACTCAAGCCATTGCTACATCTTCAAGAGGAAGGTTGGCTTAGCTACGCATGACTCCGGTCGATCCCTCAGATACTGGAGAATAAACGAGGCTCATGTTTGCAGAAGACTGTAACATCCCACCTCCGATAGGAAAGGGTATTTTAGTAATTAGGACGGGTTCGGGATATTAAATTATATCTCGGCATGCACATACAACATATAGCCTTTCTGATTACTGATTGGTTGCACATGCACACAGTATACATGCATTCATGACATTTTCCGGCATAGGTTTTAAATTGAACTTCTTTATGAAATTAATGGAGTAATTGAGTTTGGAAAAATTATTTGGACTGCACCATAAATTGTTTTACATTTTTAGGAATTTTTAAAAAATTTTCTGGATTTTTCCGGAGACAATTCCCGGACCGAAAAAAATTGCCAAGTGGCGAATCGGTCAATTTTCGGTAGCAAAAATTGCTACCCATTGGCACTGTAATATTGGGTATTTTATTTTGGGACTGAAATTAGGGTCATTGGAGTTAAATGGAGTAAAATTTTGGACTGGATTAAACAAATACTACTTTGACTTTTCTTTGAATTATTGACCAATCACATTTTGCCATTGAAAAAGGCATCATTTAATGCTTCTCTCAATTCTCTCGGATATGTTTTACAGAATGAAGAGATAAATTGTTTAGGCTTTCCTATATCCATCCGAAAACACAAACACAAAAAAACTCTCTTGATTAAACCATCGAAATTTGACTCTCTTTTACTCATCTCACTCCATAACTTCAAGCTACTATCTCTTAATCCATCAAAGCTAGAAGAGGAGTTTGGTACATGCTTGAGAAGGGAAGGAGGTGGGTGCCTTGGTGTAGGAGTTAGAAGTTGGTTATTGAAGCTTTGAAGGAGGTTTTGTATTAGGTAAGTTTTCATTTAAGGTTTGAGTTTTAAATGAGATTTGCATATGGAATTAAATGCCATGATAGTGAGGAGTGATTAATAAAAGGGTTTAAAGCATGTATTAGGTTCATGTAGGCATTAAAGTGATGATTATTATGATTTGAAGAAATGGGTATGAGGCTAGGTGAAGATGTATTGAAATTAATGATATGGTTTGATTTTGAGTTGAGTATGGATGATTATTTGAGTATATGAATTGAGGAATTTAATGCTGCCAATTTTTCAGTATTAGCCCTAGTAGATGTATGACTGTAGTAATATTTAATTTGTATTTATTTGGATGTCTAGTGATGTGAAAAAGGCATTGGAAATGTTAGAACTAAGGTTAACATTAAATCTGGAAAGTTACAGTTGAAATTGATGTTACTGATTTATTCATAACTTATTGTGTAGGAATGGAAATGAGGTAAGGTTAGTGGCTAATAAAACTTTGGGATGTTGGCTTCAATTTAGTGTGAAATAGGTGTTGTTGAATTTCAATGATAGAAGGGTGAATTTTTTTAATGGAAAATTACTGTTCCATTGCTTGTGAACAGTAACCGCAACCATGACATCTGAGTTTTGTTGATTTTTATGAATTAATGGAGATGGAATTAGGGAAAATGGTCTTCATGGAAGTTGTAACATATTGAATTATCTTTCCATTTCTACTGATCTTGCTATTTTTATAATTTTATATTGGGAGATATGAATTGATTACTAATGACTGGTTTTGAGCATTTTGGATGAAACCTAGCTTAAGTGTGATTTTGTGAGTTTACTGATTGGAGGCAATTTTAACATTTTTTGTGGACTGAATTGGTGTGAGTGAGCTTCTGAAGGATTGTAGAGGAAGAGATTACCTTGAAATTGATATATGGTGTGTAATTTCTTAGAAGTCAGAATTGGGAGTTATGATTTTTCAAAAATTGCCCCTACATTAGGTTATGAATGGCTGATCATAACAGTAGCTTCCATAAGAGTTTTGAAATTTATAGAGATCGAATTGGATGATGAGTGCTTCATGAAAATTGAATTTTGAGATGTTATCTTTTCAGGGATATAAAGTTCGGATTTTACTGACTTGTATACAGGGAGTTATGCTTGTTATAAGGTTACTGCCCAAATTGGAGGATTTCAGGGACAGTAACATTAGATGAGTTAATTGACTTGTTTAGCAATAGAATTTGATTTTGGATTGTTCATGAAAGTTGTTGAAGACATTGTGAACTTATTAACTATATTTTTGTGGTAATTTATTACTGAAGAATCAGTGAGTTATGAAATTGCCACTGTACTGCCCTGTGTTGAGGGAAAATTGAGTAGGCAGTAGGTTTGATGGGATATTTGACACCCTTAGGGTTGGAATTGATTTTTATGGTCTTCTTGAGAATTGTAGAGCTTTTCATAAGCTTTCCAACAAGGTATAGTTTGCATTTTTCAGAAATGTTTAGAAAGAGTTATGGGTGTTGAAAGTTTGGTTGGGAATCAGTAAATAAAGGGGGAAATAAGGGTTATATATAAAAATATAAATTGTTGAGTTTTGGTTTCTTTCGTGAATAACTTTTCCATCCGACGTCCGATTGACCTGATTCTTGAGGCATCGGATTCATTGAATATTTAATTTCATTTTCTGAGAGATTCGGGATTTTAGACGGAATTTGACGTATACAGGTAACGAACGGTGAATCACTGTTTTATTTAATTGGGGACCTATAGAGGTTCGAATTGCGCACCGTCAGTGCCTATGGATTTCTAATTTTTAATAGAATTTTATTATGGGGAAATATTGAATTAGGGTCGGGGTGCCATGAACATGCATTATACACATTTGACTGATTTCATGTGCATTGTTTAGTCATTTATACCGATGGTAATGGTTATTCATTTAACTTGCTATAGAGGCTCAAGTGGACCGTCGTTCCACGGACTTGGCAGAGACTTCCCGGCGCTAGCGTGGAAGTTATTAGGTGAGTAACCTAGTTGGTTATTCCAATCTATGTGTTTACTGTGATTGATTGCCCTACGGGGATTAAGTGGATTATAACTGTGATTTGATTGCCTTACGGGGATTACGTGGATTATATGTGGCATTACTGACTGCGATTTACATGAGGCAACTGTCTAATTGGACTGAATATTTGGACTGTGTATTATCATGTTTACTGCTATGGACCATGTGCATTCATGCACAAATGCATCACATCGTTAAAAAGAAAGTTGTGAGGAACCGAGACGCCATCAGATCGAACAGAGCCTCAGAGCTCGATATATCAACCGAGCCTCGAGCTCGACGGAGATAATTCTCCCAGGCGTGTCTATACCGATCAACATTATGCTCGGTCACAATCTTGAAATGAATGGAAAAGAGTCACATGTGCATTGCATCTTGGAATGAATTTTGGAAATGTTTGATTGGTTCTTTATACACTCGCTACGTGATCGTATCTTCGTATAAGTGTCTTGTGATTGTTTCAATCGTGTGTTTTGTATAATTATTGAATGAGTCTTGTATCATGCTTATGTGATGCATGAATTGGGAGAACCATCGATGATGTTTCTCATTGAGTTATAAACTCATCCAAAATTGCAACTTATTTTTCGTGCCTTAGCATGACAGATAGCTCCCTCGGACCGTAGAGTCGTATCATCGTGGATTTGGCGAGAAGCGATGGATCAAAGGTCGGTCAGCTGGGCTTCCTTTTGGAGACTTATAGTTAGATCTGTTTATTGTACATTACAGTATCTTACTTAGCGTGTAGTGGTTTGGAACATGGGTAAATTAAAAATACTGACAGTCGTAAATTACTGAGTTTTGAGTGAATGAAATGGAATCCAATTTGGTTTTAAAAAAGTGGTCAATTTCTTATTACTGTCTTATGATTGTGATGCCATGAGGAGTGAAGTGGTTGTTGTCAGTAGTGGTCTCTTGTCATAGGATATGTATCGGAATGACCTACGGGCGTTCCGGTGGATACCCTATGGTAAGGGGGCGCTACATTTGGTGGTATCAAAGCATGGTTTGGCATCTGTTGGGACTAGGACATAATTAGGCTTGAATTATTGTGAGAAATGCAGAAACTAATCAGAGTTCTTGTTATTTTTATAGGTCATCCGTATTTGGTGATCAGATAGATCAACCAGCTGACCAGGGATCTGTTGGAGCTAGTAGAGAGTCCTCAGTGCCTCGATCTGAGGAATTGCCTCCTCGAGTTCCCGAGAGACGGGAGAGGAGGTATGACTTGCTGCTTGGCAGGGGTCAGAATTTCTATGGCGATCTGACTCCCGTGAGGCTGAGGGATGGTTGGAGAGGACGGAGAGAGTCTTCGACCAGATGGACTGCGAACCTAATGAGAGGTTCGATTATGCGGTATCACTGTTGCAGGGCCCAACATATAAGTGGTGGAAGACTGTGCCAGGCAGTACCACCAGGCCTTGCTTACTGTTATGGGCTGATTTTTTGAGGGCCTTCAGGGATAATTATATGCCCAAGGTCTATCTTGATATGAAGATGCAGGAGTTTCTGGAACTGAAGCAGGGTCGGATGTCGGTGGCCGAATATGAGGTGAAATTTAATGAGCTGATGGATTATGCCACTGTGATGATCCCGACTGAGGCTGATAAGTGCCGGAGGTTCGAGAATGACCTCAATACTGAGATCCGTATCAGGTTGGCTCGATCGGACATGGGTACATTCATTGAGTTGAGGGTCACTGCTTTGTTAGAGTAGAAGCGGTGATGAGACGAGACAGTCGAGATTGGGTCCCGGTAAGCGACCAGTGATAGTCGAGGCAGCCTCTGGCGGGAGCTTTAGTAAGCGCTGAGGCGGGACTTTCGTGTCTCCGGAGGTTCGAGACGATCTGGTTTTAGGCGTAGGGGAGATTTGGATCGACCGGTAGTGGTAGTGGCGAGGGCTCGGGCGATTTCTCGGTGTGCCCACATTGTGAGAGGAGACACGATGGGGAGTGTTGGTGGCTTCTTGGAGCCTGCTTGAGGTGCGGACTCGACGGAGCATCGTGTCGGGGATTGCCTAATACATTGAGAGTTCAACTTCTTTGGTAGTGGGCGAGTCGGAGAGTAATCTGTTGTCTGTGAGTAGAGTGGTTGGATCCGGACGGGGGGAGGTAGAGGCCGAGGTAGAGTGAGGGGTCCTTTATGAGGACTGAGGGTCGGGGCAGCCGACCACAGTCCCAGGCGAGAGTATACGCCATGACGCGGCAGAGGCCCAGATTCCCCGATGTTGTAGCTGGTATGCTTCTCCTTTCTGATATTGAGGCATTTGCTCTGCTGGATCCTGGATCCACACATTCTTTGATTGCACCTCATATGGCATGTAGATTGCATGGGGATAGGGAGATATTACAGTATGGACTAGAGGTGAGTACACCTCTAGGTACTACTACTGCATTAGGAGAGGTGCATGGGGATGCTCGATCCAGTTGATCAGCAAATATTGAGGATGCACCTTATAGTATTGCTTGCGAGAGAGATCGATGTGATTACGGGATGGGTCGCTTATCGCCCATAGGGCTATCATGGACTGCTATACTAAGGAGGTTGTCTTTGAGTCTCTGGTCAACCTAGAGCGATGTTCGAGGGAGTTAGTCAGGCGATGCCACCGGATGATCTCTTTCCTTAGTGCCACGAGATTGATGCAGGAGGTTGTGAGGCATATCGGCTCATGTGGTTGACACCAGAGTTGAGCAGAGGCTTGGGATATTCCGTAGTTAGGAATTTCGGATGTGTTTCTGATGAGTTCTGGGTTTGCCGCCAGATCGAGAGACGAGTTTACTATTGACCTCGTTCAGTCTTGCTCCTATATCTATACCTCCTTATAGGATGGCACCTTGTGGGCCGAGGGAGTTGAAGGTTCATTCACGGGAGTTCTTTGGAGAAGGGTTTATCGGACCCGTGTCTCACCATGGGAGCTCGAGCTCATTTATGAAGAAAAGGATGGGACTTTGAGGCGTGCATCGATTATAAGCGGTGAATCGGTGACATAAAGAATAAGTACCCACCGCCTAGGATTGATGACTTATTTGATCGATTGCGAGGAGCTCGGTATTCACCAAGTTGGATCTGCGATCCGGTTACTATCGATTGAAGATTGCAGAGGCCGATGTGCCTAAGAGTGCCTTCAGGAGCAGGTATGGGCATTTCGAGTTTCTAGTGATGCCGTTTGGGTTGACTAATGCCCCGATAGCTTTTATGGCCCTGATGAATAAGGTATTTCAGCCCTACCTGGATCAGTTTGTTATTGTGTTCATTGATGACATTTTGGTGTATTCGAGGGATAGACAGGAGCATAGTGAGCATTTGAGGATTGTGTTACAGAGGATGAGGGAGAGAGACAGTTGTACGCCAAATTCAGCAAGTGTGAATTTTGGCTGGATCAGGTGATATTTTTGGGGCACATAGTGATTGGAGAGGGTATTCAGGTGGATCCGAGTAAGGTTGAGGCAGTGCTGAAGTGGGAAGCTCCTAGGAATGTGCCGGAGATTCGGAGTTTCCTCGGATTAGCGGGTTATTACCGAAGGTTTGTCGAGGGGTTTTCATTGATCTCAGCCCCTCTGACAAAACTTCTAAGGAAGAATGTGCCATTCAGATGGACTGAAGAGTGTCAGAAGAGCTTTGAGGAGTTGAAACATCGGTTGACTACTGCACCGGTGTTGGCTATTCCATCTGGGACTGGAGGATTTGAGGTGTACAGCGATGCATCACATCAAGGATTGGGGTGTGTTCTGATGCAGCATGGTAGAGTCATTGCCTATGCCTCGAGACAGTTGAGGTCTCACGAGGTAAACTATCATGTTCATGATTTGGAGTTAGCTGCAGTTGTATTTGCATTGAAGATTTGGAGGCATTACCTGTATGGTGAGACTTTTCAGATCTTCACCGACCACAAGAGTTTGAGATACCTACTGAGCCAGAGAGAGTAGAATTTGAGACAGAGGAGGTGGCTTAAGTTGTTGAAGGATTACGACTGTACTATTGAGTATCACCCTGGGAAAGCTAATGTGGTGGCAGATGCTCTGAGTAGGAAGTCACATACTAGTACAGCTCAGATTCAGGCTATGAGGTTGCCTAACTTGATTCAGTTGAGAGCTTTGAATGTGCAGTTGAATCTGGAGCAGGATGGAGTATTATTGGCTACATTGAGACTGAGAACGATGCTCTTGGGGCAGGATCGAGAGAGTTCGTGATAAGGATCTGTTATGGTGAGACTAATTGAGAAAGTGAAAGGCGATTCGAGTTACGAGTTTCTTTGTGAGAGATGAGACTCTATGGATAGGGCGGAGGCTTTGTGTGCTCGATGTGGATGATCCGAGGCGAGAGATCTTGGAGGAGGCTCACATGGCCACATATCTATGCATCCCGGTACTACCAAGATGTATAACACCCTTAAGCAACATTTCGGTAGCTGGTATGAAGAAGCGGTGGTGAGTATGTGTCTAGGTGTTTGACGTGCCCGTGAAGTTAAGTGAGCACCGTGCTCCAATGAGGAAGCTTCATTCGTTGCCCATTCGGAGTGGAAATGGGAACGGGTCACCATGGATTTCATTATGGGTTTACCTAGGGCGTCGAGGCGATGACGCTATTCGGGTCATAGTGGACGGTTGACTAAATCGGCCCATTTCTTGGCGATGAGGACAATAATACTATGGATCACGGCCCGAAGTATGTGGCGGAGATAGTGAGACCGCATGGGGTCCGGTGTCGATAGTGTCCGACAGGGATCCCAGATTTACTTGAGGTTTTGGCGAGTTTGCGATCTGCTATGGGTACTAGAACTTGATCTGACATTTCATCCTCGCATGGATGGACAGAGTGAGAGGACAATTAAGATCGCTGAGGATATGCTTCGCTTGTGTATTGGAGTTCGAGGAGCATGGGATCGATGTTTAGCCCTGATTGAGTTTGCATACAACAATCATTATCATAGTAGCATTAGGATGGCTCCATATGAGGCCTTTGTATGGGCGACGTGTAGATCGCCTTTGTATTGGGATGAAGAGGCGTGAGAATGATTGAGGTCTGAGTTGATTCAGATCTTGTTGATAAAGTGAGGCGATTCGAGTCGCATAAAGGCGGCTCGGGATAGACAGAAGAGTTATGTGGATCAAAGATAGGAGGGACATTGAGTATAATGTGGGCGACAGAGTATTCTTACGGGTGTCACCGTGGCGTGGTGTCTTGAGATTTGGGAGAAAGGGTAAGTTAAGCCCTAGGTACATTGGTCCATATGAGATCACCGAAAGGATCGGACCTTTGGCCCTCTGAGCTAGCTTTACCGAGTGAGATGTCTCGATTGCATGACGCGTCTTCCACGTGAGTATGCTCCGTAGATATCGGTCAGACCCGACACATGTCATACCGGCTCAGGAGATTGAGATCTCTAGTAATCTGAGTTATGTTGAGGAGCCGATACGGATTATTGGGTCACAGGTGTAGCAATTGAGGAATAAGATTATTTCACTGGTGAAGGTTCTCTGGAGGAACCATTCGACTGAGGAGGCTACCTGGGAGACCGAGGAGCATATGAGGAGACAGTATCATCACCTTTTCGATCAATCAGGTAAGAATTTCGAGGACGAATTTTTTGTTAGGAGGGGAGAATTGTAACATCCCACCTCCGATAAGAAAGGGTATTTTAGTAATTAGGACGGGTTCGGGATATTAAATTATATCTCGGCATGCACATACAGCATATAGCCTTTCTGATTACTGATTGGTTGTACATGCACACAGTATACATGCATTCATGACATTTTCCGGCTTAGGTTTTAAATTGAACTTCTTTATGAAATTAATGGAGTAATTGAGTTTGGAAAAATTATTTGGACTGCACCATAAATTGTTTTACATTTTTAGGGATTTTAAAAAAATTTTCTTGATTTTTCCGGAGACAATTCCCGGACCGAAAAAAATCGCCAAGTGGCGAATCGGTCAATTTTCGGTAGCAAAAAATTACTACCCATTGGCACTGTAATATTGGGTATTTTATTTTGGGACTGAAATTAGGGTCATTGGAGTTAAATGAAGTAAAATTTTGGACTGGATTAAACAAATACTACTTTGACTTTTCTTTGAATTATTGACCAATCACATTTTGCCATTGAAAAAGGCATCATTTAATGCTTCTCTCAATTCTCTCGGATATGTTTTACGAATGAAGAGATAAATTGTTTAGGCTTTCCTATATCCATCCGAAACACAAACACAAAAAACTCTCTTGATTAAACCATCGAAATTTGGCTCTCTTTTACTCATCTCACTCCATAACTTCAAGCTACTATCTCTTAATCCATCAAAGCTAGAAGAGGAGTTTGGTACATGCTTGAGAAGGGAAGGAGGTGGGTACCTTGGTGTAGGAGTTAGAAGTTGGTTATTGAAGCTTTGAAGGAGGTTTTGTATTAGGTAAGTTTTCATTTAAGGTTTGAGTTTTAAATGAGATTTGCATATGGAATTAAATGCCATGATAGTGAGGAGTGATTAATAAAAGGGTTTAAAGCATGTATTAGGTTCATGTAGGCATTAAAGTGATGATTATTATGATTTGAAGAAATGGGTATGAGGCTAGGTGAAGATGTATTGAAATTAATGATATGGTTTGATTTTGAGTTGAGTATGGATGATTATTTGAGTATATGAATTGAGGAATTTAATGCTGCCAATTTTTCAGTATTAGCCCTAGTAGATGTATGACTGTAGTAATATTTAATTTGTATTTATTTGGATGTCTAGTGATGTGAAAAAGGCATTGGAAATGTTAGAACTAAGGTTAACATTAAATCTGGAAAGTTACAGTTGAAATTGATGTTACTGATTTATTCATAACTTATTGTGTAGGAATGCAAATGAGGTAAGGTTAGTGGCTACTGAAACTTTGGGATGTTGGCTTCAATTTAGTGTGAAATAGGTGTTGTTGAATTTCAATGATACAAGGGTGAATTTTTTTAATGGAAAATTACTGTTCCATTGCTTGTGAACAGTAACCGCAACCATGACATCTGAGTTTTGTTGATTTTTATGAATTAATGGAGATGGAATTAGGGAAAATGGTCTTCATGGAAGTTGTAGAATATTGAATTATATTTCCATTGCTACTGATCTTGCTATTTTTATAATTGTATATTGGGAGATATGAATTTATTACTAATGACTGGTTTTGAGCATTTTGGATGAAACCTAGCTTAAGTGTGATTTTGTGAGTTTACTGATTGGAGGCAATTTTAACATTTTATTTGAACTGAATTGGTGTGAGTGAGCTTCTGAAGGATTGTATAGGAAGAGATTACCTTGAAATTGATATATGGTGTGTAATTTTTTAGAAGTCAGAATTGGGAGTTATGATTTTTCAAAAATTGCCCCTACATTAGGTTATGAATGGCTGATCATAACAGTAGCTTCCATAAGAGTTTTGAAATTGATAGAGATCGAATTGGATGATGAGTGCTGCATGAAAATTGAAGTTTGAGATGTTATCTTTTCAGGGATATAAATTTCGGATTTTACTGACTTGTATACAGGGAGTTATGCTTGTTATAAGGTTACTGCCCAAATTGGAGGATTTCAGGGACAGTAACATTAGATGAGTTAATTGGCTTGTTTAGCAATAGAATTTGATTTTGGATTGTTCATGAAAGTTGTTGAAGACATTGTGAACTTATTAACCATATTTTTGTGGTAATTTATTACTGAAGAATCAGTGAGTTATGAAATTGCCACTGTACTGCCCTGTGTTGAGGGAAAATTGAGTAGGCAGTAGGTTTGATGGGATATTTGACACCCTTAGGGTTGGAATTGATTTTTATGGTCTTCTTGAGAATTGTAGAGCTCTTCATAAGCTTTCCAACAAGGTATAGTTTGCATTTTTCAGAAATGTGTAGAAAGAGTTATGGGTGTTGAAAGTTTGGTTGGGAATCAGTAAATAAAGGGGGAAATAAGGGTTATATATAAAAATATAAATTGTTGAGTTTTGGTTTCTTTCGTGAATAATTTTTCCGTCCGACGTCCGATTGACCTGATTCTTGAGGCATCGGATTCATTGAATATTTAATTTCATTTTCTGAGAGATTCGGGATTTTTAGACGGAAATTTGACGTAGCCAGGTAGCGAACGGTGAATCATTTGTTTTATTTAATTGGGGACCTATAGAGGTCCGAATTGCGCACCGTCAGTGCCTATGGATTTCTAATTTTTAATAGAATTTTATTATGAGGAAATATTGAATTAGGGCCGGGGTGCCATGAACATGCATTATACACATTTGACTGATTTCATGTGCATTGTTTAGTCATTTATACCGATGGTAATGGTTATTCATTTAACTTGCTATAGAGGCTCAAGTGGACCGTCGTTCCACGGACTTGGCAGAGACTTCCCGGCGCTAGCGTGGAAGTTATTAGGTGAGTAACCTATTTGGTTATTCCAATCTATGTGTTTACTGTGATTGATTGCCCTACGGGGATTAAGTGGATTATAACTGTGATTTGATTGCCTTACGGGGATTACGTGGATTATATGTGGCATTCTTGATGCGATTTACATGAGGCAACCGTCTAATTGGACTGAATATTTGACCGTATTATCATGTTTATCGCTATGGACCATGTGCATTCATGCACAAATGCATCACATGTTAAAAAGAAAGTCGTGAACAGAGACGCCATCAGATCGAACCGAGCCTGAGCTCGATATCTTTGAACCGAGCCTCGAGCTCGACGGAGATAATTCTCCCCACGCGCGTCTATCTTGATCACCGTTATGCGCTCGGTCACAATATTGAAATGAAATGGAAAAGAGTCACGTGTGCATTGCATCTTGGATGAATATTTGGAAATGTTTTGACTAGTTCTTTATACAATCGCTCGTGATCGTATCTTGTCAGATAAGTGTATTGTGATTGTTTCAATCGTGTGTTTTGTATAATTATTGAATGAGTAATCGATCATGCTTATGTGATGCATGAATTGGGAGAACTATCGATGATGGTTTCTCATTGAGTTCGCAAACTCATCCAAAATTGCAACTTATTTTCGTGCCTTAGCATAGACAAATAGCTCCCTCGGAATTTGTAGAGTAGTATCTTGTGGATCAAGCGAGAAAGCGATGGCTCAAAGGTCGGTCAGCTGGGCTTCCTTTTGGAGACTTATAGTTAGATCTGTTTATTGTACATTACAGTATCTTACTTAGCGTGTAGTGGTTTGGAACATGTGTAAATTAAAAATACTGACAGTCGTAAATTACTGAGTTTTGAGTGAATGAAATAGAATCCAATTTGGTTTTAAAAAAGTGGTCAATTTCTTATTACTATCTTATGATTGTGATGCCATGAGGAGTGAAGTGGTTGTTGTCAGTAGTGGTCTCTTGTCGTAGGATATGTATCGGAATGACCTACGGGCATTCCGGTGGATACCCTATGGTAAGGGGGCGCTACAAAGACGATGACGGTGATGATGGCGACTGTGGTGATGATGGTAGACGATACTGAAAATGTGAAGGTCTTCTCCTCTAGAGTCTGCGTTCCAAGCCGTCTCTGTATTCAAAAGTCTGCCTGACGAAAATCTCTCCATGACCTAAAAATAGCAAGTCTTATATGATGGATCACGGGCCGGGTTGGAATAGTGAGATAAACTTTAGTCGGGTATCCGCTCATACGTCGCGACGAATAAGATAAATGAATTAAACTCGTCGAGACGTGTGCACTCGTCTGCTCGTCGCTTCGTGTACATCGCCGTGCGTCGCGACGTGCGAAAGTGTGCTCGCCGCGTCATGTGAGATGCCATGCGTCGCGATGTGCGGAAGGACTGTTGACTTCCTACGTTGACTCCTTTGTTCCTGCAACAAAACAATAACAACAATTTGCAGTATCAATAGTCCCAATAAAAACTATGGAAAAATAAGTATCAAATCATGACAATTTACTAACAAATTGAGAATTGAAAGAACTCAGTATGAGGAACCAATTTAAGCACAAAAATCATCAATCAAGAGTCAATACATGCATAAGCAGCTATGAAAATGTAGCCAATTTATAATATAAACTTGGCTCAATCACACGGCGGGCTCGAGTTTTCCACGCCGCGTCGAGTCCTCTCCCATGTGTCGCGGCGAACCCCCAAGGAAAACGTTCACCGTGGCGAGCGTCATTACACGTCGCGGCGAGTGCCTGCAGACGCCGCGGCGAGGGATGATTTTGTGAATTGGTTTAATTTGGTTTTTAAGGCATAACTAATGTTGTAGACCTCCAATTGAGGTGATGTTTAATTCGTTTTAATCTAGAGAAAGAGGTCTACAATTGAGGAAAAGAATGAGAGTTTGAATTCAGGTTTTTGAGATCTCAATTATAGAAAGAAAGTTAAAAATGTGATTGAATTGCAATCTTAGGACTGTTCTTGATAATTGGGGGTATAGTGTGAGACTTTGAAAATAAATTCAATGTTACTGGGAATTTAGAACTGAGCATAAAGGATGAATTTGATGTAGAGAATAGTGATATTGATTCTGAGGTATTACCCTAGCGAGTATGACTTGATAAATTGACTGAATATTAGAAATGGAATTGATGAGTTCCGAAATAGATTATTGAATTGGAAGTGAGTTATTATTGAGCAATTGAGTGGAAAGTTAGAATTTAACAAAAGAAAGTGGAAAATGGGAATTGGGACCGGGAAGGTCATGAATCGACATAGTACATCTTTTTAATTAAGACATGTGCATCATTAAATTATTTCTGATTGTGCATTTTAGTAATTGGAAATTGTTTGACTGTTTTAGAGACACCGTTGGAACGACAATTCCACGGATATTGCTGAGACTTCCAGGCAGGTAGCTCGGAAGTTCAGGTGAGTAACCTAGTTGGTTTCTCAACCTTTATGTGTTACATTTTATGCAATTATGCCATGGGGAGTTAAGGAAGGATTATGTGTGGTTGTTTTGATCGATTTCGGACCACAGGTGTTTGAAATATTTAGAATGTGCTATAGAAATGTTAATTGTGCATAAAGTGCCATTAATTGATTTCGAACGCAAATTGGGTAGGTGATATTAGACTATGACACGACTAGTGAAATTTAGAACATGTGCATTCATACCATTATGCATGATCAGATAATTGAAAGTTGTGACCGGTGTAGCCACCGTATTCAGAGCTTTAAGCTCAACGCACAGGGCCTCGAGCCCAACGATTTCAGACCGTGATGCTCAACGTATTAGGGCTTTAAGCCCAATGTTTTCAGAGCCAATGGCTTAACGTAAATGAGCTCAGGCGCACGATCACAACAGCGTAATAAATGAAAAGTGTCGCATATGCATTGTATATGAATGATCAAATGTGAATTGCATGAAAGGCGAAATGCCTTATAAATGTGAACTTGCATGTATGAGATTTTCTGATTGTGATATATATGATATTGTGTGAAATGTTTGAATATGCATGAGTTGAGTGAACCATCGATGATGGTTTCTCACTGAGTTCGCAAACTCACCCAACATTGTAAATATTTTTCAGGGATCGAAGAGTACCCCGTTGGACACGGGAGTATGATTACTGCAAGAGAGTTAGAGTTTGAGGTCGGGATCAGTTTCACATCTGCATTTGAGTTATTCGGTATTATTGTAAATTTGTAACTCTGCAAACTCTGCAGAATAGTACCATCTTATTTTAGGGCCCCAATTGGATATTGTTATGATTGTAAAGTGATTTCTAAAATAGTGTTTTGATTGAAAATATGTTCGCATCGTGGGCCCAACTAGTTTTCTGATTTACGCGCACTCGATTGTTTTCAAAAAATAAAAAAGCATTACCGAGGTTTTGAACTGCATTGAATGCTCTAGCATACCACCCTCGCGGGTCACGGGCTTGGATATCACCTTCGATATCGGGTTTGGGTCTTGCGGGAGTGGGGTGCTACATTTATCCCCATATCAAAACATAATTCTGATATCGATAATTCACACAACCTTTTTAAGTTCAAGCTTGACCTTTCAAGGTTATATCAACTTGACTTATACACTTTATCTCTTTATTTTTCCTCAAACAATCCGTGATAGGGTATTTACATGTATATCACATTCGAGGACATATCACTGAAACACAACAAAATATTACATTCATTGATACAGATACACTGCATCTTTATCTGTTTATCCATCCATTTACCATTTCTTTATCCATATATATATTCAACCAATCCAGAATTTTTGATGCACAATCATTAGGAATTTCCAGTATTTAATATTTTTTTTTTATATCTCCTTATACTGATTTACAAACTCTTAGCACAATATTCGCATAACCATTTTGGTTCCAAGCTCATGCTTTCATGATCATAACCATTTCATGATTTCATTTCATTCCATCTGTACACTTTAGTCTCCCTTTTTTTCATATACTCATTTTCCTTGATCAATCCTCAACAACATACCTATTCACACCTATATCACCTCTAAGGATGCATATCCTCATTGAGGTGACCCTTTTTCCATCATACGAGACCAGACCAATTATCTTCAATGCTTTTAACCGCTCCAACTCTTAAGGAAATGCTCATGCATGTGACTCATACTAGAGCATCAGTCGCTGTTGTCTGCTATGACATAACTACTATGCAAACGCATATCACTTGGCACATAGTTTAGAATGCCCATGTAAGATTGTACTTCTGGGATCTGATACCATATAATGTAACACCCCACTCCCGCGCGACTCGAACCCGACATCGATGGTGATATCCGAGTCCTTGCCCCGCGAGGGTAGCGTGCTAAAACACTCATTCAGTAATCGGTACATTTTTTTCACATAACAATATATGCGGAATTCAATGCCCAATTTGGGTCCTCATTCAATCATATACAATTTCATTACATAAATAAAGACATGCAATGCAGACGCGAACTGATCCTGACTTCTATCCTTCACCTAAATCCTACAAATATACTCCCGTTGGCCTAACGAGGTATTCTTCTGATACTGAAAAATAATTGCAAATTTTGGGTGAGTTTTGCGAACTCAGTGAGTGACCATCCTCGATGGCTCACTCATCACATATCATATAAGACATATATTTCATAAATCACATTTCATTTCACATTTTTCCAATATCTCACATGTTCATATTATTTCACATTCAATCACTGAACCAATCTCACTTTATTTCCTATATCACATTATTTCCCATATTCATATCATTTCCTTAACAAACAGATTGAATCACATAAACTTGTTCAGTTATTTCACATTCAATATCATTTAATCATTTATGTCATGCATACGCAGTGTATATGAGACTCACTTTCTAATTGTTACTCTGTTGTGAACGAGTGCCTGAACTGTCCCATATAGGGCTCATTGATAACTGTCCCATGTAGGGATCATTGATAACTGTCCCATGTAGGGCTCATTGGTCACTGTCCCATGTAGGGCTCATTGATAGCTATACCATAACTATCTCATATAGGGCTCATTGATAATTCTCTCATGTAGGGCTCATTGATAGCTATCCCATATAGGGCTCATTAATCGTTGAGCTTGTAGCTCTGATCAGTGGCTACTTTAGTCACAACGGCTATTATGTTTTATGCGTTCATGCAATGGAATGCATCACCCACAATTATCTATCCCTTTCAATCACTTCTCATATCATCGGACTTTAGTCCGACATTCCACCCTTGAAGTGGAGCATTTCACAGTTTCATTCATATCCAAATACACATTTGTCAATCAAATAAATATAATGCTTTTTTTTGCCTTTCACCAAATCAAATTATTCACTCAAATGCATATGGAATGCGTATGTGACACTTTTCACATTTATTACGATGTAGTGACTGAGTGCTCAAATTGTCCCATTATGGACGCATTAATCGTTGAACCTGAGGCTCTGAAATCACTGTGGGCTCAAGGCCCAAGTACGGTGAGCTTTTAGCTCTCGATGGCTGCTCCGGTCACAACTGCTATTATCTGATCATGCATTCATATATGCAATGCATATGTCACAATGTATCACATCATAACCAGGTAGTTCACAGATTCATAAACAAGTAACACTTTTATGTCATAACTCCCAATACATCGGACCTTCTGTCTGGAATCCACAATCATATCCAATCACAAAGCCACCATTATCTCCACAGTAAACATATCATAATCGAGAGAACCATCTAGGTCACTCACCTCATATCCATGCTTGAAACTCGTCCATAGCATCAATTTCTCCATTACTTCTTTTCTTCATCAAAGTTAAAATTTCCTAAACCATAATCACCCAAATTCAACATCACATACTGCATAAACACTAAAATTGAGCTTAGGAAACACAATCCTATACCAATCTTAAGCCATATGAACCAAAACCCCTTCAAAAATTAACAAATCAAAAATATCAATCTTACCTTGATCTTTCACCAATCAATGAATTTCTTGGCTTGGATGGAAGCTCTCATCATCCTCCACGATTTTCTCTTCTCGAGCACCATGAAAATCCCTCTTGAAGGCTTAGAAAATCAAGACCTAGTTTTCCTTTTCTTCTTCCTTCTTTCTCCACCGAAAGCTCTCACTCTTCTCTCTTCTTCTATTTCTCTTTTGTTTTTTTTTTCTAAGTCCCACGACAGCTCTCTTCTTCTTTTATTTAAACAAAACCCCACTTGTTTGATTTAAAAAATGCCATTAATGAGTGCATAATGTCCAATTTTCCCTTACATATAAGCCTTATAACTTAGAACCTTAAGTGATCGTCCAACAATGCCCTTCCTTTTTGCCATAAAATTTGACACCGTCGCTCCTTAATTAGATCAGGTAAAAGAAGCAATATGATAAGAATTTCTCCTAGAGAAATGTTCCTCTCTTTCTGAGCTTTCTATAGACATCAAAATCGCTCAATTCAGTTCAGAAATGAAGAAGTTATGGCCCAAGCACGTTCGGACCAAAACTAAATCAAGACTGAACACTACATGTAACTTCACTCCAGAGTTTGAACATCTTAGAGTCTAAATTGCCAATCTGCTCCTTCAGATAACTTGTATATCCATGTCTCTAGTTTCATTTGAAATTAGAATCAGATCAATTGAAGCTCTATAGCTCAAGATATCTCCGAAATACTAAAGTCTGTTAGATATATCGTTTGGACCAAAACTAAATCAAGACTGAACACTACACGCAACTTCACTCCAGAAGTTGAACATCTTAGAGGCTAAATTGCTGATCGTCTCCTTCAGATAACTTGTATATCTATGTCTCTAGTTTCATTTGAAAGAAGAATTAGATCGATTGGAGCTCTATAGCTCAATATTTCTCTAAAATACTGAAGTCTATTCAGAAAAATATCTAGCTCACAACCTTTTAATCGATCATCCCATTTGGATTTGATCTGCCATTTTCAATTCAATGCTCGGTCGGTCGGCAAGCTCTCGCTTGGTTGGTCAGCCAACTCTCGCTGGGTCGATCAGCCAGCGCTCGCTGGGTCGATCGGCCAGCGCTCGCTCGGTCGATCAGCCAACGCTCGCTTAATCGGTTGGCCAGCAGAGGTCGGTCGGCCATCAAAGGTTTTCCAGTCCAACATCCTATTTTACAACTTTCATAAATTTTGACTCAGAACTCCAAATTTTATAAACTTTGTATCAATGGAAAGATAAAATAACTCTCTACAACTTTTATGAAGGACATAAAAACCAGATCGGCCTCTAAAGGGGTCAAAAAGTCCACACAATATGGGTGATCGATCAGCCCACCTGAATAGTAACAGAACTTCTAGACCTCATAACTTTCTACGCCCTTGTCCAAAATTTTCATACTTTATATCAATGAAAAGGTAAAAATATAATCTACCACTTCCATGAAGAACTTAAAGCCAAAATCAGTCTGTATAATGGTCAAAAATTCAATCAAACTTTCTGTCCTAATCACCTCTTCCTGAACAACTTCCAAAATCGATCATAACTCCTAGCCCCAATATCGAAAAATTGCATACTTTATGGCGTTAGAATGCTTGAAACATCAGCTACAACTTTTATTAAGACCACTTTGACTAATTCCATCTAGACCAGTACAGTTTTGCCGTTGAAGTTTCTGAACACCATTCCTACACTTAGGATGGTTTAGCAACACATCAACTTCACTTATTCCCAATACCACATACATCGCAAACTCAATTTAAATCTCCCACATGCCAAACCAACACAAATAATCGATTGCAGAGGATATGCACATACGCATTCCTCAATCACACAAGTCATACATAATCTCATACAATGTCTATTATTAACACAATCAAACACAAAACACCCATTTCATGTACTACCCTCAAAGTAACATTGCAATTATTCCAATTAACATTACCCAAGTAAAACATTAAACACCACTAATTCCTCATTCTAAAGTGCAAGCATTCATGAATTAAATGCATATATATATATATATATGTGTAAATATGATGCATGAGCAAGACCAAAGCATTTCTTTTGTCTCTCCTTGAGCACATATGTACTGAGATTTCGGTTGTAACCTTTAATATGGGGACATGATGTTACAAGAAGAGTGTCATCACTATGCCTAAGGTGTTAACAAATGTATCTTTAGTTACCACTGTGCAAGCTTATGCATGGGGATGACCAATATAGTCACCCTCATGCAAATTCTCATACACTCCTTTAATCTATCTGTTTTATTACGTGGAAGCTGTAGGTTGAATTGGCACGGAAACCTAAACTAGACGAGGCTACAAATAGAAAGGATAGGAGGGTGGCAGCGAGATTTTTCATTCATTCCACATTCCACATTCCACCTTCCACACATCACAGAGAAATTTGAGAAGAGAGGGATAGAGAGAAATAAGGGAAGATGAGAAAAGAAATAGAGAGAGTCGGTGAAGAAAAAGAGCAACAATGTAACATCCCGTTACTGTTAGCAAGGGCATTGTGGTAATATTGGGTCAGACTGATAGGTTTTATTGCATTCACTGATTGAGCATGTTACTGGCCTCTAATTATAGAGGAACAGGTTTATTGCATATGCATTTATTCATAGGTACATGCATTCATGATTTTCCGACATTTTAATTGTGAGTATAAATTGATTGGATTGTGAACTGGAAACTGACTGGATTATGATTGATTGAAAAATTAGGAGTAATTGGGCTCGAATGACTGATTTAGAATAGTCTAAGAGTGATTGGTAATTGATACTAGCTTATAGCAAATTTTCGAGAAATTCGGGAGAAAATGCCCGGACCGGAAATTTTGGAGTGACAGACCGATTGACTGTATAGTACTGAAAGAATTATCCAATGGCAATGGAAAAATTAGAGTTATACTATTAGGGAAATAAAAATGTTTAGCCATTGAAATTTTGAGACTGAAATTTGAACTGATTTGGAGACTTATGTCTATAAATAACTTAGGTTTGAAATTGGGGATTTTATCCTAAGGCAAAATCGTTTCTTCTCTTCCTCCTCCCACAGTGATCTTCGATTCCTCCCATCGGTTGAGAAGCTTTGAGAGTGGTTAATCTTTGATATTGAAGGATTTTAGGGTTTACGGTGATTTTGAGAGATTTGTAGATTTGGGCTTGATTGGTAAGTTTTAATGGCTTTAATGTTGTTATTAATGTTAGTTGTTATATTTATGGCATTTATTATGGTTGTTTTGGGTAGTTGGAGTGTTTAATGGAGGTTTAGAGAGAGATTGGATGGAAAATCGATCGGAGAAGACGGAGGCGCGACCGCACGTCGCGACGTCTGGCGCAGCCTCGCCCCGATGAGTAATTAAGTGCTCGCCATGACGACGCGCAAAGAAGATGCCGCCATGGCGCGCTCGATTTACGTCATGACGAGTCAAGATAGGATTGTTCGCCGCGACGAACGTCTTTGACGTCATGCTAACGGGCTTCTTCACGTCATATGCGTAGCCGCAGGTCGCATGAAGGGGCTTTTCTGAATGGATGAGTGTTTGTTTATTGGGCATAATTTATGGTATAGACCTCCGATTGAGGTGATTCTCAATTCATTATGAACTAGGAAAAGAGGCCTACAATTGAGGATAATTATGGGAGTTAGAATTTAATTTAAGTGGTATTGATTTATCGAGATTAAGGTCAATTATGGTTCCTATGGTGACCTAAGTATTGAATTGTGATAATTGGAATTTCAAGTGGAGTTTTAAGTGGGATTTTCAATAAGGGTTTTGAACCAATGGATAGGGAATTGCTATATGGAGTATGAATTGAGGAAATTGAACTGAATTTTAGGAATGGATCAATTATTGTCGATCAATTGAGCGAAGAGTTAGAATGGGACATAAGAGTTCAAAATTGGGTTTTAGCGTCGGAAATCGTGAACATGCATTGTACATAATTTCATTTAGACATATGCATTACTGAATTGTTTAATTGAGCATTTAGTAATGGGACTGTATTTAATTGTTATAGAGGCGCCGTTGGATCGTCATTCCACGGACATTGTTGGAACTTCCAGTCAGTAGCTCGGAAGTTACAGGTGAGTAACCTAGTTGGTTTCTCAAATTCCTGATTGTCTAAATGCTCTATGTGAATTACTTGCCAATGTGAATTACATGATTACTGAAATGTATATAATTGAATTTCATGCTTTTACTGGATTGGATTGGACTACTACATGACACTGAGAAATGCAATACTAGGCTTTTATAGCCATACGCTGAATTACTGAACACTGCATTACATGCATAAATGGATGATTAGATAATGGACATGTGACCCAAGTTGCTATTATCACTGAAAAGAGCCTTGAGCTCTAACATCAGATCGACCGACCTCGAGCCCGAGGGAGGAATCCACGACGCGTCCCTCATGAATCTTGATGAGCACTTGGACACAATACTGAATAACTGGAAAAGAGTCACATATGCATTGTATACACATGAATGATTGTTTTGTGACGATTACTAAATTATGTGATGACCTGATTTATTGTAAATTGTTATTTGATACTGCAAACTGTTATAGGCTACTGCAAATTGTTATAAACTAATTGTATCTTCTTCGTGCGTCTTTGTCATGCAATCTGCGTAATGCATGATTTGAGTGAACCATCGATGATGGTTTCTCACTGAGTTCACAAACTCACCCAAAATTGCATCTAATTTTTCAGGATCGATAGAGTAGACTTCTAGCTCCGGAGATAGTCTTTTCCTGCCGTGCGAGCGTGCTGGCAAGAGAAGCGATGGCACACAGGTCGGTCAACTGAATTGGACTTTTACGGATGACTTAGGATAGATGTTTGTATCAGTTTCCTTTTTGGTTTTGTTTAGGTGTCTGATAGACTTGTCTATTCTGATATTGGATGACTGTATCAAGATTATTTTGGATTTTAAAATTGACTGATTTATAATATATTATGGTTTTAATTATTGCGATGCCAAGTGGATTAACAGTCAGATTTTCTGGTAGTGCACCTTTATCGTGGGATACGTGTCGGAGCGACCTTCGGGCGTCCCGATGTGTACCCTACGGTGAGGGGGCGCTACATTAAGTGGTATCAGAGCATGGTTTGGCATCTTTTGGGTATAGTGTATTTTAAATTTGGAATCACCGTAAGAATAGCGTAATCGATTGGAAATTTCTTATGCTTTTAGGTCATCCGTCCTTGGAGATCGAGTTGAGCTACCAGCTGACCTGGAATCGGTAGGAGCTAGTAGGGAGTCCCCGATGCCTCTTTCAGAGGAGTTTCCTCCTCGAGTTCCTGTGAGACGGGAACAGAGATACGATCGACTGCGTAAGCAGGGGGCGGTTGACTTTATGGCAGCACCGACCCTGCGGAGGCTGAGGGATGGCTAGAGAGGACCTAGCGAGTCCTCGATCAGATGGTTTGCGACCCTGAGGAGAGGTTTGATTATGCCGTCTCTTTGCTACAGGGTCTTGCATATCAGTGGTGGAAGATCGTCGGCGGTACCACGGGCCACATACTGCTCGACATGGGATGATTTTCTGAGGGCCTTCAAGGATAATTACATGCCCAAGGTCTATCTGGAAATGAAGTTGCAGGAGTTCTTAGAGCTGAGACAGGGACAGTTAACCGTGGTCGATTATGAGGTGCGGTTCAACGAGTTGATGGTCTATGCTTCTACATTGGTTGCTGCTGAGGCTGACAGGTGTCGGCGTTTTGAGGACGGACTCAATCTGGAGATCCGTACCCGATTGGCTAGGTCCGATATGGGCAATTTTATTGAGTTGAGGGCTGCAGCAGTGAGGATCGGCATTTGTTGAGGAAGCGTCTAGGCGAGGCGAGTCGAGGACCGGGCATAAGAGATCTAGTGATGATCGAGCGGCCACGGCAAAGGTACAACAAGTGTCGAGTAGGCCCTTCAGTGTCTGCAAGAGGGCTAAACACCGGTCATGGGAAGAGGCGATTTGTACAGGTGGTAGTGGTGGCGGCGGTGCGAGTTTCGAAGCGATCTGTTCGAAAGATCTGAGCATTGTGACAAGAGACACAGTGGAGAGTGTCGATGGTTGTCCGGAGCTTGTTTAAGGTGTGGCTCGATGGACCACCTAGTAAGGAACTGCCCAGAGACTTTGGGAGCCCAATCTACTATGACCGAAGATCGGTGACAATACCACGGCAAAGCAGAGCCGTGGAGGTGGATCGGATGGAGAGGTGAGGTGAGGCCGAGGCCGAGTAGAGGGGTCCTTGATGAGGTCGAGGGACCGAGCGGCGGCAGCGATCTCGTGCCGAGGTCTATGTCATAACTTCGGCGGAGGCCCAGATTCCCGGATGTTGTTGCGGGTATGCTTCGATTTCGATTTTGAAGCATATGCATTGTTGGATCTGGATCCACTCATTCTTTCATTGCACGCATTTAGCATATAGATTGCATGGGGATAGGCGGAGGTTACATATGGGTTAGAGGTGAGTACACCTCTAGGTAGTCTGTTGTATTGGGAGAGGTCTGTATAGGGTGTCCGGTTGGTCGACCGAGCGATTCTGAAAGCCGATCGATCATTTGCCTCTGAGGAGATTGACGTGATATTGGGGATGGGTGGTTGATCGCACATAGGGCTATTATGGACTGTTATACCAAGGAGGTTGTCTTTGGAATCTCTGGTCACCCGAGATCTGTGTTTGAGGAGTTAGTCGAGGCGGTGCCGTGAGGATGATTTCCTTTTTGAGTGCCCTGAGGTTGATGCAGGGAGGTTGTGAGGCCTATCTGGCTCACGTAGTGGATTCCAGAGTCGAGACGAGATTGCAGGATGTTCCCGTAGTTAGGGAATTTCCAGATGTGTTTCCCAAGGAGTTACTAGGATTGTCGCCAGAGCGGGAGACAGAGTTTGAGATTGATCTTGTTCCCGGTACCGCTCCTATATCGATACCTCCGTATAGGATGGCACCGGTAGAACTGAGAGAGCTTAAAGGCTCAACTGCAGGAGCTATTGGATAAGGGGTTCATTAGACCGAGTGTTTCGCCATGGGGAGCTCCGGTACTGTTTGTGAAGAAGAAGGACGGGACTCTGAGATTGTGTATTGATTATAGCCAGTTGAATCGGGTGACAGTGAAGAATAAGTATCCACTGCCTAGGATTGACGACTTATTTGATCAGCTGCAGGGAGCTCAGGTGTTCACTAAATTGGATCTGAGATCAGGTTACTATCAGTTGAGGATTGCAGACGCCGATGTGCCTAAGAGTGCTTTCAGGAGCAGGTATGGGCATTTCGAGTTCCTAGTGATGCCGTTTGGGTTGACTAATGCCCCGGTAGCCTTCATGGCTTTGATGAATAGAGTTTTTCAGCCCTACTTGAATCGATTCGTGATAGTGTTTATTGATGATATACTGGTTTATTCGAGGAGTAGACAGGAGCACACTGAGCATCTGAGGATTGTCCTTCAGGTCATGAGAGAGAGACAGATGTTCGCCAAATTCACTAAGTGTGAATTCTGGCCTTATGAGATTGTATTTATGGGGCACATGGTGTCCGATGAGGGTATTCAGGTGGACCCTCATAAGATAGAGGCGGTTATGAGTTGGGAGATTCCGAGGAGTGTGCAAGAGTTGCGGAGTTTCCTAGGGTTGGCCGGATATTACCGGAGGTTCGTCGAGGGGTTTTCGTTGATCTCCGCCCCTTTGACAAAGCTATTGAGGAAGAATGTGCCGTTCGGATGGTGCGAGGAGTGCGGAAGAGCTTTGAGGAGTGAAACATCGGTTGTGGCTCGCCGGTGTTAGGCATTCCATCTGGACCTGGAGGCTTTGTGGTTTACTGATGATGCCTTGCATCGAGGATTGATGTATTGATGCAGCATGGGAGAGTTATAGCATATGCTTGAGAAAGTTGAGGTCTCACGAGGTGAATTATCCAGCGCATGACTTGGAGTTGGCCGTAGATTGTCTTTGCTCTAAAGATCTGGAGACATTATCGTATGGGAGACGCGTTCGGATCTTCACCGATCATAAGAGTTTGAGGTATCTGTTGAGTCGAGAGCTCAATTTGAGACGAGAGGAGATGGATAGAGTTCTTGAAGAATTGGATCGCATGATTGAGTATCATCGAGGAAGGCCAATGTGGTGGCCGATGCACCGAGTAGGAGATCGTATGGTAGTGCGGCTCGAGTTCAGTTTCGAGGTTACTGTGCGATTGATTGAGAGCTCTTAATGTCTGAGATGGATTTGGGTCGGGATGGAGCTCGATTGCTACTCGAGGCCGAGGCCGATGTTGCATGATAGGATCCGGAGAGTTCGGGATCAAGACCAGTGTTAGTGAGATTGATTGAGAGAGTCCAGCCGTCTTGATTGGAACTGTGCCCTTGGTCTCCTGCGAGGATTAGCCCTCTTGACCGCTCCAAAGCGCCTACTTCAGATGGCGGCACGGTTCCCACTATCTCTGCTCGCCTCGAGCTTGAGCTTGGGAACCCTCCTGTCTCGACCTCTGGGACAATCTCTCATCATATGCCCTTCTCCACACTGGAAACAACCACCAAAGCCCTTGAGACACCTCCCGGATGAAACTTCCGCATTGATCCTGCCGAGGATACTTGCCCTTCCATGACTTCCCTGAGCCTCCCACACTAGAGACCTGTTCAGAAATTGCCCTGGACTGCTGACTCTTGGCAGGACCACTACTGCCCATGCCACTCTGAGTATGATGGGTCCTGGTGCTCCTCCAAGGTGCTGGAGCACTCACTCCCTTCCTGGAAGATTGCTCTCTGTTCTTCCTTTTCCTACTCACTTCAGCCTTAATATTCTCCACTTCTCGGCTAGGCAGCCGCATCTACCAGCTAGCGATAGTCATGGAAATTATGGATCAGCACCTTCTCCACGATCCCTAGGTGCGATCCGCTCTCAAACTTGCGGCACTTATCCTCTTCATCGCCACAATATTTGTTGCGTGTCGAGGCAGTTGAGTGAACTTCAGCTCATATTCACTCACGCTCTGCTCCCTCATGTGAGGCTCAAACTCCACAGCCTTCTCTTAGATGTAAACCCTCGAGAAGTACTTCCTCCGAAAACCTCTAGAAACTCCTTCCATGTCATTCTGGAGGTACTACTCGATCATGGGCCTTGCCTTCCACCAAAGGCAACGCATCCCCTGCAATAAACTAGTCAGCATACTCTACCCTCTCCCCATCCAGGCACTTCATCGACTCAGGACCCTCTCGGTCTTCTTGACCATGCTTCGCCTCCTCGGGATTAGTAGTCCCACAAGTCGACGACCCCATACTTAGGAGCTTGTCATCTTGCCCACTCCGATCTGCTGGGTAGGCATCGAGCTTGGGTCCTTGGCCCATGGCATGGATGAAAGCACAGGCGAAGGCCCCGAAAGAGCCGAGGATTTACTCGAGGCATAGGAGGGGGCCGAGAGGCACTTCATCTTGCACTCGGTGCCTCTGAATCAAAAGCAGGATAGTCCACGCATCACAGGGAATGTGGATTCATCCGTACCTCCCTCGAGGCTGATCGAGCTTGAGCTCCTCGAGTTCTTCTTCGAGGCGATATTACTCCTTTTAGTGAAAACATTTCAAATCTTTAGCTCGTGCTTGTAAGACAAGTTCAAATCATGTAAAACAATTCAAAATCAATGATGCATGTCTCAGATTTAAAACAAGTTTAAAGCTCATGTAACATGATGTTGTAGGAAAATCCCGGAGGTACATCACATGTACCGCAGCGCGAAAAAAAATTTTTGTTCGGGACTTTCCGAATCCTGGATCCCAGTCCGTATGAAGACATCAACCTAAATAGCCAAAGAGACTATCTCTAAAGGTGATCCACGCAGAGATCGAGAAAATCTAACCGAAGTCAAACCCTTTGACCGGAATAGCTAGAACAGTTAAAGCTCGCTAGAGCCTACCTCATCCTTAGAGAGCTTGAATCAAGATGGAGGAGAAGACTTGAAGAGGATGAAGCTTGATGAAGGATGAAGATCTTCGATGATGGATGATGAGAGGAGAAAACATTTTTCTTCCTTCAAAACCTTCTTACCTTCATCCAACACACGAATATCAACCATCCTCTTCCTTCTTATTTGTCTTTTTGTCTTTAAACACTTTAAAGACATTAAATGCAACATGGTGAGTCATGTTCCACGATAGTCACCTTTTATATATATATATATATAAAAGTTAAACTTAAAGATGAAGCTTCCTCTCCTCCTCCTCCCGTGCTTACATAAATTAATTAATTAATTAATTACTTAATTAATTAATCAATATATAATTGCTAAGGTCGATCCAACTGGGTTGGTCTCTACCTACCTCTATCGCCCCGATCTTTGAAATGCTCGAAACCTTTCTTAGCAATATCGATGTCGCGATCTCATCGGACATATCCCAATCCATTGGGATCCATTTAATCCATTGCTCTCCATAATTGGAACTCGTCCAATTACTATTTCTGATTCTACGAAACACTCTTATCGTGTGACCCTTTAGGCTCCGGTTATGTTGGCCACTTAGATTAACAATTAATCTGAGCAAGTCATGGCGGTATCTAGCAACACATCATGACCCCCAATTGACCGGAAAGTAATTGGTTTGATGTATTCATCACGAACCGGATCACGAACCCTTCCATGATAATTACCGTGCAATTCGTCCTTTCACCATCCTATACCCCACTTGGTTATGAGTATGGTCAAAGTGTCAACTCTCACTAGACCGAGTCTAGCCCAGTGATATCGGTTCTCGTCACGGGACTCATTACTTTATATGTCAATGAAGACACTCTTCATGACATACATCTTTAACCAAACCTTAGTAATGATCCCGACAAGAGGCGTGGGGTATCTCTTACGCTAATCCGAAGTGGTGAATCCTTTATTAGCTACTCAATTATCTTGAATACCTTAAGTCGCACCCAAGCACCACCCTATGAGTTACCTCGGAAGGCAACAAGGAATGGAGTCAAAGCACGTGATCGGATATCAAGATATCCTTGAGTACCTCAAGTCTGGGATACTTGCACCATTCTATGATGAGATTATCAACGACACTTAGATAAGATATCCATGTGATGATCTCATGACAGTCATCAATGAACTTACTACCGCTAGTAAGCATCCACATGTCAATTCTAAATATCTCATATTTACGGTTTACGAGATCCTTGCTTGATCCAATCGAGGAATATGACATGTGCTAGTCTATCCGGATTAATGATGTCGGTCTCATTAATCCTATGACTAGGAGAATTTGAATCTTGACATAATTGCACATGATAGGAATCTCGGGAGTATGAACACATCATAATTTCCTTCATGCTATGTCATATATCATGGACTTCATTAATTCGATTAAAGATCAATCAATTCATAAACAATGTTTATGAATATCAAATTAATGAATTATGCCTTTTCTTTATTTATTCATTCGATGCGCATCATTTGTGAATAAAAGCGCTAAAAGGGATTGCCTTTAGGGCGCAAATAAACGATGCCGATCTTGAACAAGTCGACTTATCCAATGAACAAGTCGACTTATCGATCGAACATGTGTAAGTCGACTTACACATGGTACAATCGACTTATCACTTACAAATCTCCCACTTGACCTAAAGCCAATCGCCTTAGTATCTAATACCATAAGCGAGTCCATGAGAATCACAATTCTCCCGTGACAATGGCTTTGTCAGCGAACAACAACACTTTGCTCTGTAGAATTCTCTATCGAGGATATCATCTTGACTAATGATCTCCCGAATCGGCGAAGTACGAGTTCGGATCGTCGATAAGACCTTGGTTCCTTTGCCTGCGCACTAGCCCCATTGTATCACAATACAATCCTATGGGCCCATCACAGCTAGGGACCAGATCAAGTTCAGTAATGAACTTCTTGATCCAAACCGCTTCCTTTGTGCATCTCATGCGGCAATGTACTCTGCCTCGGTTGATGAATCAGCAGTCCTCTCTTGTTTGGAACTTTTCCAATTGACCGCCACGCTATTCAGTGTGAATGTATATAACCTGATTGTGATTCAGAATCATCCTTATCAGATTAAATACTAGCATCTGAATGCACGCTCACTTGGAGATTTCCATCTCCATAGATCAAGAAAACATCCTTAGTGCTTCGCAAGTACTTGAGGATATTCTTGACAGCCACCCAGTGACCCTCACCAGGATCCGATTGGTATCTGCTCATAACACTTAGAGCATACGATACATCGGGCCTCGTACATAGCATTGTTCCATGCTAAACCTCTTTAGCATCTCATCTATGTACGATGATTGTGAAAGACCAAGCAACCTTTTGATTTATCTCTATAAATCTATATCCACTAGGATATAAGTTGCTTCACCAAGGTCTTTCATCGCAAATTGATTAGACAACCAAATTTTAACTGATTGCAGCATAGAGACATCGTTTCCTAGTAACAGTATGTCATCTACATACAACACAAGGAATACGATTGCAGTCCCATTAACCTTCTTATACACACAATGATCATCCGGATTTGTGAGAAATCAAACTCTTTGAGTACCTCGTCAAAGCGGATATTGAACTCTGGATGCTTGCTTCAATCCATACATGGAATTACGAAGCTTACATACCTTTTCGCCATCGATGGAAGTGAAGCCCTCGGGTTGTGTCATACACATCCTCGGGTGATTTCCTCTCGGAAAGCTATCTTCACATCCATTGCCATATCTCATAATCATAATGAGTGGCAATGGCTAGGAGTATCTAATGGATTTAAGCATTGCTACGGGTGAAGGTTTTGTCATAGTCAACTCTTTATGCGTGATTTAATCCTTTAACGAAGCATTGCTTTATAGGTAATCAAATTACTATCCATGTTGGTTTTCTTGTGAAAACTCCTTTGCACCTATGGGTTTTATCCTTCAGTGTAACAACCAAAGTCCATACTTGGTTTTCATACATGGAATCCATTTGATTTCATGGCACAAGCCATGTTCGGACTACGAACTTTTCGAACACATTCATAGGTAGTAGGCGCATCATTTCATATGAGCAATACGCCATTCTGTTCACTTACAAGAAATTCATATCTCTAGGAACAGTCGTATCCTCTTAACCTCTGAAATTAGTGTGTAGTAGAAGGTTGAACTGTTACCTCATCTATTTGAGTTCTGATTTGATTGAGGCGATTGATCTATGTTTGTTCGAGCATCTTGAACTTCTCCAAGTTCAACTTTGCTCCCATTGTCCTCTTGTAAAAGAAACTCTTTCTTTAAGAAAACAACATGCTTGAAACAAACAACTTTTGTTCCTCGTGAGGTAGAATTGATATCCACGAACAAACACTTGTCGACTTTTACATCAAATGTATCCGATCGTGTCCGCTTCACATAAGCAGACAACCCCAAACTTTCACCGAGAAAGATAGGGTTTCGGTTAGTCCATATATCCATATGGAGTAACCACAATCGCCTTTAATGGAACTCTGTTTAGCAAGTAAACAATTTGTCTTGGCGCATATTCCCAAAATCAGTAAAACCTATCATCAATCGCACCATGTCTAACAGGTTCGATTTCTCCTTTCAACCACACCATTGTCTTTGCGGCGTGTAAGGTGGAGTATATTGAGATAAAATCCATTATCTACGAGATAATCAAAACTATTGGTCTAAGCATTTTCCACCACGATCGATCGTAATGTATTCATACTTTTACCAAGTTAGTTTTCTACTTCATTTACGAATTATTTGAGCGTTTCAAGCGCTTGATTTGTATCTCATCGGATCTGATACCTATATCGTGAATAATCACCGATAAAAGTAATGAAGTAAAAACAACCACTTATGGCATGAATGGACATCGGACCACATACATCTGAATGTATTAGGTCTAATATTCCATTCATTCGTTTACCCTTTCCTTAAAGGATAACTTAGTCATCTTGCCTAATAAACAAGATTCGCATGTGTCATATGATTCATAATCAAATGACCCTAAACATCCACTCTTATGGAGCTTAGCGATGCGTGTCTCATTTATATGGCCAAGCCGACAATGCCATAAGTAAGTTGATTTTAAATTATCTCGATTATGTCTTTCGCGTCATTGACATTCAGAACTGGATATGACATATCTAATATGTCAATTCAATTGCATAATGTACCAGTAGCATAGAGCCTTCCATTCGAACTAATAGAACAACCATTGCTACTAAAAGTCCAATGGAAATCAGCTCTATTTAAACATAAAACATACAATATGTTCTTTGTTTATAACGGGTACAAAATGTCAATCATCCAATTTGAATATAAGTCCACTAGGGAGGAACAAGACATAAGTGTCTACGGCTAATGTAGCAACTCTTGCTGCATTACCTACACGAAGTCTAGTTCTCCTTGAATGAGCTTTCTCTTCCCCCGAGGCCCGCATATCATTTCATATGTATGAGCCACATCCGTATCAAATACCGATATGTTTGGATCAGAATAGTATTAACCTCGATGACAAACATATTTGAAGGAGTAGAGGCATCGATGCCTTCTTACGCTTCAGGAACTCGAATAGATTTTACGGTTTAGCCTCTGGTGGCTAGACTTGCCACAATGAAAGCAAAATCCTTTTGGGCAGAATCTTTGGTTTGTCCTTGATGGCACTTCCTTTTGGTTTCTTGGCCTTTTCTTCTTTGAACTAGAAGAAGAAGCATCCACCATTAACACTTGCTTGCTATCCTTCTTGATAGCTCCTTTCAATTGTCTTGGCGATTGATCATTCGAGGAATTGTTGTGGATATTTGGTTTATCCGATAGTTTATCCTGGCCGTGAATAACCATCGAGACAATCCAACTAGAATTAAGTCTCTACTTAACTCATAATCCATTACAAATCTAAGGCGACCAATCTCTCAATATAGCCATTCATCTTCGAGGCATCTTGCATGCCAGATATCCACGAGCCATCTTTAATGGTGAAGAGAAGCCTTGAGGTCTCGAACCTTTCGCATGAAACTTACTCATCAAACAGCTCCCTAAGATGAAATACTATAGAGTGAGCATCCATGGACTCGTCTTTGCTCCTGCAGCTCTAGTGACATCGAGGCAAGCATAAAGCAAGTATCCATATCAACATCCTTTAGATGCTTACAATATGCTTTCGATCCTTATCGGAAGCATCGACAAAGCAGTCTGTTGGAAATGGAACATCTAGGGCGTATCCTGGTTCCTCGGATCCGAGAACAATTCTCGATTCCTTAGCCAATCAAGAAAATTCGGTCCGTAATAGAGGCGAAAATTCACCTTTGAAAGACTTCTTCAATCAACCTAGCGATAGAGAGAGGAATGATAGAATAGAAATGCTGTATGATCATAAGGACTTGCATGACATGCATATGGCTCCCACTAGTTTCCTAGAATCCATAACCCTCTTCTGAATCCGGAGAAACAAAGTGACATAATGTCTAGTGGGTCGATATCCGACATTGCTAAGAGTGACCTTGGGTTTACCCAACAAGCCACAACTTAGGTCAATCGGTAGGTATCGGTCATAACAATTGTATCATCGATAACCGACATTAAGAATGACCTTGAGGTTAGCTCAACAAGCCACCTTATGTCTCGGGAGGTATCAGATATACCAATTACATCTTAGACACAACTATTGATCAGTGCTATCAACTGGTTGATGTATGCACTTACATTGGGTATCAACTCTTTGATACGCATACATCTGATGTATGCTACCCAATTTTGCCTCTGTCCACGTTGACCTTGAGGTTAGCTCAACAAATCAACGCTTCTAGGAAAACCGACCCATTAATCCGAAAATCTCATTTTCATGGTTCGAACATATTCGTATAGAGCGAGCTTGAGGTTAGCTCAACAACCCAACCCTATAAAAACTCGGTTCTTACCATATTAATGGGCGTTAGTTTTCATATCTGAGGAGGGATTTGAGTTTCATCTACTTCTTCTCCAAGTGAAGGATCATAGTCGCTAGGACTATTTGGAATGATTTAGGTTTCATCAATCACATTGAATCAATCCTTATAATCATCCATCATCCAACTATGCATGCCACAAGTGGACTTTCATCAAATGCAAGTGGACTTACTCTTCGCCACACACAAGTCGACTTGTATGACACAAGTGGACTTATGTCATCTGCCCATGAACAAGTCGACTTACAAGGTACTACAAGTCGACTTATACAGAGATCTTGAACAAGTCGACTTATTCTTCAAACAAGTCGACTTATCCAGAAAACAAGTCGACTTATCCAGAAAACAAGTCGACTTATTAAGCGAACAAGTCGACTTATGTCCCATATAAGTCGACTTATCTAGGGAGATTGCTATTATATCTAATCGGCTAATTCCTCAATCAGTACAATTCCAATTCTCAACACCATCATACCTAGGGTAATATCTGTGAGTTGATGTATCAATGAACAATTCATTGAACCATGAAAGCCTTATATGGTCAAACCATATGAAAAGCTTGAAATGAGTCAAAACTCATTAATTTCCAAATAATTTAGGAACACCCTAATTATCAACCTAAGCATCTCTAGCTAGCACATACATTATCAAATTTACTTCAGCACATGCCATAAAAATATGACGGTCAAAACAAACAAGATAATGCAAGATACTACCGAGACGCTAATGTGATCAATTCGGCATTCAAAAATTCTTAGAAAAACAACTTCAAGCAATTCAGTTTGGAAATCATACTACATCAAGATAACACATTTTTAATCACATTAAAAATGGTTCAAGGCATTGGAACTGAAAAAGCACACTCAATCAAGCCAAGCAAAACAGTCCCAACAATTTTCACAAAACTGTCCAATTCTGTACATTGCTCGAAATGATCAATGAAACAATTTCAATAAATCATGAGAAAATTACATAGATTACTAAATGTTAAGAAAATGCTACATGAAGTTTTTCAGGATTTTAGGCCATCAAAAACTCAGTCAACCTAAATAACAAAACCGATTCAAAATCTGTGTTCATCAGCACAGCAATTCCCAACAGCATAGAATAAATTCGTGAATAAATATCCAATCACCTTGAAATCCAATTTCCATTCTCAAAGACATTCACCAACATCTTAGAGACATGTAGGTGAAGGAAAATCCGAAAAACCATTTTTCTAGAATTTATTCTCGATTTTATACTCATGCCTGTTCCAGAATCGTTTCACAAAACAGCATCTGTACCCTTAGGGAATTAATTAGCAAAACAATATCAAATCAAATCGATAAATTCTGAAAATTCATAGACATATTCTCTAACATGTTATGAACAATTCTGGGCAGAAAATTTTCGAAAAGCAAATCACAATATAAATTCGAAATCTGAACAGATAGCATGCATCAACAGCAAATTCCATTAGGGTTTCTGATCTCGCTTAGGTTTTAGCTTCATACGGGATACCAGACGCTCTGATACCACTGTAGGAAAATCCCGGGAGGTACATCACATGTACCGGCAGCGGAAAACAAAAATTTTTGTTCCCAGGACTTTCCCGAATCCCAGGATCTCGGTATCCATATGAAGACATCAACCTAAATAGCCAAAAGAGACTATCTCTAAAGGTGATCCACGCAGAGATCAGAAAATCTAACCGAGTCAAACCCCTTTGACCCGGGAATAGCTAGAACAGATTAAAGCCTGCTAGAGCCTACCTCTGTCCTTAGAGAGCTTGAATCAAGATGGAGGAGAAGACTTGAAGAGGATGAAGCTTGATGAAGGATGAAGATCTTCGATGATGGATGATGAGAGGAGAAAACATTTTTCTTCCTTCAAAACCTTCTTACCTTCATCCAACACACGAATATCAACCATCCTCTTCCTTCTTATTTGTCTTTTTGTCTTTAAACACTTTAAAGACATTAAATGCAACATGGTGAGTCATGTTCCACGATAGTCACCTTATATATATATATATATATATATAAAGTTAAACTTAAAGATGAAGCTTCCTCTCCTCCTCCTCCCACGTGCTTACATAAATATATTAATTAATTAATTAATTAATTAATTACTTAATTAATTAATCAATATATAATTGCTAAGGTCCAGTCCAACTGGGGTCGGTCCTAAACTCTAGGGCCCGATCTTTGAAACGACTCGAAACCTTTCTTAGCAATATCGATGTCGCGATCTCATCGGGACATATCCCAATCCCATTGGGATCCATTTAATCCATTTGCTCTCCATAATTGGAACTCTGTCCAATTACTATTTTACAGATTCTCTGAAACACTCTTACGCGTGTGACCCTTTAGGCTCCCGGTTATGTTGGCCACTTAGATTAACAATTAATCTGAGCAAGTCATGAGCGGTATCTAGCAATACATCATGACCCCCAATTGACCGGAAAGTAATCGGTTTGATGTATTCATCACGAACCGATCACGAACCCTTCCATGATAATTACTGTGCAATTAGTCCTTTCACCATCCTATACCCCACTTGGTTATGAGTATGGTCAAAGTGTCAACTCTCACTAGGCGAGTCTAGCCCAGTGATATCGGTTCTCATCACGGGACTCATTACTTTATATGTCAATGAAGACACTCTTCATGACATACATGCTGCCACCTTAGTAATGATCCCGACAAGAGGCCATGGGTATCTCTTACGCTAATCCAAAGTGGTGAATCCTTTATTGGCTACTCAATTATCTTGAATACCTCGTCGTACTCCAAGCACCACCACCTATGAGTTACCTCGGAAGGCAACAAGGAATGGAGTCAAAGCAGGATCGATATTCAAGATATCCTTGAGTACCTCAAGTCTAAGGATACTTGCACCATTGCTATGATGAGATTATCACCGACACTTAGATAAGATATCCATGTGATGATCTCATGACAGGTCATCCAATGAACTTACTACTGCTAGTAAGCATCCACATGTCAATTCTAAATATCTCATATTTACAGTTTCGAGATCCTTTGCTTGATCCAATCAAGGAATATGACATGTGCTAGTCTATCCGGATTAATGATGTCGATCTCATTAATCCTATGACTAGGAGAATTTGAATCTTGACATAATTGCACATGATAGGAATCTCGGGAGTATGAACACATCATAATTTCCTTCATGCTATGTCATATATTATGGACTTCATTAATTGATTAAAGATCAATCAATTCATAAACAATGTTTATGAATATCAAATTAATGAATAATGCCTTTTCTTTATTTATTCATTCATGCGCATCATTTGTGAATAAAAGCGCTAAAGGGATTGCCTTTGGGGCGCAAATAAACGATCCGATTTGAACAAGTCGACTTATCCAATGAACAAGTCGACTTATCGGTACCGAACATGTGTAAGTCGACTTACACATGGTACAAGTCGACTTATCACTTACAGATGTATGCTGACTCTACTCTTGAGGCTACCCACTAGGGTTCCTAGGAAATCATAAACCTAGAGCTACTCTGATACCACAGATGTCAGAACCCGATCCCGAGACCGGATCCCAACTCCAACTATTTATACCTTAACATTTACGCTCATGCTCTTGCTTACATTCCACACCTATTGGACCCGTTTCCAGAGCCCAAAATTTCAGAGCCCTAAAGCTTGCGCTCCCTACTTTGCAGCGTTGGATGCTGTGGTTCCATAAGGGTGATGAGTGTACACTACCTAATCATCAAAATCACATTTATACTTGTTCATATCAATGTAGCTTAAGGCCTCACGTACACACAGAGGCAAGAATCACCTTAATCGGAGTCATATAACTCAAGATACACTCCAAAAATCTAAGAGAGTTCATACCCGAAACATGCCCTCTTAACTGACCTTTCACTTGTTTTAGGACAAACTTTCTTAATTTACTTCCAATTGATACCTAATTTTATGGAGTGAAAGATATGTGTATTATAAATCCAATGGTTCAAGCCTCACCTCATTTCGAGGTCGTATGAGAGAATTATGCCCGAAACATTGGACCATGCTCACTTCTGAAATCGGATTGAAACTCTTTTGGCGCGATTTGCTATAACTTTTAATCTATAGCTCCAAATGCTTTCGTTCTTTCACCATACGAACGTAGACATCTAGATCTACAACTCTCATGAAGACTACAAAGGCTGATTCTATCTCCTACATTCTGCAGCGTCCTATTTTTCGATCGTCTGATTTCTATCATCTGGTTTTCTATCTTCTGATTTCTATCATCTGGTTTTCTATCGTCTGATTTCTACCATCTGGTTTTCTATCGTTTGATTTCTATCATCTGATTTTCTATCTTCTGATTTCTATCATCTGGTTTTCTATCGTCTGATTTCTATCATCTGGTTTCTATCTTCTGCTTTCCTTCCTTCTGCTTTTCTATCTTCTGATTTCCTTCCTTCGGTTTCTATCTTGATTTCCTTCCTTCGATTTCTATCTTCCGATTTCCTTCCTTCGATTTTTATCTTCCGATTTCCTTCCTACGCTTTTCTATCTTCGATTTCTATCTTACGCTTTCTTTCATACGCTTTCTTTCATACCTTTTCTATCTTGATTTCCTTCCTTGATTTCTATCTTGATTTCCTTCCTTGCTTTTTATCTTGATTTCCTTCCTTGATTTCTATCTTGATTTCCTTCATACCTTTTCTATCTTGATTCCTTCCTTCGCTTTTATCTTGATTTCCTTCCTTCGATTTCTATCTTGATTTCCTTCATACCTTTTCTATCTTGATTTCCTTCATACCTTTTCTATCTTGATTTCTATCTTACCTTTTCTATCTTGATTTCCTTCCTTCGATTTCTATCTTCCGATTTCCTTCCTTCCTTTTTATCTTGATTTCCTTCCTTGATTTCTATCTTCCGATTTCCTTCCTTCCGATTTCTATCTTTTGATTTCCTTCCTTCCTTTTCTTGTAAGGCTCATATCTTTTAACTCAGAACTCCAAATTTAGCAAACGATATACCTTGAAAGCTCTAACCTTCTACTACAATATTCATGAAGGCTCATTTATCTAATTCAAGTCCTCGAAGGTCAAAATCTGAGGCTAAGTTCTGTCAAATTTTGGGAAAATTTGACAGCTCTTCCTTTGAAAGTACATCTATCAATTTTCAATCCTAATACTTCCACTGCGTAAGACTCATCATACAACCTCATATAACATGATTAAACCCTAAGGTATCTTGAAACACCATTGAAGCAACAGCCACACTCTTAATCATCTATCATATCAAACTATAATAATGATGCAATTGGCTTAAACATGCATGGATTTCTCAAAATACATTTGAACTTAGCATTCTTGCATTTCATTTACGTTCAAGGTGAGTAGCTTACAATGCTTTAGTGGGCATTTCAAGCCCTTTTACAACATAGTTCAAATACACTTCCAAAATACTACACTTTTCTTAAAATGCATCTAAAGCATTGTTTACAACAATTTGCTTGAAATACATCAAAAACATAATTCTTGGAGTATGTCTTGAGCTCATTCTTCATGATCCCGATCTTTACGGAGATGGGGCGGGAAGGTGGGGTGAGCTTTTGCTCGTGGGTGACACATTTATATTTAGGCTAATAAGCTACATTGCTTCATTAATCATACTTTTAGCAACTTGCATAGAAATCATGCAATCATGCAATTCATGAAATTTATCAATCTCAAAACATAATGTTCATGCTTCATATCATTCTCATTCTTGCAAAATATCGCTAACATGTAAACACATAGTGATGGTTGAAAAGTCCACGGGTTCTTGATGAGCTACACAAGTGTAGTCATATCTTTGAGGAGTCCTAAAAGGAACATCCTATGCCACAATCGGGCAGCAGGCGAAGGCTATACTAGTCGGCGTGCACGTGACTCTGTTGGTGGACTTAACTAACCCACATAACACTTAATTTCATGCATAAAAGTTGGACTTGTCTTGTCCATGACTAATTTTCTAAAATGGATATTCAAGCATCCATAAAGTGATCATGCTTAAAGCACATTTCATGCTTAGCTCACATTTCATGATCTCATTCATGCTCATCCAATTTATGGCAATTTCAAGCAATGTCATGCCTAATCAATTTCTCACCTAATGGCAATCATCCATCAATTTATACACAATCAAAAGTCAATCAATGCTCATTCTAAATTAGTTGGAAAAACATTAATTTTCCTTAGTTAAGATAATATTTAAGCATTACTAACATAAAGATAAAAGTGAAACCCACCTTATATCCTTGCTTAAGCTTGCCTAAGGAAGTTCCTCTTCTTGTTCTCCTCTTCTTTCTTGTCCTCCTTCATTCATGGCAAGGAAAGAACCTCACATCATTTAGGGTTTCTAAAATTGAAAACCTAATGAACCTTAATCATGAAATCAACCTAGAATCACTAAACCCATCTTCTTTCTAAGCTTTCTAAACCATAAAATCAAGCCAAACTCAAACTACATTTCATAACTTACCTTGAATCTTTACTCAACCCAAGGGTTTCTTGTATCAAAATAAAGCTTAGACTCTCCTCTTCACTTTTCTTCTTGCTCTTTCTTCAAAACTCACTCACTCTCATGGAAATGCCAAAACCCTAGCAAGCTCCTTTCTTCTTCTCCTTTCTTTCCTCTTCTACGTAAACTTCTCCCTCTTCTCCTTTAAATTTCGTAAATCTCACTTCTTCCTACACTAACTCACTTAAACTCCTCCTTTTATACTTCTTCTCTAATCCACTTAAGCCCAAAAGGCCCAAGCCTTCATTTAATTCCTTCTTCTTTCATTTTCCTACATCCTCCTTACATCCTCTTTATCCTACAACTTACTTAGGCCCAATTATCTTTAAGCCCATTTTATCTTTCTTTTCTTTCCTACCTCATTAAAACCCAACTAATTCATTTAATTCCATTAACTCATTACCTAACATCTTTAATGCCAACTCATATTACTCAATGTCAAGTTAATTAATGTTAACATAATTTACTTAATTACTCTAATCATGCTAATTACATAAAAATTTGGGGCTAACATTTCTCCCCTTAAGAAATTTAGTCCTCGAAATTCTTACGACTCATTGAAGAGGTGTGGAAGCTTCTCCTTCATTGCATCCAAGGGTTCCCGTCGCCTCTTCAACTGCATGATTTCTCGAAAGGACTTTAACTAGTCAATCGTCTTGTTTACGAGAACTTTCTCCTTGCTATCTAGAATCTGCATCGGCATCTCCTCGTAGCTAGCGGATCATCACTCAATTTGAACCTCTCGAGGTCTCAATTATGTGAGAAGGATCGATCTGTACCTTCTCAACATAGAAACATGAAAATATCGTGGATCCGAGACAACTCTAGTGGCAATGCTAATCAGTAAGCTAACGGCCCGATCCTCTCTAGAATTTCATACGGACCCACATATCGAGGACTTAACTTCCCTTTCTTGTCAATCTCATAACTCCCTTCCATGGAGACGTCTTGAGGAACACCTTGTCACCCATCGCATAATCCATTTCTTTTACATTAGCATCGACATAGCTTTTCATTACATCTGGGCGGCCTTAAGTCATTTGTTTGATTACCTCCACTTTCTCAATCGTCATCCGGACCAACTCGGTCCCACTAGCTTTCTCTCACCTTCCTCATCCCAAAGATATCGAGTCCTGCATCTTACGCCATAAAGGGCTTCATAAGGAGCCATCTGTATGCTCGAATGGTACGAATTGTTGTAAGCAAATTCGACCAACGACAAATGATCATCCCATGCTCCTCTGAAGTCCATGACACATGCTCTAAGCATCCCCTCTAGAGTCTGGATTGTCCTCTCAGACTGACCATCCGTCTGAGGATGAAATGCTGTGCTGAATTTTAATTTAGTTCCTAATGCTTCCTGCAGACTTCCCCAAAATCTCGAGGTGAATCGAGGATCCCTATCGGATACTATAGAATCCGGAACTCCATGCAACCTTACCACTTCATCAATGTATTTCTTTGCTAAGACTTGCAAGGAATCTGTTTGCCTAATTGCCAGAAAATAGGCTGACTTGGTCAACCGATCAACATGAATTCCTTTGCTGGAAATCACATGTCCAAGGAAAACTACTTCATGCAGCCAAAATTCACACTTGCTAAATTTGGCATCTGACTCCTGCTCTCTCAATCTCGCAATACTATCACGAGATCTTTGTTCATGCTCTCCTTCATCCTTAGAATAGACGAAATGTCATCAATGAACACTATGACAAACTGATCTAAGAACTCTGAAAACCCTATTCATAAGGTCCATGAATGCAATTTGGAGCATTGGTCATCCGAATGGCATGACCACGAACTCGTAGTGCACGAACGGTCCCGAAGTCTGTCTTGTTAACATCAGACTCCCTGATTCGGAGTTGATGATAACCTGATCTTAAGTCAATCTTCGAAAAGACCCTTGCTTCCTGTAGCTGATCAAATAAATCATCTATCCGTGGCAAGGGATACTTGTTTTGAATCGTCATCTTGTTAAGCCTTCTATAGTCTATGCACATCCTCCACATTCCATCCTTCTTCTTAACAAACAGGACCGGAGCTCCCCAAGGTGAAGAACTCGACCTGATGAACTGCTTCTCCAACAATTCCTGCAATTGCTCCTTGAGTTCTCTCAATTCAACTGGAGTCATTCTATAAGGTGGTATGGAGATTGGCGCGGTTCGGAATCAAGTCAATTTCAAACTCAATTTCCCTCACCCAGCAACCACAGTAATTCTTCCGGGAATACATCAGAAACTCCCTCACAACCTCGATAATCTTCTAATCACCCACATTCACTTCGAATCCACTACATGCGCCAAAAGGCCTCACACCTTGCTCATCATATTGTCGACTAACATAGCGAAATGATCCTCGGACTGGCGACTTCTGTCCCCTTGAAACCACTTTCCGATCATTGCCGGATCAAACTCTACTTCTTTCAAACTACAATCTAGCTTCACCTTATACTTCTCCATGACATCCATCCCTAAATGACATCCAACCTTGAAGGTCTAGAGGTAGTAGATCTACTACCGGTCTAAGCCGCCGATCATCGAGCTCACAATTCTTATAGATCATACTAATCACCACCTTACCCCTAAAGGAGTACTAACAACTAAAAAATTGTCCATAACCTCGGGACACACAACATGCATATTCATACTTGCGGATACAAATGAATGTGTGGAGCCAGTATCAATTAACACATAAGCAGAGAGTCAAATAAGCGAGCCATACAGTCCACAACTTGAGAGCAATTGCGGCTTCCTCTCTGTCATGGCAAATACTCTAGGCTGGCGCTGACCTGTGCCTTGGTCTCCCTACAGATTAGCCCTCTTGGCTCGCTCCAATCGCTTACTTCATGGCGGCTGGTTCCCACTGCCTCTGCTCGCCTCTGAGCTTGAGCTTGGGAACCCTCCTGTCTCAGCCTCTGGGACAATCTCTCATCATATGCCCCTTCTCTCCACACTGGAAACAACCACCAAAGCCCTTGAGACACCTCCCGGGATGAAACTTCCCGCATTGATCCTGCGAGGATACTTGCCCTTCCATGACTTCCACAGGCCTCCCACACTAGAGACTGTTCGAGAAATTGTCCCGGGCTCGACTCTTGGCAGGACCACTACTGCCCATGCCACTCTGAGTATGATGGGTCCTGGTGCTCCTCCCAGGTGCTGGAGCACTCACTCCCTTCCTGGAAGATTGCTCTCTGTTCTTCCTTTTCCTACTCACTTCAGCCTTAATATTCTCCGACTTCTCGGCTGGGCGCCAGCATCTACCAGCTAGCGATAGTCATGGAAATTATGGATCAACACCTTCTCCCTGATCCCTAGGTGCAGTCCGCTCTCAAACTTGCGGCACTTATCCTCTTCTGTCGCCACAATATTTGTTGCGTATCGAGACAGTTGAGTGAACTTCAGCTCATATTCACTCACGCTCTGCTCCCTCTGTGTGAGGCTCAGAAACTCCCTAGCCTTCTCTTGGATGTAAACCCTCGAGAAGTACTTCCTCCTGAAAACCTCTAGAAACTCCTTCCATGTCAGCTCTGGAGGTACTACTGTTGCAGGGCACTTGCCTCCCACAAGTCTGTGCGTCCCCTATGATAAACTAGCTGCATACTCTACCCTCTCCCCATCTGAGCACTTCATCTGACTCAGGACCCTCTCGGTCCTCTTCAACCATGCTTCTGCCTCCTCGGGATTAGTAGTCTCGCTGAAATCGACAGACCCATACTTACGGAGCTTGTCATACTGCCCACTCCGATCTGCTGGGTGGCATCGAGCTTGGGTCCTTGGCCCATGGCATGGATGAAAACCTGGGCGAAGGCCTGAAAGAGCTGGGGATCTACTCGAGGCATAGGAGGGGGCTAGAGAGGCACTTCATGTTGCACACTCGGTGCCTCTGAATCTGAAACAGGGATGGTCCCTGCATCCTGGGGAATGTGGGATTCATCCGTACCTCCCCTCTGAGAGCCTGATCGAGCTTGAGCTCCTCGAGTTCTTCTTGGTGACATATTACTCCTTTTAGTGAAAACATTTCAAATCTTTAGCTCATGCTTGTAAGACAAGTTCAAATCATGTAAAACAATTCAAAATCAATGATGCATGTACTGTATTTAAAACAAGTTTAAAACTCATGTAACATGATGTATCTTGACTCTACTCTTGAGGCTACCCACTAGGTTCTAGGAAATCATAAACCTAGATTTGCCTCGATACCACAGATGTCGAACCTGATCCCAGACCGGATCCCAACTCCAACTATTTATACCTTAACATTTACACTCATGCTCTTGCTTACATTCCACACCTATTGGACCCGTTCAGAGCCCAAAATTTGAGCCCTAAAGCTTGCGCCCCTACTTTGCGGCGTTGGATCTTGTGGTTCCATAAGGGTGATGGCGACACTACCTAATCATCAAAATCACATTTAGACTTGTTCATATCAATGTAGCTTAAGGCCTCACGTACACACAGAGGTAAGAATCACCTTAATCGGAGTCATATAACTCAAGATACACTCCAAAAATCTAAGAGAGTTCATACCCGAAACATGCCCTCTTAACTGACCTTTCACTTGTTTTAGGACAAACTTTCTCAATTTAACTCTAATTAATACCGAATTTTATGGAGTGAAAGATATGTGTATTATAAATCCAATGGTTCAAGCCTCACCTCATTTCGAGGTCGTATGAGAGAATTATGCCCAAAACATTGGACCATGCTCACTTCTAAAATCGGATTGAAACTCTTTTGGCGCGATTTGCTATAACTTTTAATCTATAGCGCCAAATGCTTTCTTTCTTTCACCATACGAACGTAGACATCTAGATCTACAACTCTCATGAAGACTACAAAGGCTGATTCTATCTCCTACATTCTGCAGCGTCCTATTTTTCCATCGTCTGATTTCTATCATCTGGTTTTCTATCGTCTGATTTCTATCATCTGGTTTTCTATCGTCTGATTTCTATCATCTGGTTTTCTATCGTTTGATTTCTATCATCTGGTTTTCTATCGTCTGATTTCTATCATCGGTTTTCTATCATCGATTTCTATCATCTGGTTTACGCCTTACGCTTTCCTTCATACCTTTTCTATCTTGATTTCCTTCCTTCGATTTCTATCTTCCGATTTCCTTCCTTCCGATTTTATCTTGATTTCCTTCCTACGCTTTTCTATCTTGATTTCTATCTTACGCTTTCTTTCATACCTTTTCTATCTTGATTTGCTTCCTTCGATTTCTATCTTGATTTCCTTCCTTGATTTCTATCTTCCGATTTCCTTCCTACCTTTTTATCTTGATTTCCTTCCTTCGATTTCTATCTTGATTTCCTTCCTTCTTCTTTTCTATCTTGATTCCTTCCTTACGCTTTCTATCTTGATTTCCTTCCTTCGATTTCTATCTTCCGATTTCCTTCCTACGCTTTTCTATCTTCGATTTCTATCTTACCTTTTCTATCTTCCGATTTCCTTCCTTCCGATTTCTATCTTGATTTCCTTCCTTCGCTTTTTATCTTGATTTCCTTCCTTCCGATTTCTATCTTGATTTCCTTCCTACCTTTTTATCTTGATTTCCTTCCTTGATTTCTATCTTCGATTTCCTTCCTTCGCTTTTCTTGTAAGGCTCATATCTTTTAACTCCTAACTCCAAATTTAGCAAACGATATACCTTGAAAGCTCTAACCTTCTACTACAATATTCATGAAGGTTCATTTATCTAATTCAAGTCTACGAAGGTCAAAATTTGAGGCGAAGTTCTGTTAAATTTTGGGAAAATTTGACACTCTTCCTTGAAAGTACATCTATCAATTTTTCAATCCTAATACTTCCACTGCGTAAGACTCATCATACAACCTCATATAACATGATTAAACCTAAGGTATCTTGAAACACCATTGAAGCAACAGCCACACTCTTAATCATCTATCATATCCAAACTATAATAATGATGCAATTGGCTTAAACATGCATGGATTTCTCAAAATACATTTGAACTTAGCATTCTTGCATTTCATTTACGTTCAAGGTGAGTAGCTTACAATGCTTTAGTGGGCATTTCAAGCCCTTTTTACAACATAGTTCGAAATACACTTCCAAAATACTACACTTTTCTTAAAATGCATCTAAAGCATTGTTTACAACAATTTGCTTGAAATACATCAAAACATAATTCTTGGGTATGCCTTGAGCTCATTCTTCATGATCCCGATCTTTACCGGAGATGGGGCGGGAAGGTGGGGTGAGCTTTAAACTCCGTGGGTGACACATTTATATTTAGGCTAATAAGCTACATTGCTTCATTAATCATACTTTTAGCAACTTGCATAGAAATCATGCAATCATGCAATTCATGAAATTTATCAATCTCAAAACATAATGTTCATGCTTCATATCATTCTCATTCTTGCAAAATATCGCTAACATGTAAACACATAGCGATGGTTCAAAAGTCCACGGATTCTTGATGAGCTACACAAGTGTAGTCATATCTTTGAGGAGTCTAAAAGGAACATCCTATGCCACAATCGGGCAGCCGGAGAAGGCTATCTTGGTCGACGTGCACGTGACTCTGTTGGTGGACTTAACTAACCCACATAGCACTTAATTTCATGCATAAAAGCTGGACTTGTCTTGTCCATGACTAATTTTCTGAAAATGGATATTCAAGCATCCATAAAGTGATCATGCTTAAAGCACATTTCATGCTTAGCTCACATTTCATGATCTCATTCATGCTCATCAATTTATGGCAATTTCAAGCAATGTCATGCACTAATCAATTTCTCACCTAATGGCAATCATCCATCAATTTATACACAATCAAAAGTCAATCAATGCTCATTCTAAATTAGTTGGAAAAACATTAATTTTCCTTAGTTAAGATAATATTTAAGCATTACTAACATAAAGATAAAAGTGAAACCCACCTTATATCCTTGCTTAAGCTTGCCTAAGGAAGTTCCTCTTCTTGTTCTCCTCCTCTTCTTTCTTGTCCTCCTTCATTCATGGCAAGGAAAGAACCTCACATCATTTAGGGTTTCTAAAATTGAAAACCTAATGAACCTTAATCATGAAATCAACCTTAGAATCACTAAACCCATCTTCTTTCTAAGCTTTCTAAACCATAAAATCAAGCCAAACTCAAACTACATTTCATAACTTACCTTGAATCTTTACTCAACCCAAGGGTTTCTTGTATCAAAATAAAGCTTAGACTCTCCTCTTCACTTTTCTTCTTGCTCTTTCTTCAAAACTCACTCACTCTCATGGAAATGCCAAAACCCTAGCAAGCTCCTTTCTTCTTCTCCTTTCTTTCCTCTTCTACGTAAACTTCTCCCTCTTCTCCTTTAAATTTCGTAAATCTCACTTCTTCCTACACTAACTCACTTAAACTCCTCCTTTTATACTTCTTCTCTAATCCACTTAAGCCCAAAAGGCCTAAGCCTTCATTTAATTCCTTCTCCTTTCATTTTTCCTACATCCTCCTTACTTCCTCTTTATCCTACAACTTACTTAGGCCCAATTCTCTTTAAGCCCATTTTATCTTTCTTTTCTTTCCTACCTCATTAAAACCCAACTAATTCATTTAATTCCATTAACTCATTACCTAACATCTTTAATGCCAACTCATATTACTCAATGTCAAGTTAATTAATGTTAACATAATTTACTTAATTACTCTAATCATGCTTAATTACATAAAAATTTTGGGGCTAACAAAATGGGAGCGAATTACCTTGGATTTTGTGATGGGGTTGCCTAGGACACCGAGGCAGCATGATGCTATCTGGTTCATAGTGGACCGATTGACTAAATCGGCTCACTTCTTTCCAGTGAGGGAGAGCAATACTCTCGATCAGTTGGCCCAGAAGTATGTAACAAAGATTGTACGGTTGCATGGGGTTCCGTTGTCGATAGTCTCAGACAGGGATCCCAAGTTCACTTCGAGGTTCTAGAAGAACCTACAGACTGCTATGGGTACTCGATTGAACTTCAGTACTGCATTTCATCCTCAGACAGATGGACAGAGCGAGAGGACGATTAAGACTATTAAGGACATGCTTCGGGCGTGTGTATTGGAGTTTAGAGGAGCATGGGATCAGTATTTGGCACTGATCGAGTTTTCATATAATAACCAGTATCAGAGTAGTATTGAGATGGCACCGTATGAGGCCTTATCTGGGCGACCGTGTCGATCGCCATTATATTGGGATGAAGAGGGTATGAGATCGATTGAGGGTCCCGAGCTAATTCAGGATACAGTGGATAAGGTACAGTTGATCCGGAGTCGCATCAAGGCGGTTCAGGATAGACAGAAGAGCTATGTGGATCAGCATCGACGAGAGATGGAGTACAATGTGGGTGACAGAGTGTTTCTTCAGGTGTATCCTTGGAAAGGAGTGTTGAGGTTTGGCGGTAAGGGCAAGTTGAGCCCTCGGTATATCGGTCCGTATGAGATCCTTGAGAGGATAGGACCGCTGGCTTACAGATTGGCGTTACCGAGTGAGATGTCCCAGATGCATGACGTGTTTCATGTTAGTATGCTCCGACGGTACCGTTCAGACCCGATGCATGTGATTCCGGCTCAGGAGATTGAGGTAGCCAGTGATTTGAGTTATATTGAGGAGCCGGTGCAGATTATAGGATCACGGGTCAAGCAGTTGAGGAACAGGGTGATTCCATTGGTGAAAGTCCTTTGGAAGAACCACTCTTCTGAGGAAGCTACATGGGAGACTGAGGAGCTTATGAGGAGTCAGTATCCTCATTTATTCGATCGGACAGGTATTAAATTTCGAGGACGAAATTTTTATTAGGAGGGGTGAATTGTAACATCCCGTTACTGTTAGCAAGGGCATTGTGGTAATATTGGGTCAGACTGATAGGTTTCATTGCTTTAACTGATTGAGCATGTTACTGGCCTCTAATTATAGAGGAACAGGTTTATTGCATATGCATTTATTCATAGGTACATGTATTCATGATTTTCTGGCATTTTAATTGTGAGTATGAATTGATTGGATTGTGAACTGGAAACTGACTAGATTATGATTGATTGAGAAATTAGGAGTAATTGGGCTAGAATGATTCATTTAGAATAGTCTAAGAGTGATTGGTAATTGATACTGGCATATAGGAAATTTTCGGGAAATTCGGGAGAAAATGCCCGGACCGAAAATTTTGGAGTGACAGACCGATTGACTTTATAGTGCTGAAAGAATTGTCCAATGGCAATGGAAAAATTAGAGTTATACTGTTAGGGAAATAAAAATGTTGAGCCATTGAAATTTTGAGACTGAAATTTGAACTGATTTGGAGACTTATGTCTATAAATAGCTTAGTTTTGAAATTGGGGATTTTATCCTAAGGAAAAATCGTTTCTTCTCTTCCTCCTCCCATGGTGATCTTCAATTCCTCCCATCGGTTGAGAAGCTTTGAGAGTGGTTAATCGTTGATATTGAAGGATTTTAGGGTTTACGGTGATTTTGAGAGATTTGTGGATTTGGGCTTGATTGGTAAGTTTTAATGGCTTTAATGTTGTTATTAATGTTAGTTGTTACATTTATGGCATTTATTATGGTTGTTTTGGGTAGTTGGAGTGTTTAATGGAGGTTTAGAGAGAGATTGGACGGAAAATCGATCGGATTTACATCGCGACGAGCCGCATAGGATTTACATCGCGACGAGCCGCATAGGATTGTTCGCCGTGGCGAACATCTTTGACGTCGCGGCGAACGGGCTTTTTCACGTTGCGACGTAGAACCGCAGGTCGCGGCAAAGGGGGCTTTTCTGAATGGATGAGTGTTTGTTTATTGGGCATAATTTATGGTATAGACCTCCGATTGAGGTGATTCTCGATTCATTATGAACTAGGAAAAGAGGCCTACAATTGAGGATAATTATAGGAGTTAGAATTTAATTTAAGTGGTATTGATTTATCGAGATTAAGGTCAATTATGGTTCCTATAGTGACCTAAGTATTGAATTGTGATAATTGGAATTTCAAGTGGAGTTTTAAGTGGGATTTTCAATAGGGGTTTTGACCCAATGGATAGGGAATTGTTATAGGGAGTATGAATTGAGGAAATTGAACTGAATTTTAGGAATGGATCAATTATTGTCGATCAATTGAGCGAAGAGTTAGAATGGGACATAAGAGTTCAAAATTGGGTTTTAGCGTCGGAAATCGTGAACATGCATTGTACATAATTTCATTGAGACATATGCATCACTGAATTGTTTAATTGAGCACTTAGTAATGGGACTGTATTTAATTGTTATAGAGGCGTCGTTGGATCGTCATTCCACGGACATTGCTGGAACTTCTAGGCAGTAGCTCGGAAGTTATAGGTGAGTAACCTAGTTGGTTTCTCAAATTCCTGATTGTCTAAATGCTCTATGTGAATTACTTGCCAATGTGAATTGCATGATTACTGAAATGTATATAATTGAATTTCATACTTTTACTGGATTGGATTGGACTACTGCATGACACTGAGAAATGCAATACTGGGCTTTTATAGCCATACACTGAATTACTGAACACTGCATTATATGCATAAATGCATGATCAGATAATGGATATGTGACCCAAGTTGCTATTATCACTGAAAAGAGCCTCGAGCTCTAACATCAGATTGACCGGCCTCGAGCAGGGAGGAATCCTGACGCGCCTCTCTCAATAATCGATGTTGAGCACTTGGGCACAATACTGAATAACTGGAAAAGAGTCACATATGCATTGTATACACATGAATGATTGTTTTGTGACGATTACTGAATTATGTGATGACCTGATTTATTGTAAATTGTTATTTGATACTGCAAACTGTTATAGGCTACTGCAAATTGTTATATACTAATTGTATTTTACTGTGTCGTGCTGTACGCAATCTGCGTAATGCATGATTTGAGTGAACCATCGATGATGGTTTCTCACTGAGTTCGCAAACTCACCCAAAATTGCATCTAATTTTTCAGGATGATAGAGTAGACTCCTAGCTTCGGAGATAGTCTTTTCCTGTCGTGCGAGCGTGCTGGAAAGAGAAGCGATGGCACATAGATCGGTCAGCTGGGTTGGACTTTTACGGATGACTTAGGATAGATGTTTGTATCAGTTTCCTTTTTGGTTTTGTTTAGGGGAATGATAGACTTGTCTATTTTGATATTGGATGAATGTATCAAGATTATTTTGGATTTTAAAATTGACTGATTTCTGATATATTATAGTTTTAATTATTGCAATGCCATGTGGATTTACAGTCGGATTTTCTGGTAGTGCACCTTTATCGTGGGATACGTGTCGGAGCGACCTTCGGGCGTCCCGATGTGTACCCTATGGTGAGGGGGTGCTACAAACAAAGGTTAAGGCAATGGGAGCATTCAGTTGTATTGGTGAACATCAACCAAAAGTAGAAGGATTGAGAGTTGCAGGAGGCCACCGCAACCCATTCATACGACAACCTTTGTTTTCTTACTATGTTCCTTATTTACTGCATTATTATCTGTTGTTTATTGGATTTTTTTTTTTTTTGGCTTAACCAAACCCATACTTTGTTGCTTTTGACAATTTTATCTTAGTTATTTACTTGGTTTATTGCTTAAAGACTTCACTTATACTGATAAAGATAGGATTAAAGTGTTTAATGATGATGAATTTTATAATATTCATGATGGGATGATCTCTTTTTCTTGAGGATTAATGTAATTATTTTAGTTAAATATGTATGATTGAGGGATTGTGTTGTCTTATGATTGCTATAGTTTCTAAACTGGATGAATTGAATAGCATAAGTAAACTTTACAAAATTTTAGTATTAAATGAAAGATTGAGAGGTGAAGTTTAATATGGAATGAGAAACTATAGACGCTTAGGTTAAGAATTAGAAATATATTAACTTAAGTGATAATTAGTAGTCGGGTTTTCATAATTAATTTGGATAATAACTTATTGAATACGAAAGCTAGATTTAGTCTATTATTTGAGTTGATCTTAGAATCCGACTATTAATTTTAGTAAGACAATTAATCAATCATTTCCCTTAATCATGCATAGGAGATTAAATTAGTGAAATTAATTCTCTAGAGTCTTTCATTTTGATTAATCTACTCATCTTTGTTTTTGATTAAATTGTTTACTTTTCAGACTAATTTGTGATTTTCTTTTAAAACCTTCACTAAAAAATCGAGATAGAATATTTAGGATTGAATTTATTTTTTGTTCAAAATTAATTTAAGTGAACCAATTTCACCTCCGTGTGAGATGACCTTGGGTAATCATTACAACTACCTTGTATACTTGCGAATAGGATGGACTAGGTAATTTTTGGAACTTTTTAGGCATAACACCCGTTTCCTATTCATAATCTCTAAATCAAATTCCTAAAGTAGAAACATCCATCTAATTTATTTAGGCTTAGCATCCAATTTACTTAACAAGTATCTCAATGTAGAATGGTTAGTATATACAAAAACTTTAGACCAAACTAAATAAGATTAAATTTCTCAAACACAAACAACTACTGCTAGCAATTATTTCTCACTTATAGTATAATTCTCTTTGGCATCCATCAAAGTATTATTAGCATAGTAAATTGGTTAAATGTGTTTGTCCTTTCACTATTTAAGTACTATACCTTCTGCAAAATCACTTACATCACATAGTAGCTCACACGGTAAATTCCAATCTGATGTAACCCCAATCGGGGTGTTACTCAACTTTTCCTTAAGAATGTTTAAAGAATTTAAATATTCTTGAGTAAATGTAAATGACATATATTTTTATAATAACATGGTTAAAGGATTAACAATTTTAGAAAAATCCTTGATAAATCTTCTATAAAAGCCTACATATCCTTAAAAAGCTTCTTATAGCCTTAACTGAAGATGGGGATGGTAATTTCTCTATAACTTTAATTTTAGCTTTATCTACCTCAATATCACTGTGAGAAATTTTATGGGCAAAAACTATACCCTCTTGTACCAGAAAAATGATATTTTTCCCAATTGAGCATTAGATTTATTTTCTCACATCTCTCTAACACTTTTTCAAAATTATTAAGGCATAAATCAAAAGTGTCATCGAAAACAAAAAATGATCCATAAATACCTCCATTATACCCTCAACCATATCATCAAAGATATCCATCATACACATTTGAAATGTAGCAGGTGAATTGCATAATCTAAAAGGCATCCACCTATAAAAAAAACTTATCATAAGGACATATGGATGTTGTTTTCTCTTGATCATTTGGGGCAATTGGAATTTAAAGGTAGCCCAAAAGTCCATCCAGGAAGCAGTAGTACGTGCCCAGCTAGTCGTTCCAACATTTGATCTATGCAAGGCAAACGAAAATGGTATTTCCTTTTTACATAATTCAACTTGTTGTAATTAATGCATACTCTCACTTAGTCTTCTAGTAGTTATCTCATTCATTTTCCTTTTGTTTGATAGTAGCACCTTCGAGAATTTTACGTACTTGGGCGTCTATATAAGAGCTTTAACAAAAGTTAAGTAAATATGAATTTGTTTGAACAATTCGAGGAATTTACCAAATTACTCATCCATGTGATCTTTCTTCAACTTGGTTGGATATAGGACGATAGGTTGAAATTCTTTAACTTTTGGAGGGTGCACTATATATTTTCTTAACTATTCTTATTTTCCTCCCTCCACTTTGGATATTACTTTCTAATTGCAATTCCTTTCCACTCCTAAGGTTAACTGCCTTCATATGTTATTTAGGATTTGTCTTTGTGGTATTAGGCAAACTCCCCTCTTTTAGAAAATATTTTTACTGGTTTGTCGATCTGAATCTCTGTGTTATGAATAGAAGCCTCTATTCTCTTATTTCTCGTGTCTGATTCTTAAATAAATTAAACCACCATTTCTTCCAAAGCTAGGTTCTTAGCTTGAGGTGGTAATTTGTTGAAATGTCGAATGAGGGATGATCCTGGCTTGCCCTTGATTTCCCCTAGAGAAATTGTGGTGATTCCTCCATAGAGTATATGTATTTCTTTACAAATTATCTTAAGGTCTTGGAGCATTCCCCATATAATCCACATGTTTAGGCTTTAATTATTAACAGTTTTGATTTAAATGTTCTAGCCCGCACATCGCACACTGTATAACTTAGTGATCATGATTTTCCTATTTGTGTAAGTTCTAATTAATAACATCAAGAATCCATAAGCGTACGGGTTGTTCGTAGTAATTCAAAATGTAATCCTAAAATCTAAGGCCACAATAATTCGTAGTAATTCAAAATGTATCAAAACTAAAGTAAGAATTTAATTCAATCATTCAACTCAATTCCAAGAATTAATTACAAAAATATTAACAAAGTAGAAGTTGCAACCTACACTCAAGAATCAACCTAAAAGAATTATCAATTGAGAGAAAGGGGAATTTTTACTTATATTTAATGCTAACCTAATCGATTATGAATTATTAGATTATTGGTCCTAAATAATCCTAGGGTTGATTACTCTCTCTCGAGTTATAACTATTAACCCTAAAATAAAAACTCTAATCAGATTATTGAAAATTGCAATTTCTAAATTAACTATCTATCCAAAACCCTAATTAGATTTGGAGTTATCCAATAAGCTATCAGAAACCTATGTGAGATCTCTCTTCATATAATTACCGATTTAAATTTCTCATTCTTATTAAATCACCTAACTCTCGTTAGCCTAATTTAATTATTTTCATTCGATTCATCCTCTCATTCTATTACTGAATTATGCAATCACAAAAATCAATCACCAAAAATCCATTAAATATAAAACAATCATATTTTATTAAATCAGAGATTAAAAACTTAAAGGTGAGTATATAATATCTCAACATTCACAAATCCTATCATCAAACTGTTATTCCCAATTTTATACAATAATAAAATTGGAAAATAATAGAAAATAAGATCTTGGAAGGAGACTAGTGGCTGTGATGTTAGGAAACTCCAAATCTGGGAAGTACGTCGATATCGACTTCTACTCCACTTCTCTCTTCCTTCTTCTCTTTCTCAATCTTTCAACAATCCTCCATATGGTTTTCTCTCAAAAGTGACTGATGCAAAAACTCCCTTTTCTTCTCTTTTGTTGTTCTTTAAATAGTCTTTTATTTTTTGGGTAACCTTGGGGTTTTTTATCCTAAAGGTCCAAAAATTCCTAGAAATGTGAAGTTTGTAAGCATCTATGCATCTGCCCAATGCAAGCTACAACCATGGCCTACTTCTAAGACTTCTTTCACGATAGTGGCATACATGCCACGATTGCGGGCTAACTCTGGTGCTTTTGTCATAATCGTAGGTCGTTGTTTCAGCCCGATTTTTTCTAAAACTTCTCTGTTCTTCGTTGTTGACATTGGAATACTAGCTAACACATCAAGGTACCTCAAAAACATAATATTTAAGCTCAAAGACTTGTACTAACCAATAAAACACTCTAAACACAAATAATTACAAACTAACACAATTTTAACCTAAACACATATTAAAGATTGAATTAATAACTAAACACATATCAAACTATGCCTTAAAACATGATGCAATTTACACTTATCAAAATCCCACGTTTAAACATTTTCTTGTCCTCAAGAAAACAAAAAAAAAATCAAACAAATCAAGAAAACACAAAACATGCATATGCAATAATGAGACAATGGATTCAACTTAGAGAAACATATTCAACTATAAAGACATTCCTTCAAGTCGTTTTAACTTATTAACAAGCGAAATCCACGTTTAAGCACCTTGGACTAAAATTTTAATGTTAAGTCTATTCACCTCTATCACTTACACACACATATTGATAATCATTCAGTCAAAACAAAAGTGTAGCTATTCTTCAGTAGGATTTCATAAAAAAAAAAAGTCAAACTACTAACATGTTTGGTAGGTTTTTATTTGAAAACATTCTTTTTGTTTATTTTTCTCTAAGGACATGAACCTAATCTTTTTACACAGAGGCAAACATTTATAATGAATGTCGATTCGGTTACTCAGCTTCATGTAAATATAGCCTTTTTACAATGAAGGCACATATTTATGATGCATGTCGATTTTGTTACTCAGCTTCATCACATTCTCAACTGGCTACTAGTTCTATTCATAACCCAAAGGCTAGCAGAATAGTTATTTTAGTTAAAATTATACAATTTTTAACACAAAATTTTGCCTACCTTATTTCTGTAGCTAATCATTCTCATGAAAATGTACTAATAATGCCACTTATTTGTTTAGTATAAAATTATAAATGAGTATTGCAAATTCCTAGGGTGAATGGACTAGCATCATATCCTAATTAACTAGCATATTTAGCCCTAAGTAACTTAGGTCACTAATTTCACAAGCTATTGAATCTTCACAACCTAAAAGGCTATGTTTAAGGCTAATTTATCCTATTAAGTCCTAGCCATTGATGCATTCACAAAATTCACATCATGCAACCTAAACTAATTATAATATAATATGCAAAATTCACACTCAAGATAAAAACACATAACCCTCCCCACACTTAAACAACACATTGTCCTCAATGTGAGAAGGGTACATAAAAACACCAGGGGAAATAATCACAATATACGAAAAACATAAGAAGAAAATACTAACAAAAATGAAAAGAAAGGATTAGAACACAAAACTGTTTATGGTGATGAAGGTGGTGATGGCAATAGTGTTGAGACCAAATCCATTTTGACATCGAGAGTGTTTCCCTATTTTATAAGTAATTCAAGAAAGTAAAAGAATTAGCAATCCAAATCATTTAAAACTTATTTTAGAATTTAGAACAAACCTAACTATGCAACAATTTAAATCTAATAACTAAACGTGTTAATTTAGGGTCATTAGCTTGACGTTGCATCCTTGAAAGCTCAGTTGGGATTACTTACAAATGGCATGCTTTTTTCCTTTTCATTCAACATCAATTTTGTAGCCTATAAGTAAGCTACAAATGGCAAAATAATCAGAAGGACAATATTGATAAAATTATGAAAACCAATTTAGCTAAGTAATGTCCCTTTGTCGAACGAACTGTCAATAAAATAGAGAATAGCAAAACTCCCTGTATCTTCTATAGAATCCAACAGTTTTCCTGATAAGAGGGTGAGTTGTTCTCTTCTTGGGTCTTCCTCACTCACCCTCATCTCCTCTTCTTCTTTTGCTTCCTGAACAAAAAATTTCATAGCTTCTTCAAACGTGATGTCTGTTGTCATATGTTCTTCATCCTCTCGTCCCTTCAAATATTCGAGCACCTCAAATTTTCTTAATGAGTCACCCTCCTCTGGATTCTTTAATACATCTTTCATGTTAAATGTCACTTGGTCATCACTAATCTGAATGATGAGGTTCTCTTCATAAAAATCTACCCCAATTTTTTCAATGTTTAAGTATAGTATAATAAAATCCAAGGAATAATAAGGAGGGTTGGCATTCTTTCTTCAATATCTTTCTTCGTCTTTTGGTCTTTAATAAGGTGGGGTTCAGTTTGGTTTTCCACTAATCCTTCTGGCTCTCCCCCATTCTTAAGTACGATAGCCTCATATGGCTCTCTTTGATGTATTTCCATATTTAAAGAGTCTTCCATACTTCTCTTACAAAATTTACAGGAAAGTTATCTCACTCAAATCTCTAAGTTATGAATAGACGAGGAATAATTTTTCATTACTTGCTCAATTTGCTTTTCTAGTCACTTCTGGCCCTCTCCCATATCCATGAGCTTATCTAGGATCTTGTCCAATTTAGAATCCCATGAGCTGGACTCATCATACTGAAGTCCTAATAGTTCTTGACATTCTATATGAGTCCCTAAATTGTTGGACCAATAGAAATCGAGGTGGTTCTGCCACCTCGAAGTGTACATATTCTAATAAGGATCGTTACTTCCCCAACCATATTATGCCTCGTTGTAATTCGCAAAAGTACCTTGCTCCCTATAATATCTATCTTCCATCAGTGTTCTTTCCATTTCTTCTTGGCATCTAGCTCTTCAGATGTCTTATTTCTTATTCTAAGATGTCTTGCTATATCGCTACTTTATGCCTTAAACTTCTTTTTCCATAAAAAAAAGATAGTAGAAAAGCCTTAGATTAAAGAACTAAACTAATTGCCTCCCTAGCAATGACGCCAAAAGTTTGATAGTGGTTTTTCGATATGTGCAAGTTCTAATTAATAACCTCGATAATCTATATGCATACAGGTCATTCGCGTAGTACCTAAGGTGTCAATCCCACGAGGAGGGATAATCTAACAATAAAATTTAAGGACAAAACAATTCATAATAATTCAAAATGTAACAAAACTAAAGTAAGAATTTAATTCAATCACGCGATTCAATTCCAACAATCAATTACGAAAATATTAAGAAAATAGCAGTTGCAACCCATACTCAAAAATCAACCTAAAGGAACAATCAATTAAGATAAAGGAGAATTTTTACCTATCTTTAACGCTAACCTAATCAATTATGAATTATCGGATTATTGGTCCTAGATGATCCTAGGGTTGATTACTCTCTCTTAAGTAATAACTATTAACCCAAAATTATAAACCCTAATTAGATTATGAAAAATTGCAATTTCTATCCAAAGCCCTAATTAGATCTGAATTTGTCTAATAAACTATCGGGAACCTATGTGAGATCTCTCTTCCCACAATTATCGATTTGATTAATTTCTCATTCTTATTAAATCACCTAACTCTCATTAACCTAATTTAATTATTTTTATTTGATTTACTTTCTTAGTCTATTACCAAATTATGCAATCATAGAAATCAATCACAATAAATCCAATAGACATAAAACAATAAGATTTTATTAAATCAAAGATTAAAAAAAAACCCACAGGTGACTATAGAATATCTCAACATTAACAAATCCTATCATCAAACTGTTATTCCCAATTATATACAATAATAAAAGTGGAAAATAACAAGAAATAACATATTGGATGCAGACGGGAGGTAGTGATGTCGGGAAACTCCAAATCTAGGAAATATGTCGATGTCATCTTCTTCTCCACTTCTCTATTCCTTCTTCTCTTTCTCAATCTTTTAACAATCTTCTATAGGGTTTTCTCTAAAAAAAGGACTGACGTAAAAACTCCCTTTTCTTTTTTTTGTTCTTTAAGTAGTCTTTTATATTTTGGATAACCTTAGAGTTGGGTCCGAAAGGTCCAACAAATACTTGAAACGTGAAGTTTGTAAGCGTCTATGCATTTGGTTGATGCAGGCCATGACCATAGCCCTGCAAGCAATGATCTTGGCCTACTTATAAGCCTTCTATCATGATCGTGGCGTGTAGGCCACGATCATGGGCTAACTTTGGTGCTTCTGTCACAATTGTGGCCTATTATGTCATGATATTAGGCCATTGTTTCAGCCCGAATATCTCTGAAACTTCTCTGTTCTTTGATTTTGACCCTGAAATACTAGGTAACAAATCAAGGTACCTCAAAAACATAATATTTAATCTCAAAGACTTGTACTAACCCATAAAACACTTTAAACACACATAATTAACAAATTAACTCAATTCTAACTTAAACACATACTAAATGATTGAATTAATAGCTAAAAACATATCAAATCATGCCCTAACATGATGTAATTTACACTATCACTTGGTATGTGGATTCATAGTCAGTCTATCAATTTTTTTTGTTCAGAGCTTCCATTTAGTTTTTCAACTATGCCACTACGTCTAATTCATATAGTCCCATTGGCTGATTAAGTCTTGCTCAAGAAGAGCACTACTGATAGTTATTCATCCTTATGTTTTAAATAAGGTTGTAGGTTACTTCTAGTGTCTTATTATTTAAATTGCCCCTACTCATTGCATTTATTATCTACCTTGTATTCTAATTTAGCCCATTATAGATGGTCTGAATCTGCATCCAAAGTAGTAGAACATGATGTGGGCATTTTATCAACTTCTCCTTAAACCTTTCCTATATGTCATATAGTTCTTCGAAATTAGTGTCGGAGTAGGAGGAGACATCATTCTTTAACTTTGCAATCTTCACTGGTGGGAGGAGATATCATTCCTTAACTTTTCAATCTTCACCAGTAGGAAGTACTTTAATAAAAGTTTCTCTTACTACTTGATTCGATGTAGTAAGTGATGATCTTTGCAGAGAGTTTAATCATTGCTTTGCCTTTCCCTTTAATGAAATCGGGAATAAACGTAATCTTATTGCATCTTCATAAACTCCATTGATCTTAAACATATCACAAATCTCTAGAAAATTTGGGATATGTGCATTTAGATCTTCATCCCGAAGTCCATCAATTTGGATAGGCTTTTACACCACCTGAATGATACTCGACTTGATCTCAAAATTGTTGGCATTCATAGTCGGTTAAACAATGTTGGAATCCACTCTTATCAAGTCCAGTCTAGCATAATTGAACATAGTTCTTAGTTGGTTTGCCATGGTTCTCAATGCTTTAGTATCAATTTGACCTCCCAAGTCTTCTATTTATCAATCTAACTCGAACTATCTAAGTTGTGTTGTTAGGATATTCTTACTAATTGTTCTCTTAATTTTTAGATTCTCATTCACTAAGCTCGTTGGATAACTTCGGGTCATAAACTGACCAAAGAGTCAATATCTGTGAGAGTAAGAAAATCAAAGATTCAATAAAATTAAATAAATTAGAAAAAAAATAAAATAAAATAAAGTAAAAATTACTAGATTAATAAAATTTATGTTTTCCTAATATTGCTAGTCCCTAAAACGGTGCAAAAATTTTGATTGATGGGTTTATTATGCTTATAATTATTTATCAATTTGAAACCATTAGTGCATGATGTAGCTATAACTAGCACAAACAAATACAGGTCGATCCCACGTGAAATGTAAGTATTATAATTAACCTTTTTCCTATTATCTAACCTTCGACTCAAATTGTGGATTTAATTAAAAATTAAAGTAGATAACTAAACTAAGATTGAAACAATAATGAACTAAGACAAAGCAATAATGAACTAAGACAAAGCAATAATGAACTAAGACAAAGGAAAATACTATGAAAAGTTGATATCAAATAAATAGTACCTAGGTGATGAATCCTATAAGAATTATGAAATATTAACCCTTTATCATACAACTAAATTATTGATTATTAGGCTATGAAAATTCCTATCTTATGTTAATATCTTTCTCAAGACTATTAATAACTAACCCCTTAGTTGATTAACTGAAATCTCATTCTAGTCATCCTATGATTGCATTATTGATTCATGAATTTCACTATTAAGTTTGACCTTAATCTAGAGGATATATGTCAACTTATCTCTAGGTTTACTTGTAACTCTTTCTAATTATGGTTGATTTATTTACATAAAAGGATTTCTCAATCTCAATCATATGATTCAAATAATGAACTAATATTTTGGACATATTAGATCAAGAATATAATGGATAATTAAATCACAATAAATCAATCAATAAACTAGCATTGAATAAAGAATTAAATTATATTGTCATCATAACTTAGGGTTCATCACACGTAGGCACTAAACAAATTAGTTCCTACTTATAGAAAACAAAACCAATGACAAATATTCAGAAGAACAAATAGAATTCGAAGAAATCATATTCTAAATATCCTTTTTTTCTCTAATGAATCTTCTTGCAATTTGTATTAAATGATGCTATTTATTGAATCTTATGATGTAATCTTCATATTTTCCTCATCCTTTGATCAAAACTACCTCTTCTTTGTATTCTTACGACTTAAAAATGATCTAAAACTCGTCTCGCTTTTGTTTTGCCTCCAATAACATCCTTTTACAATAAAAAATAAGATTTCTAGGATATACATGATTGAAGTGAATCACACGTTATTACAATGCTTATTATACGATGTATAAATGCATAAGAAAGGGGGTTGAATTGTGTATTTCTCCTTTTTGAAAAACCTTTCAAAAAATCGTTTTGTCAAAAGAAAATTTTGTTCTTTTCACAAGAACTACTGCAAATCAAAGTTAATCGTATTCTTTGAAAACTAAGTAAAATCGAAACTTTGAACGATAAGAGAGATAAGGTAGAGAGAAGTTGACACAATAATTTTTATACTGGTTCACCCTAAACTGTGAACTATGTCCAGCCCTCAAAAGTCTTTCTGAGATTTCACTATCTCTAAAAAACTTTACAAGTATTCTTTCTTTCTGAGCCTCTTCGGGTCTCTTTACAATCAGTATTCTTTTACTCTTAGACTCCGCAGGCTATCTGTACTACCGTCTTATAGAAAGATGTTTTGAGCTTTGTTACAGTAAGATAGCTCTAGCTATTTGCACAATAAACTCGCAAGTAAGCTTTAAAAACAATTGTTGCATTTCTTGAATCTTGTATGTGTAACTTTGCAATCTTCGACTTCGACTCATATTTATAGCCTTCGTCTGCAACTGCTTCTTGAATCTTGCTTCTTCAATCTTGTTTCTTGAATCTTGAAAGAAACGATTATTCAGTTGAGTTCTGTAACTAACTTGAACTGATTCTTTATTCGGACATGATTTTCTTCTATCTGCTTTTCATCGTTTGCTTTTACTTCCGTCTGCTTTTGCTTCCACTTACTTTTGGCTTCTGTCTGCTTTTTCATCTCCTTCTGTTTTTCAATCTCCGTCTGCTTTTCGACTATCATCTGCTTTTTAATCTTCCGTCTGTTTTTCAACTATCATCTGCTTTTCATCTAGCGTTTGCTTTTCACTCTTCCGTCTGTTTTTCTTCTATCGTCTATTTTTTATTCTCCGTCTGCTTTTCATTCTTTGTCTGCTATTCATCTTCCATTATTTGTACTTCATTAAAATTATTTATGTAAAGTCATTTTGATTTAACAATCCCCACTTTTTGATGATAACAAATAATCATACAATTTAAGATGAAAAACTGTAAAAAGACAAAAAATGTACAGTTGAAGAAATAAGAAAACATATCTTCATAATGTCTTCGTTTGGCTTCTTCATTTTCTTCTTATTCTTCCTCCCCCTATCTTTTTTTTACTTCAAAAAATTCATCTCCTTCGTTCACCCCCTTTGATTTCTGCTTTTTCTCCCCCTATTTGTTATTGATAAAAATTGATTACGACCAATGATGCTTCAACAATTCTTTCACCATCTCCTTCAATTCGTTGACTTCTCTTCATAGGTGCATTACCTCTGCTTGCAAGTCAAAAGAAGAGGTTGGTCGATCATCATTCGTCGAGTGTTCTTCTTCAAAGGCAATTGTAGTAGTGTATGCGTCTGAAGATGGAACATAGTCTTCAAAAAGCAGAAAAATAGGTGGATGAATTGATAGGTTGGGCTCAGGAAGGTCTAAGTCATAAGGAGCTGGTAGCATTAACACTTGTCTTCCATGCAAGGGTAGGGCTTCTTCTTCAATTGGCAGTGTATTATATAGTGACCTAATACACACTATTGTCTGCACAAGGGATTCAGTGAACGCCCCTTTAGTCAACTTTCCTCCCACTAGACAGTGTTCATCTTTTGTTTTTGCACTACAACTGGCTCCTGTAATCGTCTTCTCTCAGGTGCATGCTTCATCTATTCTTCACATTTCTTCTTCAATCTGATCTACAGACAGATCATCAATTACCCCTTCTGGGTATAACTTCTTCTTCCCCATATTAACATCCAAGGGATATCTTGGTTGAAGGTCTGGTACAACCCTTATCACCATTTTTTCTATAATCAAGTAAATAGTGTATGGTTGACTAGTCATTTTCGTAGGGTATGGTTTTGTGGCAACATACCTCAAGGCTTCATAAAAATTCCTTTCATCTTCATTCAACAGATGCCAAGTCTCACTATTTATCGGAATAGGTTGTAAGTAAGCCTTTACTAACCTTCTCGGTGTATCCCTGATGATTATTGAAGTACTCCTTACAGGTTGAACTTCTTCAATCAATCTGATTTCCAACTTTTCTTTCCTCAGAAATTCAGAATAGTCGTATGGAACCAGACTGAGTTCTTCAGATTCTTCTTATTGAACCTGTACCAAACTAAGTTCTGTTGATTACTGTTGATGAACTTCAGTAGGAATAACATTTACCAGACTTAGTTCTGCTGTTGTCTCTTGTGGAACAGCAATAGGAGTATTCTTCTTCTAACTAACTTCCTTAGTAGTAGAGACACTCTTCTTCTGACTAATTTCCTTATTTTTTTTCACTACCTCAATTAGTCTTGGAGTTTTCTGAGGTTTGGGTTTCTGCTTCTTAGACTCCATTTTTCTCTTCTTCTCAGTCTCCTTAGCCTGATTGGCTGATTCTTCACTTAAGATCGAGACTAGAGATCTAGTAGCCTTCGGTGCGTGAGTCACGGAGACTTCTGCCTGACTTCGTTCTCTGAACCTCTTTTCTTCTTGCTGTCTCAAGGTTCGAATCCTGAGTGATCTCTTTTCCTTCTTTAGAATGTCACTCAGAAGCTTCTCTCCTTTTCTCTTCAAGACACTTTCATCTGTACTCTGAACTTGGCTACTTTCTTTTTAAGAAATCATCTTTTCCTTCAAAACTTCTTTATATGATTTTCTTCTTTCAATAATGGGCATTCTTATACTATTTTGAGATTTAGAACTCTTTGTGGGAGATCTCTTCTGTATCCGCTCCCCCTCAATTCTAGCTTTATTCTCAGAATTCGTTTTTGTTCTGTCTAGATTCTTTAAGCCCATTTTTCTTATAGTACCTGAGTCGATAACACTCTTAACAGGCACCATTCGTCTGATTCCTTTGTCAAGACAGACTCCAGACTCCCTGAAAATCCTTGTTAACAACATTCCATATGGGTAACTATTGGTATCCTTCATCCTCTTAACCATATACAAATGGTAGGTCAACTGGTTGGCGATTCAATAGGTAGAATAGGCATTGTTCATTCAGAGTAGTCACCAAATGCCTTGAACCGCTCTCGGTAAGATGCAGTTAAACAGAATCGCATGTAAGACCCTGGACTTCGGCACCAGACTCGAGGTCTTCCTCTCTATTGGGTCATTAACTCCATACAACTATTTACTGACTTCATATTCCCTTAAGGTAACCTTTGTAATCCATCTGGCTTTGCTCGATAGCTTCTCTCCAACAAATGGACATCCGGTCACCTTCTCGATCAACTCCGTTGTTACAATAATAGACAGTCCGTCTACTGTAGAAACAATAGCTTTGTCCACCATTTGCACATTCTTCCAAAACTCATACACTTCATTCTGATATACATACTCCCGCACCTGGAAAAACTTCCTCCAACCGACTTCTACAATCTCTGGTTCGATATCCATATCATCTTTCCTTAGAGATTCAAAATTTGCATGCCTTCTATAGATCATTGCTTGCTCCATTGATTCTGAAACTGAATTCGGTAATCTATTTTTTGAAGGTAAGATTGATTTCAGAGGTTTGAGAGGGCTGAAAAGTTTGTGAGTTGAGAGTATTCGAAGGGTTTCTAATTTGAGGCTTCTTGAAAGGTCTTATCAGGCGTGTTCTAGAATCTGTGAGGTTCTCAAGGCTATAAGACTTTCCCTCCAAAATTTCCTTGGGAGAGAAGTTACCAGCTGTAACTCACTGTTTCTAACGCCATTAACTTTGATGACCTTTTAACTTGGCTGTGAAATATCAGACGGTTGGTCATTTAACATTATCATGTTGAGGTTTCGTCTGATTTCCTTGAACCTTTCTTCACTCAATGGTTTAGTGAAGATATCTGCCCATTGAAACTCTGTCTCAATAAACTGTAGACTCACAATCTTTCTCTGAACGTAGTCTCTCAAGAAATGATGTCTGACTTCGTTATGCTTCACTCTCGAATGCTATATAGGGTTCTTCGATAAGTTAATGGCACTGGTGTTGTTGTAGAAAATTGGGATCTCCTCTTCTTGAACTGAATAATCTTCTAGTTGGTATTTAATCCACAATGTTTGTGAACAGTAGTTTGCGGTAGACATGTTCTCGACTTCGACAGTTGATAGAGCGATTGAGTTTTGTCTCTTGCTTGACCAGGAAACTAGGTTTGAACCAAGAAAGTGGAAGCCTCCACTCGTACTCTTCCTTTCAACTCTATCTTCGGCATAGTCAGCATCTCAATATCCGATCAACCTGAAATCTTTACCTTTCTCAAACATTAAGCAAAGATTAGTAGTACCTGTGAGATATCTCATAATTCTTTTAACAGCTATATAATGAGACTCTCTAAGATCGGCCTGAAACCTTGCACACAAACATACACTGAACAGTATGTCAGGTCTGCTTGCTGTAAGATAAAGCAAAGAACCGATCATCCCTCTATACAGGGTTTGATCCACCTTCTTACCAACTTCGTCTTTTGACAAAAGGTTTGAAGGATGCATCGGAGTTGCCATAGGCTTCACATTATTCATATCAAATTTAGATAACAGTTCTTTCACATATTTTTGTTGATGGATAAAGATCTTCTCTTCTGTTTGCTTAACTTGCAACCCAAGAAAAAACTTCAACTCACCCATCATACTCATCTCAAACTCATTTTTCATTAGACTCTCAAAACTTATACATAAATTCTTTGACGTATAACCAAAAATGATATCATCAACATAAATTTTCACTAAAATAAACTCATTCTCATAATTCTTTCTAAAGAGCGTCTTATCTACCTGACCTCTATTAAAACCACTCTCTAAGAGAAAGGTACTTAGACAATCATACAAAGTTCTAGGAGCTTGCTTCAAGCCGTATAAAGCTTTATGAAGTCTATAGACATGATCTGGATACTTAACATCCTCGAAACCAGGAGGTTGCTTAACATGCACCTCTTCGTCTATAAAACCATTCAGAAATGCATTTTTTACGTCTATCTGAAAAAGCTTTATATCATGACAAACAACATATGCCAGTAATATCCTAATCGCTTCAAGTCTCGCTACTGGAGCATATGTCTCATTGTAGTCTATTCCTTCTTGTTGATTATAGCCTTGTGCTACCAATCTAGCTTTATTCTGACTCACTCTTCCTGATTCGTCTAACTAATTCTTAAAAACTCATCTAGTTCCTATAATGGATTTCTTCGAGGGTTTAGGAACCAAGGACCAAACTTTATTGGTTCAGCTCCTCTTGTATGGCTAGAATCCACGCTTCATCCTAAAGAGGTTTCTCAATCTTCTTAGGCTCTATTTCAGAGACAAAAATTACATCAGCTTCTCTTTTGAATTTGGACCTTGTTCTGACTCCTTCAGAGGTATCTTCAATAATTAACTCTTCTGGATGAGAACTCTTATATCTTCAATCTCTTTTTAATCCAAGAGTTTCTGGAATATCCTCAACCTTATCTAACTGAGTTCCTGATGATGAAGCTGCTATTGTATCACCTAAGAGCTTTGAAGGGACTTCACTCTCCATGTCATCTTCCTTACTGGGTTAGGAACTATCATCAAAATTGACATGAATGGTCTCTTCAACCTTCTTCGAGGTAAGATTATAGACCCGAAAAGTCTTGGATGATAAAGAGTAGCCTAGAAAGATTCCTGAATGGGTCTTTGAATCGAACTTGTCCAACAATTCCTTTGTATTCAAAATAGAGCACTTGCAACCAAATGGATGAAAGTAAGATATATTTGGTCTCCTTCCATTCCATAACTCATAAGGAGTTCTTTTCAGCAAGGGTCGCAGCAATATTCTATTCTGAATGTAACATGTTGTATTCACAGCTTCTACCCAGAAGTACTTAGGAAGATTCATCTCACACAGCATAGTCCTTGCCATCTCTTGAATCTTCCTGTTCTTCCTTTCAACAACTCTATTCTGCTGTGGAGTCCTAGGAGAAGATAAATTGTGGAAAATTTCATTCTCCTCACAGAATATTCTAAACTTCTCATTCTTAAATTCTCCACCATGATCACTCCTGATACTGGCTATAGACATTCCTTTTTCATTCTGTAACTTTATGGAAAGGTTCCTGAAATACTTAAAAGACTCATCTTTGTGTGAAAAAAACAATATCCAACAAAATCTAGTAAAGTCATCAATAATAATAAGTCCATATTTCTTTCCGCCATGACTTGTCGTCCTAGTTGGACCAAATAAATCCATATGTAACAACTCTAAAAGTCTAGAAGATGTTACAGTATTTTTAGAAGAAAATGATGTTTTGACTTGTTTTCCTTTAAGACAACTTTCATAAAAGAATTCTTTGTCAAAAATTATTTTTGGTAAGCCTCTTACCAAATCATGCTTTAACAACTTTGAAATATGTTTAAAACTGACATGACCTAGCTTTTTATGCCATATTAGTCTTTCTTCTTCAGTTGATAAAAACATGACACATTTTGATTTTTAAAATCTTCTACATCAATTTTGTAAAGATTATTTCTTCTCTTGGCAGAAAAGAATATAGACCCATCTTTGTTTCTGACTTCAGAAAGATTTTGATTGAACGTAACTTCAAAATCAGAATCACACAATTGACTGACATTAATCAAATTGTGTTTTAGACCATCAATAAGCAGCACATTATCAATGTATGCAAAGGAATCTTTGCCTAATTTACAAATTCCAATTATCTTGCCCTGCTGGTTGTCTCCGAAAGTTACTGATCCTCCTTTCTTATACTGAAGGTCTATGAACATAGACCTTCTTCCCGTCATATGTTGCGAGCATCCACTGTCCAAACACCAATGGTGCTTGTCGCATCTTCAAAAGAAGGATATCTGTAGGAGAAACTATTTTATTTTTTTGGTACCCATATTTTTTTGAGTCCTCTCGAGTTAGTAATATGCACAGAATGATTTATTTGATGCATTTTATAAGATTGTTGATGAAAACGTATTTGGTAATACTTCTTTTTCTAGAAAAAAAGGCTTTTTTCCCTGATGAGATTTATTTCTCGTAAACCTTAATCCGGTTTTATCACTCGGATGTCTACCTTTTCCTAACATATCATTCATTTTTCTTGTACTCTCAGCGAAGGTAGCTAAATCAGTTGAAAGACTCTTAATCCTAATCTTCAGCCGATTGATCTCTTCAAATCTATCTACAACTTTTTTTTCTTATTCTCCTCTACTTGTTGTTTCAAGCATGTATTTTCTCTCTCTAAATCTTATGTATGTTTGAAGTTTTCTACATACTTTTTCTTTAACAATTTGTATTGTTTCAGAATAGCATGAGAGTCCTCTAGTAGTTCCGAATATGCATTATGCAGGTCATCGTATTTAGAAGTTACCTCCTCATCACTTTCCTCTTCGACTACCAGGCAAATATTTGTGTGTTCTGATGTCTCGGAGCTTGTATCTGATTCAGATGAATCTAGATCCTCCCAAGTTGCCATCATGCTTTTGTTGCCTTCTCTGCTCTTCTTTGGTTTCTTCTTTAGAGTAGGACACTCAGACTTATAATGTCTAGGTTGGTTACACTCGTAGCATATGATGGATGACTTTTTTTATTTTTCCATCATCTTTGCCATTCTTCTTGAAGAATTGACTTCCTTTGGATTTCTTCTTCCACATCCGTCTGATCTTCCTGGAAATGAAAGATAGCTCGTCATCTTCATCACTGGACTCTTGTTCTGATTCGTTGGAGTCATCATTCTTTGATTCTTCAATCTTTAATGCTTTTGATGACTTTCTCCTCCTTTGAATCTTGTGATTCTTTTTTCTGGCCTTCAGTGCTATTGACTTGTCCCGTTTGGGCTTGTCTTCAACATCGAGGTCAACTTCATGAATCTTTAGCGATCCAAGGAATTCATCAAGCTTTAGTACGCTTAAATCCTTAGCTTCCTGCACAGCTGTGACTTTTGGTCTCCACCTCTTTGGTAGACTCCTCAAGATCTTACGAACATGATCTTGGTTATCGTACGTTCTTCCGAGAGCTTTCAATCCATTGATAATTGTTTGAAATCTTCCAAATATTTGATCAATAGATTCATCATTTTTCATCTTGAAAAGCTCGTACTGGTGCACAAGAATGCTTATCTTGGATTCTTTGACTTGGTTGGTACCTTCATGTGCGATGGCCAACGTGTCCCACATCTCTTTCGCATTATCGCATCTGTGAACTTTGTCATACTCACTTCTGCTTAGGGCACAACTCAAGAAAAACTTCGCTTTAGAGTTTAGTTGGAATCTCGCCTTTTGATCAACCGTCCATCTAATTCGTGGAATAGGATTTCCTTCTTCATCTACTGGCGAGTATGGTCCATTTTCTATCACGTCCTAAAGGTCAACATGAGTAGATTCTATGAACAGCCGCATCCTATCTTTCCAGTAGTGGTAGTCTTCTCTGTTGAACACTGGAGGTTTAGTGACTGAGGCACCTTCTGCAATGTACGTATGTGATTCCGCCATAATCTTTGATCCACACTTTGTTACAGTGATCCTTGGACACCAAGCTCTGACACCAATTGAAGTGAATCACACGTTATTACAATGCTTATTATACGATGTATAAATGCACAAGAAGAGGGGTTGAATTGTGTATTTTTCCTTTTTGAAAAACCTTTCAAAAAATCATTTTGTCAAAAGAAAATTTTGTTCTTTTCACAAGAACTACTACAAATCGAAGTTAATCGTATTATTTGAAAACTTGTTTGAAAACTAAGTAAAATCAAAACTTTGAAAGATAAGAGAGATAAGGTAAAGAGAAGTTAACACAGTAATTTTATACTGGTTCACCCCAAATCGTGGGCTATGTCCAGTCCTCAAAAGTTTTTTTGAGATTTCACTATCTCTCAAAAAATTTACAAGTATTCTTTCTTTCTGAGCCTCTTCAGGTCTCTTTAGAATCAGTATTCTTTTACTCTTAGCATCTGCAGGCTATTTGTACTACTTTCTTACAGAAAGATGTTTCCAGTTTTGTTACAATAAGATAGCTCTAACTATTTGCACAATAAACTCGCAAGTAAGCATTAAAAACAATTATTGTGTGCGCGTATGTTCACGTAATGTATATATCTCTCGTATGTGTAACTTTGCAATCTTCGACTTCGACTCATATTTATAGCCTTCGTCTGCAACTAATTTTGGCTTCCGTCTGCTTTTGGTTTTCGTTTGCTTTTGGCTTCCGTCTGTTTTTTCATCTCCGTCTGTTTTTCAATCTCCGTCTGCTTTTCGACTATCGTCTGCTTTTTAATCTTCCGTCTGTTTTTCAACTATCGTCTGCTTTTTATTTAGCGTCTGCTTTTCACTCTTTTGTCTGTTTTTCTTCTATCGTCTGTTCTTCATTCTCCGTCTGCTTTTCATTCTTCGTCTGCTTTTCATCTTTCGTTATTTGTACTTCATCAAAATTATTTATGTAAAGTCATTTTTACTTAACAATGGTCACTTATGCGATTATGGAGTTAACCTTGTATCTCTAAAAACACCATAATTTGTGATTTTATATGGGCATAAAGACTTACTTAGGTAACATACATGGTCGTGTATATCTATATACATGGGCATGTAACTTCACATGACTAGAAACAATATTCTTCAAATCTCCACATTTTTACAAAGACTTACACAGTCACTGTACAAGATCATTTAGGTCCTAACTTGCTTTAAATGTTTGTTCCATGCCACGATTCATCCAAATTCTTCTTCTTTTGGTCGAAGAAGGCAATTATCACCTATTAACACACTTAAAACGAATTAAATATAAAAAATACTACAAAACTATTAAGTAACAACTAAAACACATTAAATACCAATATATAATTTTGATTAAATAATAATTTATCAATTTCAAAAATAAAATGGGTTACATATGTAGTTTTGATGGATTTGAAACTCTATAAGCATCTTCGCACTTATTGGAATCATATTTAATTTAGGTTGAGTATGTTAAGGATAAATTGTGTAGGATTTTATCAAGTAAAGTTTACACATAATTATACTTATGTAAATCTAGTCTTTATATAGAAAATCTATAATCTTTATAAGGAGAATTATTCAATTGAATATTGATATATGATTCAATTGAATATTGATATCAAGTTCTCTTATATTATCGAATTGTGGTTGATATATTGGAAAAAAAGACTATGATCTTATTAAAAATTTATCGTTTTCCTTGTCCATCCTCTCTAAGTCATAAATATATCAAATTAGTTGAACCTTATAAAAAACTTCCTTTATTTTCATTTATTTTTTATACTACTTATATTTTTATTGTGTATAATTTATCGAATCTTGTTTTCATATATTCACAATATCATATTGCAAATATATTCACTAAATTGCATTCTTCTTTTATTATATCTACATTTTAAATATAGGATATCAATAAACTTAAATATAAGACATTGATTAATATATAAACACTACAACAACTATGACTATGAGCTACTTTTTTGCTACAATTTGAAATTCACAATTAATAGTAACAATTTGGCTACAAATTTTCTAAATTGTAGCCTATTGAAGCAGTATCCCCATAAATAAATTTTTTGTGGGTTGTTTAAGACTATAGCTACATTTAATTTGGCTATGAATTTGGTTTCGTAGTAAAAGCTAATTTGTGAATAGGTTATATTTAATATTTGCGTCGAATAACATTTATTGACATTTTTCAACTATGAATAGAGTTTGCACCTAAAACATAAATCTGATTCAAATTTATAGCTTTTAGCTACATTTGGCTATGAAATAAATTTCATGAGTAAAATTTTTTGTCTATAAAATTTTTTTCGTAGTGAAAAAAAGAAGACAAAATAGTGTAAACGATGTCTGCTTCTTGTAGCTAATAACACCATGGTTTGCTCTCATCTTTTACTCTAATTAATCTTCTCTCTTCATGTTTTAGCTATAAATGCCCCTCCTTTGTTCCACCTATAGTTGTTCTTCTTTTCTCACCATTGTGGTTCTCAGGTAGTGCCTTCTCTTATTTCCTTCACCACTTGGGTCTGAAAATAAAACCTGGGTTTAACTTAGGGTACTATTTTTACACATACGTTTCTAATGATGTGTCCTTCTACTAGTCGCCTTTTATCTTATTCCCATTTTGATTATTGATTACTAAACACCACTAGTTTTATATGATCTTCTATTATTATATTGTGTTATTCCCCGATTTATATTCTTTAGTTGGCATATAATTTTGTTTCCTTAATTCTTCTTACATTCATTATTTGTGTGATGCATAGCATGCCTAGAAATTGATAAGATATTGTAGGAGTTTTTAAGTCATTTTTCAACATACAAAACTTGATGGTAAACAATATTCATTGAATCAGGTTTGACATATGGAAATATCTGTACTATATATAGATGAAAGAGGACGATAAATAGTAATCAATGGTCATCCTACAGATCTATTAATATAATAATACATACAAACTAAAGAAAATATTTCATACATACTAATAATGGATACCTTCAAAGTATTTACTTGGTAAAACTCATTTTCATATATATAAAAAAAGAAATGGCATGGAGAAACAAGAGTAGCCTTAAAGAGTACTTTTATTTGTTTTATGAATTAGGATAACATAAACCCACTAAATAGTAACATAACTTAATTTCAAATTTAGAAGGGAATAATGCATATCATGAAGTGTATTTATTTTAGAATTTCTCTCTATATATAACCAAAATACTAAGGTAAAGGATTAAATAGAATTTTAAATATTTTTACAATGGAAAATAACTATATTAGCGGCATATAACAATACAGTTGTCTCAAAGATAATAATTCTAATAATAGTATTTAGCATTTATAAATCCTAATATAAATGTTATATATTATCTAAGGATGAGTTGAGGTCTAAGATAAGGTTAAAATAATAAATTAGGACTTGAATTATTTTAAATGTAGCCTTGTTTGCTTGCTTTTTAAACCTTAAAGAGTATCCAAAATGAGTTATGCCCATGGCTAGCAATTTAAAGAACACCATACTTTATTTGTTTTTTATTTAATAGAGTTTCTCACCTTATGCTCTCGATCTTAATTGGAGTAAAAAAAATTTTTTTTTCAATTTTCTGTATTGGAAAGATTTGCTATTGAGGCATAATCTTAATGTCATGTATGCTGAAAAAAAAAACATTTGTAAGAATATTTTAGGTACTTTGATGGGTATTGATTACAAATCGAAAGACACAATTAAGGATATAATAGAATTGGAAGACGTGAATATTAGAAAAAAATTTCATTTGAAAAGGAGAGATGATGGGTCATACGTAACTCGACCTGTATGTTACACTTCGTCAAAAAATGAGAAACAAACTTTTTGTCAATTTCTTAAATCAAATAAGTTTCCTCATGATACCATCTCTAATATGGCTTGTTGTGTCATCAGTGCTAATAAGGGGGAAGTTTTTGGGCTTAAAGAGCCATTATTTTTATATACTTTTACAACAATTACTTTCTATTAGAATACATAGGTTTTTGTCAAAGGACGTGTCCACAACTTTGACACAATTAGGTTTAAAAAAAAACAATTATGATGTAAGATACATAAACTAGAAGACTTGAAAAAATGAAACGAGATATAACTTTGATTCTTTGTAAGTTTTAATGAGTTTTTCCACCATCATTCTTTAATGTTATGTATTTTGTAGTTTATTTACCATAAAAGACAAAACTTTGTGAAACTGTTTAATTTCGATCGATGTTCATGATAAAAAGGTAATATGTATTCACTTCTACATTTTTTCATCTTTTGTTATCATTTAGTAGCAAATGATAATCTTTTATACTTTTTTAGGTTTTTAGGCTCGAAGACAAATGTTTCAACCTCTACATATAAGACAATCATTAAACAAGTTCAAAAGGAAAACAGCAAGCTTAAAGCTGCATTACAAGTTGAAGTAATCATGGGAGAAGAAACTTAAGTTAAATTAGCGAATCATAGTATGTTATTTAAAATGTTACTTGTCTCAAATTATGATGGAAATGAAGAGGAAAGTGACGGGTATTAATTCTATCTCATAGTCTTATTCTATCACTTTTGTATATACTATAATTTAATTTTAATACTTTTCTCATATTATAAAATGGATAAAATGTAACTAATTAATGATTATGTTATGAATGGTAAAGTTATATGGTGTTTGCTTTAATTAGAATCAAATAATTAGGTCACAATACTTCTATTTGATTTTAACCAACCTTACTATTTGTTACAAGTTTATGGACGTAAACAACACTAAGTAGTTATTTGGGTTATGCTCAAATGTTTTTGTAATTTGAGCATCTTTGTCAGTATGTCAGAAATATTTCAATTTGTGAAGTGTATCTCTTTGTTATGTTGTCTACAAGGATTGCTCAAACTTGTATAGGAATAAATGATCATCCTTTAGTGTAATATTACTTTTTTGGTACAATTTGATGATATTATATAATTTTACTTTATATATGGAATACTCGATATTTTGAATTAATAATATTTCTCTCTTAATAAATTTTATAACAATAACCAAATAATTCACAATACATATTATATACAAAATGTTGCAAATTACTAAATATCATGGTTTATAAAATAAAAGTTGCAAATAATGTTTAGCTACGTTTTTACATATTTGTAGTTAAAATTCTTTCCTTACGAAATTAGAAAACGTAGTTAAAACTTTTTATTTATGATATACAAAATGTAGCAAATAACATATCACTATATTATAAAAAATGTAGCAAATACTATATAGCTATAAAGGAAAAAGTAGTCAGCAATTTTTCGCTACGTTTTGTTTTTTTTGTCAATCAATTTGGTGCCAATTTTTTTTTGTTGATATTGAATAGTCTTCATTATTTAGCTATGTTTTTCTAGTGCCTTAGCTATGAAACTATTTCGCAGTCAATATGTTTCGTCTATGATTACTAGGAATGTTGTCTATAATTTTCAACTTCAGAAAATTGGCAGCACTTTATGTGACAAAATGAAAACATCACAAATAACTATAGGCGGCATTTTTGGACTAATTGGCTACTCTCCTTTTTTTTTTTAACCTATTGTCTACTTTGTTGTAGTAAATTAAGGATGATTAACAATGTAATTGAAACCTTCGTCCATTTTTTAATGCAAATTCTAACTGATATAATATCCCTTTATATAGAGATCAAGGCACACACACCCAAAAAAAAAAAAAAACCTTCTCTTGAATTTCCTTTTTTTTTTCATTTATGATGGTTTTTGAGATAACATGAGAAGATGCATCTTTTAGAGTAAGAAATGTGTGGCACATTAGTAGTCCAGTTTTGCAGTGTTAGTTCTCCGGTCGATTGTTAAAAGGTGATGCATGTTTGGACTCGAAAAATAGAAATCTCCATCCAAATTAATCCAAGTAAAAAAAAGTAAACATAAACATAAATATCTAATAAATTTACCTCTCTCTTCTTTTTTTAATGTGCAACAACTCTTTGAGAGCCTCTTTCATCTGCTAAAATCCTTGGAATTATGGTTAACTAGTGCTACCTGCCATCTATTTCACCTGTAGGGAGGTCACATCTAGAAACCATTTCTGTTTTACTCTGCCCAGTAACGGGCTTGTCTCTGACAATTCTCAGGAAAAACTATTTCGGAAGATAAGAAGTAAAAGAACTCTCTATACCTATGTTAGAATAAGCTGGATAGGGATGGAAGATTAAATACTATTTATTTTGATATTTCTATTATTGCATATATGAGTTGTTATTTGTTATCAAACTTGAATTTTCATTGTGTTCTAGCTTTACTATATAGTAGTACATAAGACAAGAATAACTAGCTAAGATATGTTGATGACAGATAAAGAGAATGAGAGATATGGTATATATAATGACCTCATTATAATTATGGGGAGTAGATAGAGAAGGAGAGGGAGAGAGAGAGAGAGAGAGCTCAAAATGTAAGGGAAAAGGGTTTGGTGGGACGAAAGAGATCACATGATGAGTTTAACTATATGAAGGAAACTTCTGGTCCCCTCTGGTTTGTACAATTGTCTAGCAGTCCTAGGTGTTGTCAATTTCTGGTGGCAGAGAGTCTGGTCTTTTGGTTCGGTCAAATTCATCACTCCGATCTCTTTGCACATTCCCCTCTCATTCCATTGTTTCCAAGCACCAATCTCTTCTGTCCATCTGCCAGCAATATTGATGATGAACAATACCAACAAAATAGCTCTTCCAATTCATTGTTTATTTATTTTTACTTGCTCCAATTCACTGTATGCTTCTTTATGATCTCTTCAACTCACATTACAGTGATGATAGAGACTAATCCTTGAAGGATAAAAACAAAATTTTTCAACACAAACAGCTAGCGGACCGTCCTTACCAAAACGTTTTCAGATTAGTTGCTGCTTCTTGCTTTTCTTTTCGGGTAAATAAAATGAAATTTTTTATAAAGCAAATACAAGTCCAAAAGGAATCTACAAAGATTCTAAGATTTAGTACATATATATATATATATGTATGTATTTATGCGTTAAAATCTTGTACTTTACTCCAAACAGAAGAAAAGAATATTATTGAGCGAGTCTTTTCTAATATTGTCATTAAAAATTCCTTATAATCTGAAATTAGTCTAACAGATTCTTACCATTTAATAATTGCAATAGAAACATAATACTTCAATGTAAACTTCAATTATTGCTTAATTTTGTTTTGACAGTAGTGAACACAAATTCATATTTTAATCATTAAAAGATATTAAGAAATAACATATTTAGCTGATTATTAAGTCATAGAAATTTCTTTCGTATCTTTATAGATCACATAAAACTTCTTTAAAAATAAAATATCGTGGGGATGTTAATGCAATTAAACCTTATCTTTTTATGGTACTAGAAGCTCTATCTTGTTATATATATGTGTGTGTGTATCGCCCCTCTATTACGAATTCATGAATGGCATCACTTGGCAGGTAAGTTATCCTCTAGTTACTGACGGGGCACTAAAGCAGAATGTGCAGGCTATAGAATAGTTGAAGTTCCAAGTCAAACTTACCCAGCCATTCCATTCAAGTACGTTCGTGATGCGTCATGAAGGACTCTGGCTATGTGTTTTGGGTTATTAGAATGTCTAGTGGGTATTTGGCTGCACTACATGACAGTAAGTACTTGGTAAAAAGGGGTAACAGGACATTCATGCTACATGTAGAACGATAGAAATATAAATTAATCTCTCATGGTCTTAATACGAGCCTTCAATAGTTGAAGAATAATGCTAATCATACTTTAATATTAGGCCTTAAATACTAAATCAGCATAAGCTCGTCATATTTCAGTAACATAAACATCTATTCTTTATTCCCATATTTGTCAGAAAGTATCTGGTTACAATCATGTAAAGTTAACTTGATAAGGCATCTTTTAGACAAGCAATGTAGTACTTAAGTGACAGATAAATTTGTTAAACACATAGAGTCAGATATACATACATACAAAATATTTTTAAAAAGTTTTAAATTAAGTCATTAATCATTGGATGGTTTTAATTAGACAAATTATAACAATATAGTAAAATTTCACTGATACATATATAAAATCTGAAAATGTTCAATAATACGTAACGTTGCCTCTAACTAATACAGAAGTTGCTTATGCATGACCTCTATTAAAAAAAAGATAAAGATAAACAAGGTCAAAAAAAGTCATTACAAGATAAAGATAACAATAATAATAATAAGGAAGTGTTTACTATTCTGAATTACAAGACACAAACACATTGGAAGATATTGCTCAATATAACACTTATTGGATGAAAGTTACTTGCTGAATTGATATGTCATATATGTATTCCTTGCAGTTTACTGCCAAATTCTCAAATTTTTTATACTTTATCTCTTAAATTTTCTGGTACGACTATTCTTCACATATACATATATATGGAATAGATATTTTGTAAATGCGCGATGGTAAATGTAAATTTACCAATATCTGGTTTTTACCTACGCTTGTTTGTCTCATATATATATCAAGTCAACTCTAGTTTAATATTAAGTTTAAAACCAGAAATAGTGAGACATAAAATAGATGGGATTGATGACTCAGAAACAATCAGATGTAACGGCTCAGACATAGTTTTTCTTCCCTTAGTTCATATCATAAATACTCACAAACTATGGCTTGATTACGATATATGTATATAATTTTAGATCTCTTTTGTTAACAAAAGAATATGGTATAAATAATTATTCAGGAAAATGACTAGGAGTTTTAATATAATTTTGGTCTTTCTATAAAACACTCATAATTAAGTTAAAATTTTCTAAAAAATACATCAAGCTCTTAGAATTAATGTTACAATATCACCTTCACAGTATATACCAAATCAATAATCAGTAGATGTTTAACTCTTATTCTGCTTGTATGAATGCTAATGTAGAAGTATCTTAAGAATCAATTTATACGTAACTGCAAATCGAATTCCTCAACAGCTCCCCTATGTCTTCTAATTAATTTACAAGCAAACTGACAGGAAATTCTTGAATATATGGGTCCAAATTAACTTCGCGTAGCTTGTTTTAAATATTCCACAATGTTGAGGATCTATATTTTGTGATGCCTAGTTAAATGGAGAAAACTTTGTATAGAAAAGGGAGAGAAAACATTAAGAAACTAAAGTCATCTATAACCAGACTAATCCTCATTCGAACCGAGAAGGTCCTTTACGGCAAGTAAAACTCTAGCCTCAAGTTTTAAACAGTTGTATACATAAGAGCAGTTCGAACTCGCGACTTCATTTAAACAGGAGAATCCCTTACTAACTCATCTTAATTGTTTCTTTTGGTCGTTTCCCCTGTTTAAGGGTGTTGCTTATGTTACCTCTTGTGTATTTATTTGGCAGGGTGACAACTATAATTTTGTATTGTAGGTATAGTGTGTATATATACGAGAATTAGATTCATAACTATCCGGACTCGGAAGTAGGAGTATATATTAAAAAAAAAGAAAAATTAAAAGAAGGAATATTGATGGAGATAGAGAGGAGAGAAGAAGGAGAGTATCGAGAGAAGCTTTTAGGCTTGCATTTGACTTTTACTTTTTGCATATGTTATTTGGAACAGTTTGAACTGTTAGCCCTAATTTCGAGCAAAAGTTAGCATGCATGAAAGAGAGAAAGAAAGCAACACATGACTATGGAAGAGAGATACTGGTGTCTGCTAGCTGCAGCTGCTAGTACACATAGATCGTAGATATGGTTCAGCCAAGTTGCAGACCAAAAAAGGAGGTGTGAGATACAATGCTTATTGCCGAGCAAGAGACCATCATCTTTCAGATACGATACGAGCCCATGTCACCGCCTTCACTATGTTAAGCATTTAATTCCATCACCCCCCATCTCTTTTTCTTCTACTTTTGTCTTTCCCTCTAGTCTTTATTGCAAACGCACATAAATTTACTTTATCTCTCTCACTTGTCCTTGCGCCCCAACCCTACATTATTATTGCTATCTCAGATTTCAGGATCAGCGTAAATTTAAAACTTGAGTAATTCTTAGACAACTAAATTACGTTCAAGCTCTAAAGTCTAGACGTAAACTGTATAGGGAAAGACATGTCTAATGTCTTCAACAACTAACAAAACTTTATTTAGAAAAAATAAACAATATTTAAAAATGAACTTAAAGGACTGTAATTTACAAAATATAAAAATATAATTATCTTATTCATGGATTCATAATGCTGAGTCTATATCTCATGTCCAATATTATAGTATTTTATTGTGTCCAATAAATCTTAGTCGTTTATTTATGTGAATCCTATATAGGTCCCGCGTAGATCCCGTGTGGATCCCACAAAATAAATGGTTGAGATTTCATGAGACAGAATAAGACATGATAATATTGGACAGAAGATCTTAGTTCTGTAATGCTTTGCCGAGAAAACAAACTTAATTATGTAGAAAAAAAAGACATATATTCTTGAATTAATATAAAATCCAAGTTTGAATATGCTGTAATTAACAATATTGAATTAGAACTCACACAACATATTGGCCCTTTTTCTTTAAGTTTCTTTTTTTAGTATTGTATTATCATTTATACCATTAACTTTCTGGCTGATCTTTCCTCCTCGTCTTAGAATTTGAAGTTGGTTTGAGTGTAATAATACCAGATGCAGCCATATAATATGCTAAATTTGCCACCCAAGAACAAAAATACTCGCTAAACTAAATCCATTGTCACTTCAACATCAAAGTCAATTCCAAAGAAAATTCCCGTTTTAGATCCCTAGTTTCAACATCAAACTTTCACATCCAGTTCTATTTTAGATCTCTTCGTTGGAGAACACGACTTACTTTCTCTTATTCACAAACTAACCACACGCATATTCAGTTGCCTAAACCTGTCAACATTAGCCTTTTTGAAATTCTCTTAAATGTAGTTTCATTGATCCAACCAACATGGTCCATGTGCATTTTAAGGAAAATCCCATTCTTTCATATCCGCAGTGGACCACTGCACCAATTCCGTGTAATTTAACACCAACTACACCAGATAAAAGATCCCAACTTCCAACAAGATACAAAATCAGGAGCCAACCCATCACCCTACATACAGAGCAATGAGTTCATAAAATAAAGGAAAATGACAATTAATTCTTCAATGGAAGGAACTCAAAAAACTGGTGAGGAGCCAAGTTGGCATTCATGGCTGCAGAAAGTGGCATCTCAGTCTCTTTCTCGTTACTGATGTCACTAACATCATCAACGCAGCTGTGAAGAGGAAAGAGTTGAAGGGTTTGAGACTCATCACAAAAACCATTTTCTTCATTGATTGCAGTACTGTTATTGAACTGCATATAGCTGTGCCCATATTCTCCGTAAGGTGCTATAAAGATGTTGAAGTCATTAGCCTTAATGAGGTTTTGGTCCATTGTTCTTATTGTTGGTGCTTGTGTTCTTGCTGCTGGGGTCGCCGTTGTAGTAATAGTAGGAGTAGGAGTGGTTGCTGTTATACTAGTGGTAGTGTTTATGTGGTGGTGGGTGGTAAGATACGGACAAGGAAACTGCATCATCTGCCACGTGGCATTCCTTTCAATAAAGCTCTTCCTTTGCTGGGATTCTCCATCTAATTGGATCCGCCCCTCTGCTCTACATTCTGCAACTACTCCTGCTTTTGTTGCCCTTTGTATTGAAGCAGATTCCTGGAATTTATTAATCACCCCATGCAAAGAAATCAAAATATGAATTGAATGCTCCTAATTTTCTGACACGTTAGGCCACTCTTCATTTTGTGAAATGACGAGAGTAATCAAGCAACTAGCTGGCATTTACAAGCTCTCTATTGTTTTGAGCTGTGCATTAACAGGGTTATTCTTGCCTTTTCACTATAGAAGGTGCCTCTGTTTCATTTTCATGTGAATACATGGGGTGCCCATAAGCACAAATACTGAGCGCAGGACCCAAAGAGATCCAGCAAGTTTTACAAACAACAGACCCGACAGAAAGGAAGGAAAGCAGCTTTTAAACCCTTTTCATTTCCCAACAAATAAAGCTTTCGTAGCTTCTCCTCTCTTCCCTGCATGTATTAACCTTTTTATTTTTGCTTCATAACCTTAAAAAAGATTTGACCTTGGTAATCATAAGCTCGTTATCAAAGGTTAATTGGTTTTTTTTTCCCGATATTTTTTGGGGATTACATTAAAAAAAACATATATGGGAATCTGAGGTCGAAAAGGGGGCGCTTGGTCTATTGAGAAAGACAAAGAATGGACCTCTGCTAATGTACTGCAGTTTGTAGAGGGTGCCCAGTTCTTGGTCTGTTCACCTTCATAGCCTGTCCTACTTGCCCCTGTAGACAAAAAGAAAAACAAAAAGAATGCAACTTTACATTCCTAAAACAAACAAATGTAGCGCTAAAAAGCAATACATCAAACATGTCTAACTAACAACAAAATGGAATAATTGTAAAAAGCCACACATAACAAAACACCTTTCTCTTTTTCGAGGCAAAGATTTGGAATAAGTAAGCTACGGTACTAGAAAAAGGGTTTTGTTGCTTACCTAATTCTTTCCTTTCCATGATTTCAATATTGTCATTGCGTTGTTGCTGATCATCAGGACCAGATTCCATCTGACGGCGGCGTTTTTGCCTCTCTCGCGCTTTGTGATTTTGGAACCAGTAGAAAACATTCTTACCTTCAATTTTTCCGTATCTTCGAAGTTGCGCAGTGATGTGTTGAATCTCATCAGCTGATGGAGTTCTTATCCCTCGTCTGTATAATTCCTCAAGGGTTCTGAGCTGCTCTGGTGTTGGATTCCATCTCGAGCTCACGACCACTGGTTGTGTGTTATAGTCTTTTTTCCCTTGATCAGACACTGTTGCTGCAACATGAGTGACATCAAAAGCAAAATGCAATCCTGAGATAGGTTCATGGGAACTCAATCCTTAACAGGGAGATAAATAAGAAACATGCATACCCAGATGTTGATTTAGTGATAAGAAATCAGTGCCATGAAGACGGCCGACCCGAGAAGGGCTAGAAGATGGAGTGTTGTTGGTAGAAGGCATTGGCCTTGGCATGAGAGGCCTAAGCTTCCTGCCATGGAAGTTATCAGACATGTTGAAGTCGCCACCGTCGCTATAGCCCATCATCCACATTTCGATACGAGTAATGATGTAGCTCTCTACTTCTGACTATGACAGGAAAAGGATTTTGTTTGAGTCTGAGGTCTGAATGTAAAAGTGATGATATGAAAAGAGGACGAGCATAGGGTGTTAGAGCATGTAGCAGAAACGAATAATAAAACAAGAAAGAGAAGTAAAGGGAGGTTGTTTGAAAGATCTTGTAGTCTCTTTTTCAATCTATATCTCCTTTTGCCTTGGAGGGAAATGTGAGATGAGGCGATAGAAGGAACAGGAATGGAGAGCATGCAAGGGAATAGTATGGAGGTGGTTGAAAATGGCAAGTCCCTACCTTTATAACATAGGGTAATAGATGATGGTCATATATAGCATAAAACTGATGCTTAATAATAAAGGTGTTGGTAGCTGAGAGATGAAACAGTAGTAGCATTTGATTTGAGATTGAGATTGAGATTGAGATGGGGATGGATCATTCTACTGCAATGTAGATAGAGAAAGGGATAGGTTACATTACAGGTGTATCATGTATGTGTTGGTTTAGTAAGGAACAAGAAAAGCGAAGAGAGAGCAAAGACATGAAGCGAGGAGAGAGCAAAGACATGAGGTTGACTAGGCCAATTTTGAGAGAAGTAGTAGTAGTGGTAGCAGAGGACAAAAGTTAAAAAAGGTTGAGAGGGAGAAGCGTGGAATTCTGGGAGGAAGATATTGGGAGTAGCAAATGAAAAACGACGTGACGATCATGAGGCCTATCATAAGCCTCATCACTCTCTTCTTTACCCTTCTCATTTATTTTTAGGCCTTCTCATGTCCGTCTCGTGCCTTTCACACTTATTCTCAATCCGAACTGCCCCTCTCGTCCCTCTGCTCCCTTACCCTTTTCTTTGTCAACATTCCCTCTTTTTTTCTTTTCTTTTTTTTTTCTTTCCCACAGATACGTGGGTTCCCGTACGGACACCTATATAGTATTAGTTGCTCAGACTCCCATGACCATGCTATATAATGAATCCCTACTCTACCCTTGCCTTTTTGTTGTGAATTATTTCCAATATGCCTCTTTCTTACAAGGTGCCATGTAAAGTACTCATGTGCTGGTATTGTCCTATTTTGCGTTATAGTATGTTGTATTTATGTGTGTGTGAATGGTAGAATGATGTTGTTACACTTTTACGTGCTATCACAGTTACTGTGTCACAATTTTGGAATCTACCGCTGCTCTTCCCAAATGCCTATCTACTTGTCCACTTCGTCTTCCCTCGTAGGGTCCTGGCCCATAGTATCACAGGCACTACTTATTAGCCTGATCAGGTTATGGGGTCATCATGATGGAATGATTCAATTCTCTCTTCTTGGCCCCCCATGGGTCCCTGTTTGATCTCCGTTTCATTATTACTTCATTATTGCTACATACATGTTTCTATTACCACCACACTATAATGTACAGTGGCGCTCAGGGAATTACCCACTTTTTAAGTAGTAGCTGATATTACATCCATAATTTACCAAGAGCTTTATATATGTTCACCTCTGCTTGATGAAATTTTGGTAGAATATATTAAGAGTTTTCAGGTAGAAATGCTCTTTTTAAATTTTGCTTAAGTTTGTATTAGAGATGCTCTTTCTTAGTATTAATAGTTTAATACAGACTTCTTTTCTTCATCTTTTTCTGATCATGTACACCTAGGGCTCCAATTTGTAAGATTATTGTGAAACGCCTAAGATAAAGATGAATACTCACGATTGACATATTTAGTGCCTGTTTGGATGAGCTTTTATCAGTAGAGTTTTTGTCAGTAGAGTTTTTGTCAGTAGAACTTTTGTCAGAAGAGCTTTTTTAAAAAGCTAGTTGACTGTTTGGCTGTCAATTAAAAAAACAGCTTTTTTAAAAGAGCTTCATACAGTAGATTGTTTGGTAACATAAAAATAAAAAGCACTTTTATTAAATTTAACCATATTTTATTTTATAATAAAATTATTTATCCTAAATAATATTTAAAGTATATTAAACAATATACAAAGTACAATATATTATATTTACGGTTACTTATTTATTGGATAACCATCTCGTAGGAAATTTTATATAACCATCTTGTAGGAAATTATTTAAAGAGATGTCTCATTTTCTTGTAAGAAATAAAATTAATATGAAAATAAATATTAAAACATATAAAAAGTTAAATAATATTATAATCCTAAAATAAATATTCATATTGAGTAAATAGTTAAATACATAATAAACTATGCATTTTATCGTTATATAAGAAGATTAGCAATATTTTCCCTCGCATCATTCGTCTCGTTATTTTATGGCTCATCTAAATGATTTCCTTCAACGTTTTCATTTTTATTGGTTTCTTAATTTGTAAGACGTAATTTATTATCTTTATCATACGGAGAAAACTCTTCATCCTTTTGAGCAATTAACTTTATAAAATTATGAATATCCATTGAAGCAATAACCCCACAAGGTGACAGCTTTCTTGTCGTATCAGAAGTCAAAACTTCAAATTGGGCACCCCTATGTCTCATTCTTTGCTTTCACACAACCTTTTTTCCCAGTCATAGAGATTTTGATTACTATCTCCACTAGTTAAGCCTACTCCAATTTCTACGTTGAGTTAACTTCTTAAACAAATTTAGCATTCATCAATGTCCTTGAATATAAGCATCCTTTCATGGCAAAAAGCAATAGTCGAAAGTTAACAAATCTAAACCATTAATTCAGGTACTTTGGAAGACAACCATCACATAAACATATATCATCAACACTAGAGACTCAGAAGAGAATGCAACTTTTAACTTCAATCCATTACATAGAATATATAACAAGATGTGGCTTCTTTTTTTTTTTCTTTTTCCGAGATGTTATGGCTTTTTATCAGCTGATGAAAATTATTGACGGATCACAGTAGCATTCATCTATCAGACAACAGCAACACAAGGCAGCAAGACTCCAACCCAAATAAACAAATAAAGCATAGAAAACTAGACTCTCTCCTAGGAGGAGCAGCAGCATATTGTGGAGGAGCCATCAGCAGAGGGCCTTGATAATAACCTATGAATAAAAACACAGATAAATAAATCAAACACCAGTCGCTACAAGAATCATAATTGTGAAGCAACTTGAAAAGGGCCAAACAGAAATCCAGAACTTGTCATATATAAAACAAGAAATCACCACTACATTCTTCGAACGACAAAATTAGACAAAACCCAGATCAAAAAATAGAAACTTTATCATGGGAAAGTAATATATTCCATAACTTGTGTGTGATTTGGCACAAGATCATACAAAATCAAACTTCCACCTGCCAACATCATCAAAAAGAACAAAAAATAGAATTTTGGCAAAAAGATAAAAGATAACAACGATACCTTGAGCAGGGACCCAGGAAGAAAGAGACCCAGCTCCAATGAATCAAACTTTACCATCTAGTGAACTACGTCACATATGTAGTGTTGAGAAAAATTCAACCAAATTATGATATAACAACAAAATGGCATTGGAAAATTAGTTTCAAGGAAAGAATGTAACTAGATTTTGACTTGCTCCATATCCCTGTTGGCGAGATTATTTCTCTAAGAATCATCCATTCAAGGTCTTGCCGTTGGTGTAGAACCAATACCCATTTGAGCACAGACCATTCACGAAAATATTTCCACCAAAACTCAAATCCCAACTTTTCCCCATAAAACAAATTTGTCCTAACCTATTCAAGGATCTTCCAACGAAGAAAAGCATAAAACCCTCATATTTTCGTATTCACCCCATCACACAAAAACAAAATGCAGCCCAATAATCCACAAGTACACACCCAAATGAAAAAGAAAACTAAGACAATTTCACGTAGAAGCCTCAAAAGTGGGTATTTTAAGTTGGAAAACAGATAAATTAAAGTTGTTGAGCATCAAACAAAAGCTTTCCATCCCAACAAAGCCCCAAAGTTTCGCACATTTCAACATGGAAATAATGGCATCCACGAGTTGAAATGCATTGCCAAAGAAGGCAATGTTAAGAATGAACACCATTCACGTAACGAGAACGCATACGGAAAAGAAAAACAAATTCAAGCCAACCAAACTGGGGAATCGATGTCTCGAGATCGCAACGAAACCCCGATCTCGAAGAAGAATAGAATAGGAAAACAAACTTATAAGGAAAGACGAATGCGTAATGGTGTTTTTGTGAGTGGGTCTCTTTCTTCCGGGTTCGTAAACAGAGAAAACCAAAGAAACAGAAAAGTCTCTCTCTTCGATATATACGTAAGTGATGAAATTTGGTGCACTAAAAGCTAAAATTTGGGGCTTTTCCGAAAGCTCCAAATTTTAGCTTTTGAAAAGTCAGATTTTAGCTTTTAAAAAAGCTATTTCTACTTCAAAAGTGCTTTTGAAGTTTACAGCCAAACACTCATTTTTTCTTTAAAATAGCTTTTGCGGTAGAAAAAAGTACTTTTGGAGTCTCCAAAAGCTAAACCAAACAGGTGCTTAGTCAGCATGCAGGAAGAAAATTAGTCACCAATGTTTATTCATCATGCCATGATACTTATAAGTACAAATAAACTTCAAAGATGAGTACACAAATTCCAACTAATCTATCTGAAATTGATTTATTTAAACAAAAATAAATCCCATCTTATCCTTATTTCCGCATCGTTTATTTCTCTTTAAAATATTTTTTTCTAACCATGTCTTACTAATTATTTGCCTAGTCCTCCTACTATTCCGTAGGCTCATCACTTTTAATCGCAATTGGAACATAATAACATATGTTAACTAGAAAAAGAGAATATAAAGAAAATAAAAGTATAAATACCTACTCCACTATTTTTTTTACTATACAAGCAATAGCCTTAGCATCCGTGCATACATGATTCTTGATTGCATGCTTTCTAAATAATACTAAATATCCATTTGATCTATTCTTTATATCCACAAGCGTATTAAAGTCAATCGTCTAAATAAGAGATATCTTGAGTCTTGTTTCCATATAAAACTAGTTCTAAATCCTATTAATCTTAGTTAAATACGAAAACTAAATAAAATAAGGAGAGTTGATTGAAGATAATTAAACTAACAATCTACTAATTCAAAGCAACTAAACTAATGGAAAAAAAACAAATAAACAAATCTTAAGGACTTGAGATTCACTTATATATCATACCCAATTAATTATTAAGGTTAAAATAATAATTAATTTAAAGTATCTATACCCTTTGTCCAGCACAAATACACACACACACACGTATAACTAGGCAACTAACATCCATCCATATACAATTTAATCTAATCAAACTCATTAAGCATATAAGTCAACAAATCTTTAAATTATAATAAAATAATCTCAAATATCACAAACTAACTAGAAATATTAAGGTATTTCTATTTAGTGATTCTTTAAAATATATTTCTCTAGCTATGTCGCATAAATAATATGCCTAGTCCTCATACTTTTCCTTAGGTTCATAACTTTAAATCATAATTAAAACATAATTACATAAACCAACTAGGAAGAAATAAAATACATAAAGTATAAATACCTACTTCACTACTATAGCTATATGATCAAAACCTTAATTCATTCGCACATGACACTTCATTGCATACTTTACGGCTATACTAAAGATTAACTTGATATATTTTTTATATTTGCAAGCAAATATAATCAATCATAAATAGTTAAATAAACTTGGAGATATTCTAGATTGTTGATCTAATATAAAAGTAGTATTAAATCCTACTAGCCTTAGTTGATTGCAATTAAAATAATGAAAGAAATTAAAATTTGTTAGGGATTCAAAGTTCACTTATATGGATATCCATACGATTGATTGGTTAGGTTGAAATAATAATTAACCTAAAGTATCTACCATCCGCTTGTGCAATTTAACCTAATCAAACTTATTAAATATAGTTAAGATATTTATTTATCAACAAAGTATAAGATATCATACTTCTAGTATTAAAGTGTTTATTCTCCTAGTGCACAAATCATACTACAATTGTCATCCATCACACAATTCTTACGATTAAATCTATAGTATCCAATCACAAATTCAATAATTAAGATTAAAGAGAATAAATTTAACCAATAAATAATCAAACCATGTGTAAATAATTAAATTATATCCCTAACTCTAAATAAGGTTTCTAGCTACAAAAGATAATAAATAAATAAATCCTTCATAAAAGAAAAGAATATAAGAAAAAAGTTGAGAGAAGTTGTCACTAGCTTTTTCAATCCTTGTTCCAAACCTTCTTCCTTGATGGAACAAAACCAAAAAATATGTAAAAGAACTAATTAGAAAGTAAGAGAAAATCTACTGAAAATTAAGAGAATTTGGAGAATCTCTAAACAAGTCTAAAAGAATCCTTAGAATAGGTACTCCTTTAGAACTTCTTTAATTGTTGTGTTTATTCAATTTGAAGAGAAAATAATCATAAAATGTTCACAGGCCAAGTATGCTCATTGATTTGTACCTTAATGTATAAAATATATAAGAATAATGAAAAACTATAAAAATAAGGAAAAAAAGAAAGAAAATATGATAACTAGTACTCCTTTGATAACAAAAGATCACAACCCTTGTCTAATGCCATTAATAATTTTGAATCTTTAATCAATCACTAAGGGCTCCTTAGATGTGCTTTTAATCTCTAGAGACATATAGGGTTGATAGTGTTAGTAGTGTGCCCTAGGCCAATGGATAGTTGTGATTCATGTATTAACATTATGACTTGTTAATAATATATTATGAGGTATTCCTTTTATATATACATGTATGTCGTTTATGTAATGTGATTTACGTTCCATGAATAGTATTAGGCTTATGTCATCAAGTATGTGACTTGATAGTAAAACCTTAAGCGTTATAAATACTATTCTAAACTGTCTCTAGTCGTTCGTTATTGGTGGAACAATAATGAATCAAGGCTAGTATGTGTTTTGATTGATGATCACGTTTTACTAATCATGGATATAAGTTATCAAATTAGAAACATAGATATATGTTAGAGAACATATATTGGACCGACCCACAAAGAGAACATTACAAGGTTTCATGTCATTAGTGATTTTCAATATAGTTTGACTTTAGTCCTTTGACCTGAAGTCATCATGGTTCCCTACATGAGGAATTCAATGTTTTGATATTAGACGAAGTTATTCTTAACCGAATAATAAGTAGTCTTATGTTAGACATCAAATGAATCATGCGGAGGGATGTGAATGACGTAGATGAGATTTGTACCTCTCTTAAATGAGAGAGATATCATTTGGACATCTTGACAAGTGTGACTGAAGAAATGCATGGTCGTGCTCAAATGAATTGATGAAGAGTCATCAATGTCATTTGTTATAATCAGTCAACTTGGGGATCAAGAAACTATGATTAATCAAAGGTTGACATGTACCATGCCTTGTGATTAATCTTGATATCATGTTACAAAAGGACTTAGCTTATAACCATGATTACAGGTTAAATTGGATTATCGATCCTCATTTGATTTGGGTAGTCATAATGTCTTGCTAGAGGCCACTTATGACTTATGGGCCTTGAAGTGTGATCAAGTCCATTGTCAACATCAAATGAGCCTACAGGGTACACACAAAGAGTGATGTGATTTGGGCTTATTCTCTTGGGCCTAATTTATTAGGCATTGAATAAATATATATGGATATATTTATTGGGCTAGATTGAATTAAGTTGTCAGGCTTTTATTATATGAGATATAATGGGCCGAAACTTATTGGGCTTCAATGGGATTAGGGTTTTTCTATAAATAGAGAAACTTAGGTCTCATTATAGAGAGAGACTATTGTCACACGAAACTCTAGCCACCATCCGAGAGGAAAAACGTGTGGCATTTCTAAAGTGTTTTAGGACGTGCTAGCACACCACAGCCGCAGCCTGGATCGTGCATACTCGTGTGGATACCGGTAGAGGGCACACATTGCAGTGTCTTGGAATTCGAAAAGAATCAACCCACCCATGGAAAAAAGGTATTTTCGTACATCCTAAATATTTTCGATTATACTTCATGTTGTTGTATGGTCTTTTTCGCAGTGTATTGTGAATACTCGGACTGTACGCAATCCAACAGATAGATACTGTGTTGCCTATATAACTTGTAAAACTCACTCTATTCTCATCCTAAGTAAAATAATCAAGACAAAATAGAAAAAGTTTACTAGAAAAAAACTTAAATCCATGACTATAAAAGTGCTATGAACCTAAAAACATTTAATACACATCAACGTCATTAAAAAACATACTAAAATTATTGTTAAAGATCACTAGGGCTATTAGATTAAAACAAAATACTTAAATCATTAGGTTTTCATGCAATAATTTTATTTTTTTAGTATTTTAGTTGGATTTCTCACTTAATTCCTAAATAGGCTCATTATCTTTTAAACATATCACATGATCTATTAGAATCAAACTGTTCATCTCCTCTTCTTTTGATCCAAGTATCTAATAGATCATATGTGATTTTTTCATAACATGAGAAATGTTAGTATCAATCACATATATATAGAAACAAGTATCATTTTTATCAAAGCGATATTTCATATTTTCAAATTTGTTATAAACTACTTCCCCATATGTTACCTTTAGAATTAATTTCCCATCATGCACATCTATAATAACTTTATTACTAGCTAGGAAAGGTGGTTTTAAGAATAAGATAATCTCTCCATCACCCTCCATATGCATAATCACAAAATTAATAGGAAAGATAATTTTTTCAGTCTTAATTAAAACATTATCCATAATGCCTCTAGGATATTTAACTGACCTATCCCTTAGTCAAACACTCATGTTAGATAATTTAGGTTCATTTAATCCTAATTTATGAAACTTGTCACATGATATCAAGTTAATACTAGCTCTTAAGTTATATAATTTGTAACACCCTACTCTCGCATGACCCGAACCTGACATCGATGGTGATATCCGAGTTCGTGCCCCGCGAAGGTGGCGTGCTACACCACTTAGTTCGTCAAAAACTCAGTATAAATTTTTTTTTGTTTTAAGCGTACGTGAAAATCAATAATCGTAAATTTGGGCCTACTTTTATTAAGAAATATTTTCATTTATAGTAGTTGCCAATTTTTTTTTTCACATACCAGAAGTTCGATTAGCCCATTCCAAAATCAAAACATATTATACTTTGAACGTTTTTTTTAAATCGAAAAGTTATACACAAATAATATATGCAAATACACAAAATACAATGATTTGCGAAAAATAAAATTCAGTGTGAAAATAAAGAGACACAATGCAGACGCGAACTGATCCCAACCTCTTCTTTCTCTCACATACAATAGATATACTCCCGTTGCCTAACGGGGTATTCTTCTGAGTCCTGTAAATTAATTGCAAATTTTGGGTGAGTTTTGCGAACTCAGTGAGTGACCATCATCGATGGCTCACCCAGTCACATAACACATAATTTACAACTCACTCTATTTCACATTTCACATTATTTCACATTCACATTATTTCACATTCGATACACTTAATCAGTCATATTATGCATATGCAATGCACTTGAGACTTACTTTTCATTTGTTATTTTGTTGTGACCGAGTGCCTAAACTGTCCCATATAGGGCTCATTAATAACTGTCCCTTATCCATTTAGAGGATACAGGGCTTATTAAACGTTGAGCCTGAGGCTTTAGCCTAAGGCTTTAAATCACTTTTGAGCTCGAAGCTCATTTTCACTCGTTGAGCTTTAAGCTATGATCGGTGGCTCCTCTGGTCACAACAACCATTATATTTTATACACTTATGCAATGAAATGCATCAATCAAATTAGCATGTTCTCATTCACTCACTTTCACATGTCATCAGACCGTAGTCCAGCATTCAACAGTAAAGTTGAGAAGCACACTCTTTTATACATGCAGATGCACATTCAAAACATATTTGTCATTGAACCGTGGTCCGACATTTATCAATCATATAATGCACATCGAGAACACATTTATCAATCACGTTGAGTACACATAGTTCATCCAATTCACATTCAAGTAGCACTTCAATATCCAAATCAGTATCACAATCATCAGACCTCCTGTCCGGAACCCAATACAATCAATCACATTCAGCAATCAATTTATACAAAATGAAACAAAACAGAACAAAGAATGAAATGAGACTATCTCGGTCTACTAACAGTACACTCCAGATTAGCATTTACTTCCCGTTTTTGGAAATGCCTAAATGCGGCCATTTAGCCTGCACAACTCATTTATGCAAGATACATATACGTCACAATTTGTATAATCACAAGTGTTTAATAATGCACATGACTGAAATAAAATATGTATAATGCATGTTCATGACAATCCCGATATCATTCCATAAATTTAATCTCAAAATCATTTCCAGATCAAAACTCATTTATGCCTAGGGTTAAGCCGCACTAAAGACTATGAACCTCGCAATTTATTGCTCATATACTTATTTCAATTTTTCTAAAACACCCACTTTCGGGTCTACTGTTCCTGATCAATAAGATAATCCACATAAGGTAGCCTAGGAAACCACGCTTTAATAAAAAGTTCCCCTATGTGTTAAAAATTCATAGACACTAAAATTACTCAATTCGGATCTCTATAGGTCTGGATATTGCCAAAACATTGTCCAGAAAAATAATCACTCGGTCCTCTCCCTTTGATTTAATCAATAATTTTCAATTTAATCTAAAAAATTCACAAATTCTCATGGAGAGGTAAATAAATGTCTTAAGAATCCGACGCTTTAAAAATCAGGTCAATCGGAGGTCGGATGGACAAGTTATAAGCAAAAGAGTGGCAAAAGGGTTGGATTGGGGAAAATTGGCCACTCACACTCGCGAGTGTCTCACGCTTGCCCTCGCGAGCGTCTCGCGACAGCGAGACGCGAGTTGGACGCTCGTGCTCACGATCACAAGGAGTGCATAGCGCGCTCGCCCTTGCGAGGCGTCGCTCTCGAGAGGGCCAGCTTCCTTGCCTATTTTTTTTATTTTTTTCATTTATTTATCCACTTATTTCTTCTCTTCTTCCAACATGCATAACTTTTCACTCAGGGGTCCAAATTTGACAAAGTTGGACTCTATGGAAAGATCACAGAAAGCTCTAAAATTTTCATGAAGGGCTCGAAAATCAATTTCACCTCTAAAGGTATCAAAATCCCAATCAAATTTACTGCCCAAATAAGTATCATCCTAAACAGTATCCCACTTTCTAAAAATCATAACTTCCTATACCATTGTCCAAAAATTCCATACTTTATATTAATAGAAAGATCAGAACAGATTCTACAATTCTCATGAAGAACTTAGAAGCAAATTCTACCTCTAACTAGGTCAAATTCCTACATGATTGTGGCTTCCATGTTAAATATTGTTAATTATCACCTAACCCATATCCACCATTCAATCACTCATAACTACCAACTCCAATTTCAAAAAATGGCGCATTTTATGAAGATAGAAAGCTATAAAGAAAAGCTACAACTTTCATGAAGACCAATCTAGCAAAATCTGCCTCAATGAACCTAGAATAATTCACAAAGTTTCATATCACAAATTCAATGTTAGTGTCACTAAAATTGCACTATTCATCCTTACACACATTACTACATTCAAGTCAAAATTTAGAACTCTTCAAGCCAAAATTGGACATCACTTCCTTCACAAGAAATATAGCCAAACACCTCTAGTTTAATTTAAACTAAAAATCATCCCAGTTTCACCATTATAGAAAATGTTATGGCCAAATCACTAAAACATACACAAATCCAATTTCCAGCTTTTCAACCTAACTCAATTTCTATCACTTCCATACCAATTCTACACCAATAAGCACTCAATTTATTCAATATATCAACCAAAATCAAAGCAAGACCTCCACTTGAACATTTATTCACAAAATGACAGCAACATACACTCCATCATCCTTCATTTTCCTACATTTTTCTAAACATGATTTCACTTCCAAAACACCTAAAACATCTCCAATTTATGTTCCTCAAATTCAACCTCATCAATCATCAATCAAACAAGCAAGTTACATACCCATATACACCAACACAATTCTCATACAATTAAGTGTACAAACATCACAAATAATTTAATTAACTACAAAACCATGAGATAAAACATGTTTCTTACCTATTAAGCTTCCAAATCTTCCAAAACCACAAAATCTTTAAGTCCCTCCACCGCACACGATTATCATCATCTTAAGGGGGTGAGGTATAGGTTAGGATTTTTAATGAACAAAGGAAGAGCAAGCGAAGTGAAAAAGATGGTCACAAATTCAAAAAGAAACATGGAAAATGTGAGCTACGAAAATTGGTGGAGGACTCTCACATAAATCACCTATAACTTAGAAAAAGAGAAGCATCGAGAAAGACTAAAAAGAGAGGGTGGTTTTATTAAAAAAATATAAACATGGTGGCATGTTAGGCAAGTGACAAGTGTCACTTGCCACATCTCACCTTCTTAAACTCTTTCCAACAAATTTCAATTTCTATACCAATTTATCCCCAAATTTCCAATGGCTCAAATTAATAAATCCTTAAAATCATTTATCTAAATTTCCAGTGCCATTGGACAATAATTTTTACTACCGGTAACCAATCAATCTGCCACTTGGCATTTTTCCTAGTCTATAAATTTTCAGAAAATTTATAAAATTCTCCAAAAATTCAAAAATCACAATGCCCCTCTTCAAATCAATTTTTCATACACACAAATGATAAGTGCATAATTGTTAGATATTTATGTTTTAATTATCCCTTTTTTATTCCTCTTATTGATGCAATTATCGGGACTTAATTTGATTTAATACTTTCTTGTAGGGAATTATACAAGTACATAAATTCAAGAGGACGACGTCATGAATATTAAATCAATACAGACAGTGAGCTTCACGTGGTCGGCGTTGAAGCAAATTAAAATTATAAGAGGCGTAATGAGCAAATGAGAGATATGAAGAGGGCTGTTAGTCGACAGAGGATGAATTAATTAAGAGACAAATTAATTAAATTGCAAGAGAAACATGAAGGACCAAAGATAGCAAGGGACGCACGTGAGCCAAGAAGCAATTAGGTGGACTCAAAAAGAAGGGAAATTCACGCAATACGAGGTAGGAGTAAGGCTGGCGGCTGGAATTTGGAAAAGAAGACAAAAATCATGCACAAGATGGGAGGAGCTGACGTGGAGTTAATGAGAAGAAGCCAAAGGAGCAACAGGGGCCCACGACAATTGGACTTGAAAGAAAACGCATGAGCATAAGACCAAGTGAAGAGGACGGCAGCCAAGAAAAATAAGAAGATTTTTAATGACAAGAATAAGAAACAGAGGCAGGCAGTAATTGGGCGGCGTCTTTGGGCTGAAGGAGAGTTACGTGAGGCCCAAAAAGAAGAGGAAAAGAAACCTAGAAGAGGAGGCTAGAGGAAGTCGACGAGGCGCAAAAGAAGACGACGCTCCGAGGCGCGAGAAGTCACGCACGCCCTTGAGACGAAAGAGGTCGGCGGTACATTCACGCAGAGACGACGGCGTGTTTAGGAGATTTTCTAGTTTTCTTTCTTTTCTTTGTTTTAGACTATGTCAATTAAGAATTCTGTTAGGTTTAATTTCGTTATGAGTAGCTAAGTCATTTTTAGTCGGGGAATTCCAACTATTATGCTTTGACTCGTGAGACTATTGTTCCTAATATTTGGTTTATAATATTCGTCTTCGCTTCGATTCTTGTCATTGTTTATTAATTGATTCTGCGATTGAGGCCTGATTGTAGAGTTAGTTAATTTACATATCGCCAACTGATTTACTTGGTGGAGTCTAACTGGGTGATTGGTATTTGTGGCAATTGGCACTAGGGCATAGTATTTATCGATTTTGTGTGGAGGAACTTGCGATCTAACTAGATGAAGCATGAGTCGGTGTAGTCGATTAGGGTTAGTGTTTCTTTAGAATTTAATCTTTGTTAATTAATTGAATCTCGGAGAGAGTCTCGAAGGGTTATTAGTTAATTAGGGAATAGTCAAAGGAGTTTCTGCGACTATTCTAAAATTAAGAAGAAACGAGGGAGCCAGAGGTAGTTGGTAACCATAGCTAACCTATTATTAAACCAAAGAAAATATTTGAGCCGATGATCGTGGTCTAAGCATAATTAGGAATTTCCTGGCTAAGCTATCGTTTATTGAGTTTATCAATTTTATTTGCGTTCTTTGTTGGTTATTGTTTTATTAATTTGCGTTAATCTTTTATCAGTTGTTATTTCAATTAATAGTTTTAGTAGAAAACTCTAAACCCCCCATTTTAATTATTTTCATTCGTTCTTTGGCATTTAAATAGAATCAATTATTCCATTCTCTGTGGATCGACCCCATTTACCACTGTGCGCAATTTATTTTCGTTTGGTGTTTGGGATTTATTTTTGGTGGATTCGACACCCATCAAATTTTGGCGCCGTTGCCGGGGATTGGTAACTAATTGATTTTGTTTTGTTTTATGCCTAGGAACATTCGTACGGGAGATTCCATCTTGTACGACCCCGAGATCGAAAAGACTACTAAGAGGCTGAGGAAGTTGAGCAAACTAAGGAAGAAGCAAGGAGAAGTTCGTGGATTACAGACCCCGGTTGAGTCGGACACTAAAACGGAGTACGAAGAGGAGATTGAAGTTGAGCAATGACTGACGGAAGCTTAACCGTGACCACGCAGCAGGATATGGCTCTTAATGAACTCTCCGGGACTTGGGTAGACCCATCAAGCACAAAGCCCATCGTGCATAGATTTTCCGAGAACAAGAAGGGTTCAATTGAAATCCGGACTTATCCACTTGCTGCCCACCTTCCGTGGTCCGGAAAACGAGGATCCGAATAAGCATCTGAAGGAATTTCACCTCGTCGCACTTCCATGAAGCCCATGATGTCACGGAGGACCAAATTAAACTGAGAGCTTTTCCATTCTCGCTACAGGATGCAGCTAAGGATTGGCTCTACTACCTACCTCCAGGGACAATCAACACTTGGGAAGGGATGTCCCGACAGTTTCTAGAAAAATATTTCCCAAGATCCCGAGCGTACCAACATCAGCGTGAAATATGTGGCATTAAGCGAAGGATTCAGAGAACCTCTACGAGTACTGGGAGAGGTACAAGAGAATTTTAGCAAGCTGCCCACAGCATGGCATATCTGAGCAATTGATCATCCAGTATTTCTACGAGGGTCTAATTCCAATGGAGCGCAGAATGATGGATGCCGCAAGTGGTGGGGCCATCGTCAGCAAAACCCCAGCTGAAGTCCGGGAGTTGATATCGACCATGGCAGCAAACTCCCAGCAATTTGGTGCCCGACCAGATATACCGCGAAGAGTGAATGAGGTAAATGTTACTTCTCTCGATGAGGTCAAATCTTTGCTAACAACTTTGGTCCAGAAATTGAATGTAGGTACTCCTCCACATGCGAGGGCGTGTGGCATCTGCACTAGCCTAGCCCATCCAACCAATGCGTGCCCAACGCTCCACGATGAAACACCGGAGAATGTGAATTCTATCGGATTTCAACAGAGGAAGTTCGATCCTTATTCAAACACCTACAATCTCGGTTGGAGAAGCCACCCAAATTTCAGTTATGCTAACAACCAACCGAACCATCAGAACTTCCATCACGGACCACCACTACCACCGCAACAACCTTCGGGCTCAGGTAAGCCTCTTGAAGAAATTGTCCATATGTTAGCTACTAATACTGCAAAATTTCAACAGGACACTGCAACCAGATTTCAAAAGATAGAAGAGAGCATGAAGACCCTAGAGACTCAAATGAGTCAGATAGCATCCTCCGTTAGCAGAATGGAGACTCAAGGCAAACTGCCGTCGCAGACACTCGACCCGAGGCATAATGTGAGCGCGATTTTCTTAAGAAGTGGTAAGGAATTGCAATCCCCAGTCGACAGGAACCCTAAACGTGACCACGTCCAGGGTTCCCGTGAGAGACGTAACAAGAGGTGAAAGGAACTTACGTGACCACATCAGATTCGATTCGGTGAAAACCTCAGAAACCCAAACCTCTAGTGGTTCCACCCCCATTCCCCCAGAGGCTGGCTCAGAACAAGAAAGAAAAGGAAGATAAAAGCATCATGGAGTTGTTCCAGAAAGTTGAAGTAAACATCCCACTCCTCGAGGCCATTAAGCAGGTTCCGCGCTACGCCAAATTCCTTAAGGAATTATGCACAAACAAGCGTAAGTTAACAGGTAATGAAAGGGTGAGTGTGGGGGAGAATGTTTCTGCTGTCTTACAGAGGAAACTACCTCCTAAGTGTCGCGACCAAGGTATGTTTTCCATTCCTTGCAAAATTGGGAATATTGGTATAAGTAAGGCTATGTGTGACTTAGGAGCCTCTATTAATGTGATGCCTTTATCTGTTTATACCTCCCTGGGTCTTGGTCCATTAACTAATCTTTGAGTTATAATTCAATTAGCGGATCGATCGATTGTTTATCCTGAAGGTGTTTTAGAGGATGTGCTAGTTCAAGTCAATGGATTAATTTTTCCTGCTGATTTCTTTGTTCTTGACATGGGAAATGATAGTTCATCTAATTCTTCTGATATCTTGTTAGGTAGGCCTTTCCTCAGTACAGCTAAGGCAAAGATAGATGTGCATAGTGGCTCATTGACTTTAGAGTTTGATGGTGAAGTGGTGAAATTCAATGTTTATGATGCCATGAAAGGGCTGAAAATGTGTCTTGTGTTTATAATGTTGATATCATTGAAGATTTGACTCATGAGGTTTTGCTTTAAATTATGATGATGAGTTGAGTTATGCTTTGTGTCATAGGATGTCCATTGATGGAGCTAAGAGATTTACTTGATCGGTCTGAAGTTTCGATGATATACTTGATGAGGCCCCAAAGTGGAGCTTAAAACGCTTCCGTGCATTTGAAATACACATATTTAGGTGACGGTGAGACCTACCGTTATCATATCCAAGATGCTCGACGACCGGAAGAGGAGAAACTAATTAGAGTGCTTCGAGAGTACAAGGAAGCAATTGGTGGGACCATTCTGATTTCCAACATCGAGATGAGGGTTAACATCGAAGCGAGGATCGTCGAGCCTAGGGCGTTAAACCGTAGGCGCTAATGGGAGGCAGCCCATATTTTTAAATTTTATTTTCTTTCTTTTCTTTTGCTTTGTTTTGTGTTCTTTTTGTGTCGTTTGTTTTCTTCTTTCTTTGTTTTGATATTTTCCTTTCCTTCCTGTGTCTTTCGGGAGGTTGGCATTGGATCAATTCGGAGTTCTTGGATTACAGTTGGCAGGAGTCCTTTATATGATCATATGTTGGCTCTCATCCCTCACTGTACTAGCTATACCCTCTTGGTGGGATGCCTAAAAGAGATCACGTATAAGCCCTCATCTTCTCTCGATTCGAAAGTCCTCGGTTACCTTTTATTTACTTTACGTTGAGGACAACGCATACGATTTAAGTGTGGGAGGTGATTTATGCTTTTGAGATGTTTGTTGTTTTGTTTGATGCATTACTTTGGGCTGTGCCTCCATTGCCTTTGGTATTTTGGACTTTTAATTGTTGATGCCGTGGCGGACTTTAAAAAAAATCCTCTTTTGCTCCATTTTACTTGATGAATTGTTGTGCCTTAGGTAATGGTGGATTGTTTTAAAGGAGTCGAGAGTATGGTTGAGTCCCTTGTTGTTTAATGTTAATTAAATGTTAATGATTTTGTCCTATACGTTGAAGTTGCGGGCCTGAGTTAATTGGTTAAAAAAAATTGTGTGATTAATCGGTGCCTTTCTTGTCTAGAGTCATGTTAAGCTTAGAAGTTGAGTTGGTATATGTGTTGAACTTTGGATTGATGTGGGAAATTATGGTGAGAAAGGAATGAAGAATAAAATAAAAGGTGTTAGATTCGTTCGCCAATCACCAAAGGTGGTTGTGAGCGAAGCCAAAATTCGTCAAAAGGTTGGGCGAGATTGAGTAACCGGCGACATTCATCACAAATGTTTGCGTTAGTAAAAGGTCTCGGACAACTGACGTGTGAGGCAATTAACTACTCCTCTGATTACTCGAAAAAAAAATATTGCAAGCATCTGAGTAATTACGAGTAAGGCTAAAGCCACTTGGCGTTGTGATTGACTGAGTAACCGGGCGACATTCATCACAAATGTTTGCGTTCGCGTAAAAAGGCCAATGACAATTCCGAGCAATTTCTAGCTAAAAACACCTAATTAAGTAATTAAGATTAACCTGATCTTCTCATGACTACCACATAAATTCAGAGTTCTTCGTGTATACTAACCACCTAATAAGTGAAGTGTGATTCCTAGACCTGATTGGTTTTTAATTAAAATTCGGTAATTCATGCATGTGCTTCAATTTGATTTCAGGCTTGTGTCTTCTCGTGTGGGAAACTTGTTGCATTTATTTGACATTTCGTTGACATTGGGACATGATTGCACTCTCATTCCTAGTTTACATTACCTCTGTGCATGTTTCATTTATTGGAGCGGTTTTTCATTGTGTCTTAATTCTCTTTTATGCTTGAGGACAAGCATCGTTTAAGTGTGGGGATATTGATAAGTGCATAATTGTTAGATATTTATGTTTTAATTATCCCTTTTTTATTCCTCTTATTGATGCAATTATCGGGACTTAATTTGATTTAATACTTTCTTGTAGGGAATTATACAAGTACATAAATTCAAGAGGACGACGTCGCAAATATTAAATCAATACAGCAGGTGAGCTTCACGTGGTCGCGTTGGAAGCAAATTAAAATTATAAGAGGCGTAAAATGAGCAAATGAGAGATATGAAGAGGGTCATTAGTCGACGGAGGATGAATTAATTAAGAGACAAATTAATTAAATTGCAAGAGAAACATGAAGGACCAAAGATAGCAAGGGACGCACGTGAGCCAAGAAGCAATTAGGTGGACTCAAAAAGAAGGGAAATTCACGCAATACGAGGTAGGAGTAAGGCTGGCGGCTGGAATTTGGAAAAGAAGACAAAAATCATGCACAAGATGGGAGGAGCTGACGTGGAGTTAATGAGAAGAAGCCAAAGGAGCAACAGGGGCCCACGACAATTGGACTTGAAAGAAAACGCATGAGCATAAGACCAAGTGAAGAGGACTGCACCAAGAAAATAAGAAGATTTTAATGACAAGAATAAGAAGCAGAGGCGATGATGGGCGGCGTCTTTGGGCTGAAGGAGAGTTACGTAGGCCCAAAAAGAGAAGAGGAAAAAGAAACCTAGAAGAGGAGGCTAGAGGGAAGTCTGACGGGGGCGCAAAAGAAGACGACGCACACTGAGGGCAGCAGAAGTCACGCACGCCCGCCTGAGCGAAAGAGGTTTGGCGGCATTCTCACGCAGACGACAGCGTGTTTAGGGAGATTTTCTAGTTTTCTTTCTTTTTCTTTGTTTTAGACTATGTCAATTAAGAATTCTGTTAGGTTTAATTTCGTTATGAGTAGCTAAGTCATTTTTAGTCGGGGAATTCCAACTATTATGCTTTGACTCGTGAGACTATTGTTCCTAATATTTGGTTTATAATATTCGTACTGTTTCTGATTTACTGTCATTGTTTATTAATTGATTCTGCGATTGAGGCCTGATTGTAGAGTTAGTTAATTTACATATCGCCAACTGATTTACTTGGTGGAGTCTAACTGGGTGATTGGTATTTGTGGCAATTGGCACTAGGGCATAGTATTTGTCTGATTTTGTGTGGAGAAACTTGCGATCTAACTAGATGAAGCATGAGTCAGTGCATAGTCAGTTAGGGTTAGTGTTTCTTTAGAATTTAATGCTGTTAATTAATTGAATCTCGGAGAGAGTCTCGAAGGGGTTATTAGTTAATTAGGGAATAGTCAAAGGAGTTTCTGCGACTATTCTAAAATTAAGAAGAAACGAGGGAGCCAGAGGTAGTTGGTAACCATAGCTAACCTATTATTAAACCAAAGAAAATATTTGAGCCGATGATCGTGGTCTAAGCATAATTAGGAATTTCCTGGCTAAGCTATCGTTTATTGAGTTTATCAATTTTATTTGCGTTCTTTGTTGGTTATTGTTTTATTAATTTGCGTTAATCTTTTATCAGTTGTTATTTCAATTAATAGTTTTAGTAGAAAACTCTAAACCCCCCATTTTAATTATTTTCATTCGTTCTTTGGCATTTAAATAGAATCAATTATTCCATTCTCTGTGGATCGACCCCATTTACCACTGTGCGCAATTTATTTTCGTTTGGTGTTTGGGATTTATTTTTGGTGGATTCGACACCCATCAACAAATCACATTTTTCATAACAATCACATTTATTAACAAATATACCGAGAAATGTCATGAATGCATGTACAGTCATTTTCACGTGCAAAATTTACTATTCACAGGTATGTGTATGCATCAACACATCAAGGCGATTTTAAGCACTCATAAACTATTCCAAATTACTATTCTACCCTTCCCATCGGTGATGAGATGTCACATAATTCCCTTTCAATTAACATATTACTAATATTAAAAGGAATAATAAAACTTCTTAGATCTTTGATTTTTTTTATCATAGCTTGTTTTACAAGATGGAAGGGCACTCATTTAAAGTAACCACCCACAACTCTTCAAATCTCTTCTTATTAGAAAGGAGATAATTTAAGAATTTAACATAGTTTTCCATATATGAAAGAGTTTCAATAAAAGGAATGTTATTATGTAATTATTTAAAAATATCTAAAAAGTACAAAATTGATCTTTCTTTATACCTTTCTTAAGTTTACATAGGTATGGAATTTTCAGTTTATACCCTTTGACCATTTTCTTCTTTTGCGCTAACAGGTGTAGATTGTAGAATGTTTTTTCTAGGTGTTTAAGTTTTTTTTATAATTATTTTCTTAGATGATTATCATGTGTCATAGGCTTAGAATTATGTTCTTGTTAATGTTTATATGTGTTCTAAGTGTTTGATTAGTTCAGGGCAAGAATTTGATCTTAATTTTACAAGATCACTTTCATGTGTTTGTGGGTGTATGAAAATAGGAATATGAAGAAAATAAAAGATCTTAGATGTATGAAGCCATGTCATGATTGTGATACCCACACGATTGTGATAGACATTACAGAGAGAAAATTCCAATAAATTTCAACTTTTCAAGCTCGTGAGTTCTTTTAATACTTTCAATTTTTTGGGGCTATTTTGGAACCAAATTTAGTGAGGAAATCCTAGAAAGAACCCTAGGAGCCTCAAGAAGTATTTAAGAACATGAAAAACTCAAAACAAGGCAGCATCCAACATATTAAAAGAATATCAAAAGGAGACATCAAGAGATCTCTAGAGAATTCTAGATTTCTAAATCAAGACTCCAATTAGTTTTTTTTCCTTTATTTCTTTCATTGAATTGGATGTTTATTTGGATTTTTATGATGTTTAACATGATAATAGGTTAGTAATTCCATACTAGGGATTATTCTTAAATTGTTTTGTTAAACCTTATTCTTGTTGAATTCAATACATCTATAAATGCGTTATGATAATTATTATGCTTATACTTGGCAATAAATCGAGAAACTAAATCAAGTTACATGTGTTAATTGTGAATTAGTTAATTTCTTCAAAACTGATTGAATAGTTATAAGTAGTTTTACGAATCGAGAGATTACAATTATATTATAATCGAATTCAACTAGGATTACTTGATTAGATGTTGAGAGAGGGTAATCAAAACCTTAGGATATTTAGGATTGATCATAATTGCATCAATAAGATAAAGGAAAATACAACAAGGATAGAATAATTCCTAAGTCTCTAACTTCGATCAAACTTTTTTTATTGTCGATTCAATTAATTTACTTGTTTGTTTTATTAGTTATTTCAATTTCAATTATTTATTTTAATTCAAATTAATCTTTAGTACGTTAGATAAATTTTTATTTAAGTTGTTAAGTGTCTAATTAGTATTTTTGGGAACAATACCTTTTATACTACAAGTTATGATCCATATACTTGCGGTATTGAATGTTTTCATTGTAAAACTTATTAATAAACTTTTAGCGTCATTACTGGGGATTGATTTAGCATATCTTACAATTTGAATTCCTTTAATTTAAGGATGTAATACTTTTTTGGTGTGAGTGCAGATGTTTGAACAAAAAAAACGTTTATAAGCAAAGTATAAGGCACATCAACTCTAGACATTATAAAGTAAGAAAGAGAGATTCAAAGAACTAAATGCCAAGATGTAATAGAAAGAACATTGGTAGAGGAAAAAAAACTAAGGAGAGTAGCAACGGATCCTTATAGGCTTAATGAGACCAGGTTTTAATGCTAATCGTTAAGGGATTACATGACCAAACTAGTGCTGCTAAATGTGTTGAAGACTAAAGTATAATTTAATGGTTTGGCCAGTGAGGATACAACTGCTCATCTAGCCAAGTTTAACATCTCAAGGTAATAGAAATCTTGGTTTTCTTTTAACTTTACTTGCACACTTTAAATCCCATCACTTTTACTTACATCTCTATTCTTTTCTACGTCAAATCCATGAAAATATATTTACTTCCACATCAATTTAAAGGTATACAACCACAATATAATACTAATATCATAATCTTTAATATAACCATGAATACACATACACTAGTTCTATGTCCAACATATCGAACCATGAAGTATCTCTTATATCAGGATATCAACAAACTTTCATTTTCCTACACTATGACAAATCATCATTCATCTTTTTGTTTCTAACAATTCAAATTTTTAACGAATGTTCACGTGTGTAACTTATTAAATACAACTAAGATTGGGGATCAGTTGCCACTATATGCCTAATTGAACATTACTCGAAAATAACAATGTATGACATGTTTGAGATGCATGTAACTTGACATATAATATGACAAATGCCTATGTAAAATGCTAAACTGGGCTCTAATACCAAAATATAACATACCACTCCTATAGAGCATATGTCCGACATACCCAAGGAAGTTCGAGAACATACTCTATGAGAATGACATGTTAAGACAGTTACATCAATTCATTTCACATTTTAATCCATCACACATGTCATAAAACATTCCAATAATCGTTTTGTTGCATTTTTATTCATAAAGATATGAAGTCTCAAGTGACATTACACTTCTACAATTCACATATACATTGTACAATAGTTGAGAGATACAATTCTTTGATAAAAATAACTAATGACAATTACAGATACAACTAATCCTGACACTAAGCCATATCCAAATGCAGAAGATACTTCAATTAGACTAGCCATATCTCCTCTGAACCTGAAAATCAAAATTGCAATTTTGATGAGTTTGCAAACTTGGTAAGTGAACCATCATTGATGTTTTCTCTCAAGTCAAAAAGATATAGGCAAATCACTTCCCAATCTAACAAGTATTTCATAAAATTCAATACTAATTATCACATCACATTTTGTCACACTCTATCAAGTACATCTGGATAATCATATTTTCATCAGCATATCAAATAAGCTAACATTTCATATCATAACACATCCTCATTTACTCTTTAACTGTATTTCAATTAATTTAGTAATCCATTTCAATTCAAACATTTAATACATATAAGAATGTATATGTAGATGCACATGTGTCTCCATTCATTGTTACTTTGTTATGACCAAGCATCTCTTTACTGTCCCGTATTTATTGTGGATACCAGACTCATTTCATATATTGTCACATACCCATAGTGGGTATTGAGCTCATTGATAATTGAGCCTATGGCTCTTAGTGCACATTTATGAGCTTTAGGCTCTTTTTCACGTTGTTTACTTCGATTACAACTCCTTTATCTAATCATGCATTTCAATGTGATGCATCATTTCATATGCAATATTTCATTTCCTTTCATTCCTGTCTGATCCTATCATAGGTATCAACTTCATTGGATCTAAGTTTGACAATTTGGCAATTCATATTCAATTATTCACATAGTTCATATTCATTCCGGCAATTCACATTCAATTATTCATAAGTTTCATATTTATTTTGGCATTTCACATCTAATTGTTCACATATTTCATTTTCAAAACACAAAACATACAAAAGCACATACAATTGAGTTACATATTTATGTTAACTCACAGTACGCTTCAGATAAGCTATTGTCTTGACAATCTGACAATGTCAGGATACTGAGGATCTACTTGTGCTTCTTTAATCATACAATACAAACATGTAGTTCACACATCACTAAGTTGATCAATCATATGATTCTTCAATCATACACATATTTATATTTCATGTTCAATTGACTATCCTAGATATGTATCCTTATTCACAAATCTTGATCATTTATTCATCATAGCTTGTATATAATTTGTTTGCAATTAGGTTATGCCTTAAAGTAAGTTTGATTACTTTAAATTTATCAATCATACATTCATCAATCCTTTCCTAACATTATGTATATTCACACAATTTCCCAATTCTCATTCAATCATACCTAATTCATTACTTATATCCTTTGAATCACATTTGCATTCATAAGAACATATTTATACCATTAGCAACTCATACTTCCCAAATTCATATACATTGATATCAAACAATCCATTCCTCAAATTATAACATCAATTAACAACCTAAACTTATCAAACCTTTAACCAATTAATATAACAACATTCTAGGTTCATTTCAAGCCCCAATCAAGTCCAAATGCACCTAAGTAAAGTAAATTATCCTTAGTTGGTTCAATTATCAAACAAAATCAAACTTTGCTTACTTCAAGGCATTGTCGACAATCTTGGGAAGGAGCTTATATAGCTCCCTCAATCATGGGATGAGTGAACTGAAGTTTCACCATCCTTTTACTTTAAATTTTCCAACTTTTAACATCATCATACCAAATTCAACACTTCTTTATCATAGTCCATTAATTATACCTCAATTATACCTTAATTACTCTTGAATCCCTCATCAATTTCATATCCAATTCTAACTTAAAATCATTCAATTTGTAGCTCACAAACTTTGGTCTTTCATGCTTCAAAAATTAAAACAGAAACTTTCATTCCCTAGTATACATGTAGTCCTAGTTTTTTTTTTAATTTCAAAAACACTACACTAGCACCTTTATTTAGCATGAATTCACTTTCATTATATTTCAAATCCCAATAAAATTCATCCATAAAACAACCTGTAGCCTACGGTTTTTATACATCAAGAACAAGACACAAAAGTATCCAAATTTAAGTATCATTTCCATCGTAATTCATCATCAACATCATATCTTAAATGACTCATCATCATCTAATTTAATGTTTCTTAAACCATATGGAGACTTGTAATTGGTCAATAGATGTGATTCATTTAAAATTTATTAATTAATTCTATTTAAGTCAAAAGACCAATTTGCCCTTTCATGGATTAATACACATACCAATCAGATTAAATCCCAAAAATATTCCACAACCGTCTCACAATCAAATTGACCGTGGGATACTTTAATTAGGATCAATACTTAGTAATTAGGTGCCTCAAAATTTTTGAATGAGTTTAAAATCATTAATACTCATTATTTCCCAAAATGGGCATTTTTGGCCTAAACTTATGAAATTCTTGAAATTAATCCAATTTGACTTGTTTTTGATCTGTTTCAATGTCATTTGATTCTAATACCTATTTTGGGTATTTTCATTTTTTTTATGGTTAGGTCCTCAAAATCCCTACTCAATTGAAAATACTGTTTACCCCAGTTCACTATTCATCTAGAAATATTATTCACATATAATAAAATCTATAAATCGATAGAAGGGAAAGTTCGGGGTTTTACTGATCCAAATTTTTTTCCATTTTTAGTAGCCTGCTTATCTCTTTGAGAAACGAGTCCTAACATTTTACTGTTAACAGTAACATGTCACTCGATGCTCCATCCTTACCTTCATCACAATCAACGATGACAAAAGACTTTCCTTCATTGTTAGCAACCCCTACATCCTCACCTCCCCACAACCCACTACAAAAGGTAGACAAAATGATATGGAGTCGCATTGTAGGAGATCTAAAAAACTTCAAAAACTTAAAGTTCATCTATGGTGTTGTAGAGAGACCAGTCTCTCCGCGGGAAGCCATGTTACAGCTAGGAGATACCAAATGGAAATCGTCCCTTATAGGCTACTTTCTTGATAAGAGGATGGCATACCCCATTGTTCACCGATGGGCAGACCTTAACTGGAAAAAATGTGATCTTTAAATCACCCTCTTCACAAAGGATGATTTTTTATATCTTTCAGTCCTCTTCAACTAAAATGACGACAAAGGTGATGGATCTCAGGCCTTGGAATATTCAACATAAACCTTTATTCTTACGCAAATGCAAAGTTGGTTTTAAGTTGGATAGAGCAGAGATTAGAACAATACCTATCTTGATCAATATGCATAAGGTTCCTGTGGAATAATGGTCATCGAAAAGTTTAAGCTACTTAGCTAGTTACATAGGCAAGCCTCTTGCCATGGATGAAAACACAGTGACTATCAAACAGGTGGGTTACGCCAGGGTCTATATTGAAGTCAAAAGTAAAAAATGCATGCTCAATACCATCCCTGTTGGACCCCGATCTTTGAGTGAAAATTTGAATTATGAAAATGAAATTTAAGGAGTGCTTGGTGAATAATAGATGACTTAAAATTTAAAAAATATTGAGAAGAAAAGAAATGATTTGATTTTGATATCTTTGGGGTTTTGAGTGGATTGGTATAGTTTATGAAGTTAAGTGAATGAGTTGATTGAAATTAAGTTGAAAATCATGACTAAAAAGAGAAAGTGTGAAAATATGAAAAATTGTAAAAAGTTTGACTTTTTGGCCTTTGAGGGTTGAATTTTGATTTAGGTAAAATTTGATAAAATGGTCTTCTGGAAACTTGTAGTTTATGTCAAGAGCTTTCTGTAGCCATAAAGTTTGATATTTTTCGATAGCGGAAGTGAGAGATATGATCAGTCAAAGTTAGCTTCGAAGTTTGACTTTTTGAGAAAAAAGTTGACTTTTTATTATAGGCCAAATTCGAGAAAATGATCAACATGAAAATTGTAGCCTCTGTCGAGAGCTTTTTGTGGACATAAAGTTTGCTATTTTTCGATGTCGGGATTGAGAGATATGAATTTATGAAGATATGCTTGGTTTTGAAAATGCTATTAAGTATAGATTTGTGTGTTCTATGCTTCGAGGCCACTCGTCATATGGATTTAGTTTGAATTAGAGTATGTGGTCTTCATGAAAGTTTTAGATGATATTTTTATCTTTCTATTGATATGAAGTTTGCAATTTTTCGATATCGGAGCTAGGAGTTATGAGCGATTAAAAATTGGAAGTCGTTTAGGAAAAGCTGTTTTGGATAGAATCTTTGAGTGAGTTTTCAACCTCTTTTGAGACCTACTTTGATTTTGAGTTCTTCAGGAAAGTTGTAGAGCTTCCTTTGATCTTTTTATTGACACTAAATTTGTCAAATTCTGAGTTCGGGATCGAGAGATATGATTGTTGAAAAGTTCAGTTTTGAAGTTCCGATACTTTGTTTTTAATCCGATCCCTTTGGTAATCTTTTGCTTATAATTCCTTCGTCCGACATCCGTTTGACTCGATTATTAAAGCGTTGGATTCCTAAGACATTTAATTTCATTGTTATGGAATATTATGATTTTTAGGAGATTAAATGGAAAGAGATTGATTGAACCAAAATAAGAGATTTGGTTATAGGTTATAAGTTGGATAATTTTCTGAACATGGTTCGGTATTTTGCGATTTTCGGGAGCTGTACAACTCCGATTGAGTTGATTCTTAAGGGAAAATAAATTTAAGATATAGGGCTACAACTCTTGTGAAGGGATCAAAATTTAAATTCATCCCTAAGATTGTCCATTTCTGGACTGAAGTTATGTTAATGTTCAGTCTCGGATTTTGTGAAGGTCCGATAGTATTTTGACTATAACTTCTTCGTTTTAGATCCGAATTGAGCGCCGTCAGTTGCGTTGGATTCATAAGATCTAGAGGAACAATTTTCAAGAAGAAAGTTTATCCAAATTATTGCGTTTAGATGCTTGAAAACAGGATTCAAGTAGTCAGTTTTTCAAGTTCCTGCAGTGGCAATTTTGGAAATAGGCAAATAAGTGAGGGTAACTTGGTCATTTTGGCACCATTTTTATGACATGGCAGAACACACATAAGGGATGTCGTTTTTGCTTCCAGAAACTAGTAGAAGTCACGAAAATTCTAGAACCAAAGAAGAAAAGAGAAGAAAACGATGAAGAGAGAAGGAGAGGGAGATTCGGCCATCAAAGAAGAGAGAAGCAAAGATGAAGGTGTCGAAATTGCAAAAGCAAAGAAGAGAAGAGAAGTTTCGGCCAAGCTAGGTTGGAGAAGAAGAAGAAGAAGAGAAGAGTGATGTCGTGGGTCATTCCTCTAAGGTAGGGATTTCGAAATTTTGTCATTTTCTTGTTAGTGTTTTATGTTTCTTACTTAATCCTAGTGATCTGAAGAATGATTTATCAAGAAAGAAAAGAAGAAAGAAGGATTATGAAAGTGGAAAAAAAAAAAAAAAGATTTGCGTGGGTTCTTATAGGTTAGATGATGTTTGAAAATTGTTGGTTTTATTGTTAGGATTTGTGTCTTTCTTGGTTAAATGGTGATTCGAGGAGTTCTTTGAGTTGAGAGAGTGAATAAAGTAAGAAGAAAAAAATGGAAGAAAAATCAACATACGTGGGTTCCATATAAGCATGAAAATTTCCGAATTTTGTTAGTTATTTGGATAAGTTTTGATGTTAATTGCTTAGATAAGGTTTGGGTAAGGTTAGGTTGTTTGAAATTCAAGCTTTTCCAAGCCTTGAAAAAAAATTCCAGCATAGTTTATGTTTGTTAATTCATGGTTTATGTTATCATGGTGGTTTGAATGAATGATTGGTGAAGGAAAAAGAATGAAAGCAAGTGGGCTTTGTAGTTTAGAGTTAAATTAAAAGATGGAAATTGGGCCTTGTAATCTTTATATGTTAAGATATGAATAAGAATGAATGAGGATTAGGAAGCATATATATGTGTTTTTAAGGCCTTGGGTTATTAAAATGGGCTAAGTATAAATTGGTAGCTTGTAAAGGAAAGTTAAGTGATTAAAAGACAAAACCTTAAGTTGGAGGAGAAGGAAGCTTGGGCTTAAGCCCACTTAAACATTAAGTTAGTGAATGAAATGAAAATAAAAGGAAAAGGAAGAAAAGAGGTAACGTTTTCATGAAATATATATATATGTATATATATGATTTTGTGAGTTTCATATAGGCATGAAGAGTTTCGAATTTTTGTTGGCTATTGATCTAGGTTTTGATGCGAATGGTGTAGATAAGGTATAAGTGAAATAATGTAAGTTTAAATCCAAGTTTTACATTCTTGAAAAAAAAATCCAGCATTGGCTATCCTTGGTTAATTAGACTTTGTATGCTTGATGAAGTTTTATTGTCGTTGGAGAGTGATTTGTGTAGAAAAGAAAGGAAAGAAGACGAGTAATGGAAATTTGGGAAAATTTTCAGCATGTGTGGATGGCCCTCGGGTTTAGGATTTTTGAAAATAATGGATTAAATTGAGAGAAGTTATGGTTGGTATAGCTTAGGAAAGGTGTAGGAAAGATTAGGTTAGCTTAAATTCAAGTTTTTGTATGCTTGGAAAATTTTCAGCATTTGATCTTTTATTAATTGGGACTTTTATGCTTTGATTAAGGCATTGAGAAGCCATTGGAAGTAGGGGAAAAGCAATTGGACCAATCTAAGATGCTAGCCAGGAAATTCAGGTGGGTAGTATATTTATTTATTGAATTGTAAGCTAAGAATGCGAATTTGAAAAATTAAGAAGAAAAGTTTTGATAAATGATTTTATGAAAATGATTATGAGAAAATACAAGATTTATGAAATTCATGAGTTTCAAATTATTCGATTTATGATTTAAATGATTTAAAGAAATTAGTGCATGTTTGGTTATGAATGTGATTATTATGTGATTAATTTGGTGATGTGCATTGCATTAGATTGATTATGTGAATTCATGTAAATATATGCTTGTGTCATTTATGACACAATTTGATGTTATGAGATGAAAAATGTGAAAAGCAAGATGTTTGAAAAGTGCCTTCGGGCCATCTGAAATTATGTTTTGCTTATGTGCTATATGGGTTTGCTAAGGTCCTTTGTGAGTCAGCGCTGTCTCTACTTGTTATAGCCTTCTCCCGGCTGCCCGCTAGTGGCATAGGAGTTCCGATCTCGGACTCCCCTCTGTTCACGGCTGCACAGAACCGCTATGCGGGAATGTGCAGTACGTCCTGTTTTGGACCGAACCAAACCAAACCATTTGATGTGTTATGTGATTTGTGTTGGATGCCGCGGTATAACCCGCAAACACACGCCGCAGTATAACCTGCAAACACCTACGGGTGGGGTGTGGGGTCCAACACTAAACCACTTGACGTGTTATGTGATTTTGTTTTGTTTATATTGTGATGTATTATGACGTGATGCATTCATATTTGAAATTGTACATGACAAATGAGAAAGTAAATGTTTATGAATATTTTGAAACAAATGAAGATTTGGAAATTTTAGAAAATGTTGATGAAGGTTTATGAATGTTTTGAAAGGTTTTAAAATGAATGTTTGGACAAATTTCCGAATGGGAAATGTTTGAAAAGTTTTAAAGGACAATTTTCACTTATGTTTCAATTTATAAATATATTATCCACGAGCTTCCGAGCTCACCCCCCTTTCATCCCCAATCTCCAGGTTTTTAGCAGGAAAACGGATGGAAGACGAGCAATGTTTGTATTTATGTGTAAAGTTCGATGTTCGTATTGGATTTTATGGATGGTTAGAAAACCAGAAAAAGTGTATTTAGTCCGAATGTAGAGAATGTGTTATGAATTCTGGATGTATGTATTTGAGTTAGGTTGTGGAATTGAATATGTGTATGATTATGGATTTATTTACCAAATTGCATTTGCGTATGGATTTGGATATGAATGGGATTGATTGAGATTTTGTATGATCAATTAAGAATTTATGAAGTGTTAGACATAGGATTGCGTTTCTGCTGGTGTTTGGATTCCGGACGGGAGGTCCGATGATTCTGCATTGTGTTTGGACATTTTAGAAGTGTTTAGGACTCTTTGCAAAATTTTGGACTGTCAAAATACAGTCGTTATGCTGCCGAAATTTCAGTAAAAAGGGTTTAGAAAGTGAGTTTGACAATTGATAGGGATGTATAAGAAGATGATTAATAAGAATTAAGTAAATTGAGAATTGCATGAGGAACAGTTTCCTAGAAAGGGAAATCGATATGGTTTTGATTAGTATGAGAATGGTTTTAAGATAAATAAGATGATAAAAAAAATTATACCGGTTTTGGAATGTCTAAGGTTTCCAACACGTCTCGGATAGTTGTTTCATAATTGTGTTCAGATGTCGGATCCGTTGTTGCTTTATGTTTTTGTTTCGGAATTTGAATTCCGTGTCCGATACTTGGTTTTCGCGTGCCGATTAATTTGCTTCCGTTTCGTTCCGCTTCGAATTCGTTAAGAACTCCGTTCTTTTCGATTTTGTTTTCCATTTTTCGGTTGGGATCCGGCTCTAGGATCGGGTTCCAACAATCCCTATAATGAGGTATGGTGAAGGTGAAAAGATAGTTGAAGACAAAATAATTTTTTCTTACCCATGAAAGCCACTCATAAAAGATATGACCAAGGTATGAGTCACTAAGAAGAATAAACTTGAAAATAAGATAAAGGTACTGATGGCTCAATTCATATATTAGACACTAACCAAGTCTCACAAAATGACAACCAACAATAGCAGAGCAAACTATCTGTAGAGTGCAGTAGTTCACAATTGGAAGATATCCTTTAGAAAAGAAAAGAAAAACTATAAACTAGGATCTGCTTGAAGCTTCAAGAATGAATGAGAAAAATTACATTAATCAGGAAGGGATTGATCAACCTAAAATGATTGAGGGGAGGGGTGGGGAGCAAATTGTTCTTATTCAAATACAACGAGTCCCATTATTAATTAATGGCTATAAGGCAACTCTCAGACTGAATTGCCTATAAACCAAAATGTTGCTGGAGGTGAAGCAACCCACAATAGGCGATGTTTTACTGCTACCCTAAACAAAGATAAAGTTGGAGAAAATGTGTCCCTCACCAACAACAATTAGATAGTTGAATCCAGTAGTGAGACAAAGGTTTTCCAACTAAAAACAAGTTAAATGGCTCGTAATGGGGTTAAGTAGTAGGAGATCCAAAAGGAAGACTAACCAAAAATCCCCACATGATCAATACAATATGGAACGTACAAGGACTAAAAATTCCTAATAAACAATTGTCCTAAAGGACTACTTAGGGGCTAATTATATGACTTTTATTGAATTGGTGGAAACTAAAATAAAGGAAAAAGTTTTTCAAGGAGGTTTGAAGTTCATTCCAATAGAATGGCCATTAAGCAATTATGTGAAGCATCTAAATGGCATGATCATAGTTACACTAGATCGAGTTTTTCTATCTCTATCCAACTAGATTTTTACTAACCAACTCATTCATTATGAGCTCATTCTGAAAGCACACTAAATGTCATTAGTTATTACTGTAACATATGTGCACAAATGGGAGTTTCAAAAGGCCAAATTGTGGAGTGATTTGCACAATATTGAATTGAGCATTGCCCCTTCTTGGATGCTTATAGGAGATATTAACTATCTTCTTTCTCCGTTTGAATCTTTTGGGAGAAGAAGTATAACTCATGCAGATATAAAGGAGTTAATTGAACTAACATCTAGCCTAGGATTAGTATATCTAATTTTAGGGGCCTACTTATCCCTAGAACAACCATCAGTAGGGTGCAACTTTGATTTAGAGGAAACTAGACAGATGCCTAGTGAATGCTTAGTGGCTTACCAAAATGACAGAGAGTTATGCAGTGTTTGAGGTGCCTCTCTTTTTGGATCACTCTCCAATCAAATATCCACATCGGCAAAAGCTCAATGATAAGGCCATTAAATTTTTTCAATTTTTTGTTAAAATATCCACTACTTGATTCAATTATTTCCAATGCTTTTATTATAATATTTTAGGGATTCAAAGCATATCAATGTGTGCAAATTCTAAAGTTCATTAAATATCAATGTATCAAATTGTTAAGGGGAGTCACATATCTTATGAAGACGAATAAAGCGTAAGCTTTAAAGAAGCTCTCATTCACTCAAAAATAGCTAGAAAATAATGGTTCTGATATCATACTCATTGAGAAAGAGAAAGGTGATCTCAAGAAGTACCTACAAGCTCTTTGTCACAACCCGGTATCATATCGGGCTCATGACAACCGCTGCATAACTGGGCTAAGGACACTATCGATATCCTTAATCCGACTATGCAAGGCCAACTGAATATCTTTTTTTTTCTTTTTTCTTTTGAAAAATTTGGGCAACACAACGATTGTATTTTAAAAATCCCAAAACCTGCAAACAATTTCAAACGCACTTCTATATTCACAACCAACCACAACTTCAGGACTTTAAAGTCCACTCAAGGCAATCTCAACAATAGTATTGAAAGCTTATACATTAAGTCTTTTAAACAACAAACAGTCAAAAGTTAAGTTTATATAATCATAAAGTATATCAACACAACCAAACTAATAAAAACAGTAAAAACAGTTCATGAGCCACTATACAACAAAAATAAAAACTAAGAAACTACTCACATGTGGTAAAACCTCGAAAATGTCAAAAGATCACACGTTCCACTCAGAGCTTCAAACTCACTAAATTGATCTGCATGGTTGGAAAGCGAAAGGGGGTGAGTACACTAGGTACTCACTAAGTAGGAAAAACATATAACACAAATAGAATTTGATCATATCAAGACGGTGTAGATAACCTATGAAGTAAATATACATGACATAAAAACACATAGGCCTAGCCTATGCGTCATCGTATAATAGTTAGGAATCACATAGGCCCATCCTATTAATCACCCATCAGGTGAACATAAGTTCCAGTTTTAGTATACAAATGCATAAAAACATCAGATGTATAAATCAAATCTCGTCAGAAAATAAATATCAGAATAAGCCAAAACAATCATGTGTGACAACACTAATTGGCCAAACTAATGTGCACACCCACCGATTATCGATGTTAGCTCGATTTTCATTCGTGGTGAGTCCGGAATATAGTCGACAAGAGAGTCATTATCCTAGGTGATCACTTCTTCGGTGTCCAGACCCTAGTTGTGGAATAACCTGCGAATTCCGTAGAAAACTGTCGATAAAGCAACTCAACTTTCATGTACCAGCGTTAAGGGTACGAGGTCGCTTAATAAGTTGTGCCCAGCACACGATTGGTCTATCGTTTCCTCACCAATCATAAAAATCATATACAAAAATTAAATACAAAAATCAAATAAAGCATCATATTTTTATTTATTGATCCAACCGATAAAATGAAATCGTACCATAGCTCTAAGCCAAAAGAGAACAAATACATGCAGAATAATGACTCGGTTATGCTTATTTAAATTTCAAAATATTATTTCATGCAATAAAAGTTATCTTTTGCAATCCAGGTGCAAAGTTATTGTTGGGACCCGATCCGGGAACCGGATCCTAACCGAAAAATGAATGAGAACGAAAGAAACGGAATCGAATGGGAACGAAGGGAACGGAAATTTCGCATCGAAATATCGAATCGGAGACACAATGCGGAAACAAAGCAAATTCGATAGATGACGCAAAACGAAAAACGAAACGAAACCGAATCGCATCATACGGAAACAGAATAAAACGAAAGCGGAACGAAATGCAAATCGGATCACAAAGCGAATTGAATCAAATCAAACTAAAAGTAGCGAAGCGAATCGAATACAAATCGCAAGCAGAAACAAATGCCGACATTCGAAAACGCAAATCTTAGGAAATGAAAAGTGGCGTTGGAACCTTAGACTAAGCCGAACCGAAATCCGGTAAATTTTTTTTCTTCCTTATTCTTATTCTCATTTTCTCATATTCACATATTACATCTTCAGGCAATCTCATTCAAAACCACACAACCGAATTCCACTTTTGGAAAATCATTCTCATGCAAATCTCTAGATCTGATTACGTTCTTATTTATCCATACAAATCTCAAATTTCATTTTTATCCCAATTTTATCGAAAATTCGACAGCATAAAGGCTGCCTTTAACCTAACCCAAACCTGCAAAGTGTTCAAAAATACACTTCTAAAAGCCCAAACAATCATACACATATCAAAATCAACCGGACCCTCCGTCCGGGATCTTAGCAGATAAACACAAACCTATTTCTAAACTGCTTCAAATTGTAATTCAATCCACTAGTCTCATCAATCAAACTCATTCCCAGAATAAAACATAAATATATATTCCAAAAATCATACACAAATTCATATACAAATTCCAAAGTACTCAAAATCTAACTTATACAAATGTCGAAACTGACGTCTTCACATTCTTTCATCCGATCTCCTGCTCGAAACCTGGAGATGGGGATGAAAGGGGGGGTGAGCTCGGAAGCTCGTGGATAACACATTTATAAAGTGACAAATAAGCCGAAACCATTTTTCATAATCTTTCGCCAAAAGGGCTAATTTTCAAACTTTACAATTTTGCAAACAATTTCCTCAAACCTTTTATATATATATATATTTTTCAAACTTTTCATAGTCATCTTACTTTTCTTATTTTTTCAAAATTCTCTAATTTTCATAAATATGAATGCAACATACTGAAACAAAATTGAAAACACATAACATATCGAATGGTGCAGCTAGTCCAAACAGAGCGTCTTGCAGATCCATATGCGGTCTGTGCGATCGTGAAACAAAACGTATTACACTTTCCAGCATACGCGATACAATTATAGCCGTGAGGGAGTCCGAAATCGAGTCTCGTGTCACTAGACAGCAGCAAAGGCGAAGACTATACAAATAGAGACAGCGCTGACTCACCAAAGGACCTACCAAACCCACATAACACATATCGAAAACGGAAATTCAAATTGCCCGAAGGCACTTTTCAAAAGTCTTGTTTTTCATACGCAGCATACTATACACATTCTCAGTTCTACACAATTCATACAATTAAATCAAATCAAGTAATTCCACAAATTCAACACTTTGCACAGTTTATCAATGCACTCATAACATATGAATTTTCGTAAATTTCTATCGATTTATCAAATCATTTCAAACAATAAATTTAAGCTCGTAGTAATGTTTCAAAAGTAATTCGGAAAAGAATAAAGTACGAAAATCTTTTCTTTCATTTCCTTGAATTTTCGAAAAGTAATATATAACTTACAAATCAAAATATAAATATGCTACCCACCTCGAAATGACGCTAGGAACTTGATTTCAAGCTCCAATTTGATCCTTGCTTCTTTCCTTTTTTCAACTAAAAATGACCTAAGCCATAATCACCCAAATTCTACATTATAATTTGCGTAAATCTCAAAATTGACTATCAGAAATTCATAATTATCATATTTCCAAGCTTTCTAAAACAAGAATTTCTAAAATCCCTAATTTCAAAATTTGACCTAAACCAATTTACACAAATTTCATATCATAAATCACAATTTTCTCAAAATTGATTTCATATGTAATCAATTCATACTAGTATTGATGATTTTCCACCATTAATTCACAAAAATTCCCAAATTTCTAATTTGGCCTAAACCCCCAATTTACAATTTTTCAAATTAAACTTCACCTAAAGCATAAATATCAAAATTAACTTAGGATATCTCAAATTCATCACTAATTCAAGCTATCTAAATCATCAATTTCAAAAACCCCTAAATTTTACTATTCATCATCTTCTTCACTAAGCTTTCTCTCTCTAGAATCTTCCATAACCAAAAATAAACATAACCATAGTCTAATCTCTTCAAATAATCATAGAAAACTTCAATTCATAACCATATTAAGCTAAATCAACCAATAACTCATCAAAATTCAAACATAAAAATTTTCTCTCTCTTACCTTCTCTCTCTAAGTTTCGGCCATGACAGTTCCAAGCAAGTTTCCATGTTCTTCTTCCCCTTTCCTCTTGAAATCCATGCAAAACTCATGCTTAAAGACCAAAAAAATCAAAATCTTACTTTCTCTTTCCTTTTTTCCTCCATACGAAAACTTTTTCTCTTCTCTTTCTTCTTATTTTCTCTTTTTCTTTCCAGAAAAATCGTGAATCTCCTCTTCTCCCACGACATCATCTGATTTTTAAGGGCCATGTCATTTAAATTTTGATGAAAAGACTAAAATGCCCTTGTCATGTTACTAAGTCATGTTCACTTGCGGGTCTGATTCGCACTATCAATTTGAAGGGATTTGTCAAAACTTCCTTCTCGAGAAATGTTCCTCTCAATCATACGAATCCAACACTACTGACCGCGCTCAATTCGGATCACTACATCAAAAGTTATGCACAAAACAGTTCGGGTAAATCCATATTCTAAGACATTTTCCATGCACGATTATTTCCGTCCAAAACTTCACGTTCTTAATCCCAGAATTGAAACTCGATGTCTTCATAACAATTGTAGTCTTATGTCTCTAGTTTAATTCAAAACAAGAATCGCCTCATTTCGATTCCCAGATCAAACGTTATGCTCAAATTACTCACAGGTGTTCCCAATCCAAAAATTACACTCTAATCCGAGATTCCATTCATAATTCGAAGGTCTTAGGGGCAGAATTGGCATTTTATTTCTTCATAAGATTTGTAGCCCCTTGTCTTATATTTATTTCTCCTCAAGAATCGCTTCAATCAGATCTCTACAGATCTCGAATTTCACAAAACACTGAACTATGCTTGGAAAATTTTCTGACTCACTTTGATTAAATTAATTACCATCAATTAAATCTCAAAAATTCACAAATTTACCATGAGAATGTAGGGAATTGTCTTACAAATCCAACGCTGCAAGAATCAACTCAATCGAATGTCGGACGGAAAGGATATGAGCAAAACAGTGAACAAAGGTCGGATTGGAGGAGGAAGCAAGAAAACTAAAGAAGCAAAACGACGTCGTATTATGGCGAGGATAGGGCGCGGTCGCTACGGCGATGCGGACATCGCCCTAGCGATGCGAGCCGAACGCTCGCCATCGCTACGGCGATGCAGACATCGCCCTAGCGACGCGAGCCGAACGCTCGCCATCGCTGCGGCGATGCAGACGTCACCCTAGCGACGGGGGTACTTCATTTTCCTTTTTTTTTTTTTTGAAACTTCCAAAATTCATAACTCTCAAACCCGAACTCCAATTTTGACAAACTTAGTCTCTATAGAAAGCTTGAGAGAAGCTCTAAATCTTTCACGAAGGACATAAACATCAATTTGACTCCTACGGGAGTCCATTTTCCGGTCAAAGATACTATCCTCTAATAATCATGCTAAAACCACAATATAAACTTGTAAAAATCATAATTTATTATTCCGATATCGAAAAATTGCATACTTTATATCGAAATAAAAATCAAAACAAATCCTTAAATTTTCATGAAGAACATCAAAGCTCAATTAACCTTTAACTAGGTTAATTTCTCAGTCAAAGTCATACTTAAAGTTAAAAGTCAACCTTAGCACACATAAACTTTGACTGATCATAACTTTCACTCCCGATATTGAAAAATTGCAAACTTTATGTCTACGGAAAGCTCGTAACATAATATACAAGTTTCATGTAGATCATTTTATCAAATTTTGCCTCAAACAAAAGTCAACTCTCAAAGTCAAACATTCTCTCTCCAAAAAGTCAAACTTTCTAAATTCTTCAAATTTTCACACTTTTTCTTTTTAATTCTTGCTATTCAACTTCATTTCAATCAACTCATCTACTTTCCTCTCATAATCCATATAAATTCATTCAAATATCAAATTCCTCTAACCTAAACAATTCTTTTCTCATGCATTTTTCTTAAATTCATCACATTTCCTTAAATTCATTCTCATTCTCACCAATTCTTTCTCACTTAAATTCATTGTAATATTTCTATTATCCTCAAAAGTTCGGGGTCCAACAGTTATTCAAAAATAGAGTTTCATAAAATAAAACATTATTCTTTGCCCTTTAAACTCAGATTTGTTAAAAACAATACTATTTCTCAAAATATGTAATAAAAATATCAGTTTCAAACAAACATATTGAAATGTTATTTCATACAATAAAAATTATCTTTTTTACTTCAAATGTATATTTGTTCAAAACAATGACGTTTATTAAATACCTAAACATAGTAGCATCCATTTGAAATTCAATTCTACCATACATTGCCTAAGTTCAAAATTCACATACCAGTCATCATACTTGTCTTAGGATGTTCTTATCCTACTTGAGAAATACGATTTCCCCAACTCACCTTAAAAGAAGATATTCACTCCCTTAACTTCAACACTCCTCAATACGAGCTCCTTGATTCACAACTCTGAGCTTTTATAGGCATACGATGAAAATACTACTTAAAAACATAAATTTTATATTTTTACACCATCACATTAGCTTCTCTTTTGCATTTTCTAAGACATTTAATGCCTTTAATCCAAACTTACTCATTTTATAACATAATTAAGCACATCTTTATCCAAGCATATTAGGCCATTATTCATCAATCTAGGCAAAATTTCAAGTTTATTTTAAGTAAACATGGAAGTGTTTTCCAATGTATACCATTATAAAGCCTTAAATCCTAAGCCAAGTTCACTTAGGCATTTCATCAAACACCTAAGGTGCATGACTTTCAAGTCACATTTCTAAGACTTTATCATAATAATCCATGCTCCTATCATGTCATATAGTAAACACTTCCCATCAATAACACATTCCACCCACCCATTCAAACCAACTCCTTCCATTTAAGATACATTTATCAATTACACAACTCATTACCTTAATCCACTTCTTCTCCCACCATTTTGACCTAAACTTAACCAACACACATCTTCTTCATTCTTCATCATCAATTCACATCATACATGTATAATTAACACCATAGGTTCATTTAGACCATCAATTTCAAAAGATATTCAAAAATTCACAAACTTTCACCTAAAGGGGACAATTTCAGTTTTGACTTAAAGAACCCTCTCCATGACACATTTCATTCATCTAAACCATGTTTCATGCATATTCAAGCATGGAGAACAACATATCTTAATACCAAACTCAAAATCATATTGTAGAGAGAGATGAGACAAAATTTACCTAAACCTTCCTTTAGTGATATCTTCAAATCCTTTGAGAATTTCTCAAATATAATGATAGATTTGAGTTCCTTGACCCCAAATTAGCTTAGAACACATTGGTTGAGGTTAAAGAATAAAAAAGAGGGGTGAATTTTGATGATGGCCAAAACTTTCTCTTCTTCCTCTCTTTTCTCCTTTCTTCTACTTTCTTTTAATTAAAACTAAGTGTTTTAAGTCTTTACTAATGGGATGCACGACCTTACATGGAGAAGGGTCTAGAATATTGACCCCTCTTTGACCAAAATATGGTGAAATTACCTTTTTGCCCTTAGGTTGTATGAAATTACTATTTTACCCTCCAAACTTTCCTAAATTTGCAATTAAGCCCAAAGCATAGAAATCTCCAAAATTTTTATTTTTATTTTGGTCCTTGAACTCTTGAAAATAATAATTAAGCTCCTTAACTTCATGAAATTACATATTGGTCCTCCAAGAATTGAAAAATTATGTTTAAGTCCTTTAACTTTTGTCAATTTGCAAATAAGCCCTTATGTACATCAACTTTTCCGATTAAGATTTCTAAGTGTCTAATAAGTCTATAAATCATGTCTAATCACCTCTAAGGCATTATAACACATTTAACTTAGCCTCCATAGTCATATCGATCTAATGGACTCGGTTTTCCACATTTAAAAACTTATTTGTCAGAAATCTCCAAGATTTCACATACCGATGAACTCTAAGTTCATGTGAAGGCATATAACATTATAAATCATTACATATATATCCAAAGAACTTAAATACATCTTTGAACTCATATAAACCATATATATATCAATATACACTAGCATCTCCAATTACAAATCAATACAAAGGGCTTAAAAAGTTCGGTGTTACACTATTGACATTTACATTTCACAACTTAGATAGAAGTCTAGAATTCAGTGGACCTAACAAGTAGAAAAAAATTCCAATTATTTCTTTAGTGTGATAAAAGTTAGAAGAAATAGAAACAAGATCGTTTCTCTAGCAGACAATGATGGCAATGTGAAGTATGATCGAAAAGAGATGAAAGAGCCAGCCATAAGCTTCTTTAAAGCTATAAATGTTTAGAACTGCCAAACTATTTGCTTTTCAGAAGATTTGTTAAAAAAATGTTTGGTCATGTTAATCTTTCTCATCATTTAGAACTCCTCAAACTAGTCACCACTGAAGAGATGAGAAGGGTCTTATTCTCATTTCATCTTGATAAGTCTCCAGGACCTAATGGATTTAATGGCAGATTCTTTTAGGGGAAATGGAATGTCTTACAAATGTTAGTGATCAATACAGTGTAAGAATTTTTCAAGAGTGGAAAGTTGTTTATAGAAACGAACAAGACTTATTTGGTCTCGGTTCCTAAAATTCTTAATCCTATGAGCTTGAATGACTTCCGACCTATTGCTTGTAGCAATTTAGTATACAAGATTATTGCAAAAAATCCTTACTAATAGACTGAAGGATATTCTACCTTGCTTGATTAATTCAAGTCAAGGTGCCTACATCCTTGGTAGAAGTATGAGTGACAAGATCTTATTAGCCCAAGAATTGTTTAATGACTATAAGTCTAAAAAGTGGGTTAAGAGATATGCTCTCACAAATGACTTCATAAAGGCATATGACACTATTGAATAGAGTTTCATCATTAACTCATTGTATGCTTTTGGATACCCTTCTAAGTTTATGAGATGTATTTAGGCCTATATCACCACTGTATCCTTTCCTACGATGATAAACGGAGAACCTACTCAAATTTACAAAACTGCTAGAGGAATTCATCAAAGTGATCCCCTTTCTCCTTATTTCTTTCCTATTACCATAGAAGTTCTTCAAAGAATCACTTAACATTGTATAGAGGCCAATATGAATTTTAGATTTCATACTCAATGTAGAATTCTAGATATCACTCAACTTTCCTTTGCTGATGAATTGCTTATGTTTTGTGAAAATAACTTTACATTAATTAGAACACTCTTAACATCATTGCATACATTATAAAAAGTGTCAGGTCTAAAATTCAACCCAAGCAAGAATGCAGCTTATCTAACCAAACACAGTGGTGATGAAGTAGTGAGAGTGATAGAAGATATGGGACTTACTATTCTTCAATTACCATTTACATAATTAGGGGTTCCTATTTCTACAAATTAACTTAAGGAAGTTGAATATAAGACCCTTATTGATAAGGTGAATAGAAGAATCTCTAAATGGAGCAACAAATTCCTGTCATATGGAGGTAGAGTGCAATTATCCATCTATATTTTTAACAATCTAGATCTTTATTGGTTATTGCACTTGGCTTTTCCTAAAGGAATTATGAAAAAAAATAAACAGGGGCATTAGAGATTTCATTTGGAATGGACAGAATTCTAGTGTTGAGAACAAGTCTAAAGTGAAATGGAGTGTCATGTCTTCTTAAGTAGAATAGGGGTTTGGGAATCTTCTCAGCTACCAGAATGAACAAAGTTCTACTTGATAAAAAATTATGGAGCATTTGTTATGATAAAGGGAGCTTATGGGTAATGTGGGTTTATATATACCACATCAAACAAAAAACATTTGGTTTATCTCTTAGAAACCAGCTCAATCATATAGCTTTCGACAAATTTCGCACGCGAGGTCATTCATGCACCCTCATATTAAGCACTACATTTATAGTGGGGTAAGCACTTCTTTTTAGTTTGATCATTGGCATGAATTGGACCCTCTTTGTAATACTTCACTCTTTCCAACCTTAAAAGGTTATATCTAGAAGATACTAAAGTGCAAGTGTTAATTCATAATAATAACTAATATTGACCTTTCTATAAAAATAGAAGAATTGGAATGAATGTCGAACACTAACCTACATATCTTCTAGACCAAGCCAAAGAGGATGTAATCTAATAGGAACTTCACAATTCTCAAGTATTTACTTCTCAATCTTGCAAACAATTGTTACTGGGTCCTATGGGTAGATTCCCTCTTCATATTCTTATATGAGGCTTAGGTATATCACCAGCTCATTCTTTTATCTTATGGTTAGCTGCACTACACATATTGGGAACTAGAGATAAAATCAAATTTCAAATTCTTGACCCAAGATGCCTTTATTTTCTAAAGTGAATGAAACGCTAGATCACATATACATTGAGTTATTTCATACAAAGGCAATTGGAAATGCATTTCTCAACCTTTTTAGCCTACAAAACCAAAATCTTAGCTGGATAAACTATTTATCTTGGGTCAATCAGTTAAGTTGGACTAATAGGGAGGATCAAAAGGTCTTCAAGAGAGGCTTTTCCACGTTAGTGCATTATATATGGAGGATGAGGAATACCAAAATTTTTGGTAAGGCAGAAGAGTTTGTAGAGTATGGATGGGTATAATTTTACCTTAAACCATGGTTACCACTAATCAATAACATATTTCAAATCATATTAAGGTGCAATTGCAATTATAGGTGTACCATCTCGTTTCCATACTGAGGTTTACGTTTCCATACTAAGGGTTAGAACCCTAGATTTTTTTAATTGAGAAATAACAATGAGAGATTAGAAAAATGCATTTCATGCTCATGCATAATGTTAGCATACACACACGTTAATTTGATTATTACACAGATTACAACGAATTGTTCATGCACTCATTTGGTATTTTTTGGATATAAATGATTGTTTTAATGTAATTATGATATGGATAGAGAATATTTTGCATTAAAAATGATCCGTGAATTAAATTATTGATTTAGAATTTTTGTGAAATATGAGAATTTTTTTAAATTAAGGGTATTTTTAGACTAGGAAAAATGTCAAGTGACAAAATAATTGATGAATAGTTGTAGAAATAAGAGCCAAATGACAATGGAAATTTTTATGAATTACATTAAGATTTATTGACAAGTGTCATTGAAAATTAGGAGAAAAGTGGGTTGAGAATTGGAGACAAATTAACTAGTTAATTAAAAGACCAAAAGAGGATCATGAGAAAGTAAAATATAACAAGTGACAAGTCACTTGCCACACCACTTGTTTTAAATTATGATTTTTATTAAGTGAAAGACCTATATTTTGATCTTTCACTTGCTATTTACTTGTCTCTTCGTTAGCTTCTTTGATCTTCATCTTCTTCATTTTCTTCATCTTCCTCTCCTTCTCATGACACTCTATTCTCTGAGCATCAAAGTTGAACCTTGCTTTCTTCCATCACTATCCACTTAAATACCTTGCTATATTCTTTTTGTTGCTAAAGGACCCAACCTATTCCACCTTAAAGTTTATGATCGTGTATGTTAGAGGAGCTAGGGTTCTTGGAGACTCTTGAAGAAGCTTTGGGTAAATCAAGTAAGTAATCTATTAATCTTCGTGGGGTTTGTTAAATGAAGCATATTTGATGATAGTTTAAAAGGAGGAATGATCATAAAAAAGATGTTGAAAATATATGTGTAACGTGGGTGAACAATGAGCATATCCATGTCTTGCTTTTGTGTTTTGATGGGTAGTAGATTATGGAATGATATAATGCTGGATTAATAGAGCAAATGGTGTTTTATATATGCTGGAATGTGGGTAAAGAAATGAACACATTGATTTCTTGTTTTTGTGTTCATGATGATCAATATTTCGTAAGTTGTTGAGATGATTTGAGTTAGAATGATCATTAAAGATGATATAGGAAAAGGTGCAGAAATTTTTGATAGATAATTAAGTTCTGTTTTCTTGGTGTATTAATGTGGACCTCTTTGGGTATTATAGAGATGAACAAAAATGAGTCTAGAGCTAAAGAAAGGGAGTAATGTGGTGTCTTGAAATGGGAAGAATTAAGGTGACAGTTAGAAGTGAAATGAAAGTGGAAATGAAGATGAATATGTGCAAAAAGTTGATGATGAATGTTTATATGTATATGTTCTATTTTTAGTGTTCATGATCAATCATGTAATATAATTTGTTTATAGATGATATTGAGCTAAAATGGAGTTAATAATGGTGGGAAAATAATGAGTAATTAAATTAGAAATGATAGGTCAAGCATAGGGTGTTGAATGTAGTAAGGAAAGAGTTAGAAATCCAGAAAATATGGATGAAATTGGATATATTTCGGGGAAAGAGGCATAATTTTTTTATGCAGGTCAGATTGAGGTCATTTAAGTATGCTTTTTTAGAAGACTTCAAGTTCTACAACTTTTATGAAAACCTCAAGGAGAGATTTTGTTGTCTAAAGGGTTAAAATTTCACATTTCTTTAAGTGACCTGTGAAGGTCCACCCAATGGACATGATGTCCCTTCAAACGGACATGAGCAAAGTTGGAAAGCTCGAGAAGGCCTACCCAGCTAACATAAAGTCCACCCAATGTACATTCACGAGCCAATTGGACTTAATTTAGGCTTAAATGGAGCTTAAATTGAACCTAAAATGATGCTTGGATATATGACTAAATGTGTGATATGTATGAAGTGATAATGGAGGTTATAGCTTAGTGAATGAATTATTAATATTAAAGTAACAAAGGCATGAGTATAATGTGAATGAAGATGTTCATATGATTATAGTTATGATTCAAAGGAGTTAAGTAATGTATATTAAGTAAATGTGAATGAGAATTGGGTATTATGAGAGCATATAATGTTAAAAAAGAAATGACGAGAAATTGATTTATGATATTAGAATAACGACGCGTTCTTAAGGTGTAAAGTTAAGAATAACCTAGACACATACAAAAGATAAGGATTGAATGGTGAACTTAGAATGATCATATACAAATGAAGTGTAAACCTAAGTTCAATTAGGCGTATATGATTTATGAAAAGTGAATGAACATATGGTGTGAATTTAGATAATATACCAAGGATTGTCATTGAGCATACATTAAACATAACATAGATACATATGTATGTGATTAAGTGTTCATAAGATTGTGCAATATGTGTATTGCATGATGTTGATGTACGGGATAAAATGCCCGCATCCAAACGTTTCCGGATCGTAAAAGCTAATGTGATTCGACCTAGATGGTCTCATTTTCTTTGTTTATTCTATTTAAATTTTTTTTAATTGAATTACTACTGAATGTGCATGTGATTGAGACAATTTTAGAAATTAATAGTTTAAGGACTTTGATAATGTGAGAACGTAAGAAGCGCTCCTTATATTTGAATCTGACAAAAATATGTGTACTCAACAGAAATGTTGAATGCCGGACTTAGGTTTGATGACATGTGAAAGTGAATGTGTAAAGTGAAATAAAGTGACTGATTGATCCCATGTCATTGCTGCATTTCATTACATGAATGCATAAGAACATAAAGGCTGTTGTGACTGAAGTAGCCACAAAAAAAGAGCTTAAAGCTTAGAAAGTAAAAAAGAACTTAAAGCTTATAATTTGATTAAGAGCCAAAGGCTCACTATATATAATGAGCCTGGTATCCCTAACGAATACATGATAGTTTTCAATGAGTTCGATAGCCACAATAGATACGAGACAGTTATAGGCACTCGATCACAATAATAAAAATTGAAAGTGAGTTTCATGAGCATTGCATATAAAATTGATATGTATGTTTTGAATGATTAAGATGAACTGTTTGACTACTCTGAATGTGAAAGTGAAATAAACGATCAAAGTGATATGTGATGCTAAATGATTACTAGTGGATTGATGTGAATTACGTGATTACATGAACTGTCTGTGTTATGTGATATGAGGGAGCCATCACGGATGATTAACTCATTGAGTTTGCAAAAACTCACCAAAATTGCAACATTATTTTTTAGGCTCAAAGGAGTTACCCCGATAGGTAAATGGAAATTTGAGTAAGAGATAGAGGTCGGGATCAGTTCGCGTCTGCATAGATTTTTTCATTATTTTGTATTATAGAATGTATTCCACAATTATCGTATCACGTGTTTGTAATAACTTTCCAAATTGGAAATGTTTGTAAATGAGATTGATCAATAAGTGGAATAATAATTGTGATTATGATTTTTATGAAATAAAAAATATGGGCCCAATTTGATAAGTAGTTTTTTGTAATATGTGCGTGATTTATGAAAATTTCATAATGAGTTCGATTGACAGACTATTCTAGCATGTCACCCTCGTACAGTATGTCCTCAAATACCGTCGGTATATTCGAGCATATGCCCTATGAGAGTGGGGTGTTACAATAGGAGATGCTACTTTTGAAGTTTATGTTATTGTAGTTACTTATTTTATGTAATAGTTGCTCCCCGTAGAGTTGTAACTTTGAACATACTGTAATTTCTACCTTTCTTGAATTAACTGATTACTTACTTTTCAAAAAAAATTCTTATCACTGTTCAATCAAATGCTTACTCCTTTAATTAATTTGATTTGAAGAGTAGCAATTTATTTAAATAAAGATGTTATCTTTATAATGAATAGAAGTAATGTAACAAAAAGAGCCTCCAAAGGACTAACCATTATTAATTTTCATCTTCTCATTGGAAATATGTATAGTATACCAACCTTTACGACTTGGTATTAACAAGATAATATTATATTCTTTCGTTATATATCTTCGCCGTCACTTTTGATACAATTTATGCATTCGTTAATATCTAATTGACTCACAAAATTTTAAATTCCTCTTAAGATCTTAAGGATGTCTATTATTTTGTAATGTTTTCTATATCATATTGTTCCTTTTGTTGAACCTCGTCATTCTTGAATTGTTTAACGGTTTTACCATTTACTAGATAAGATTTTCTAAAATTCTTTGCAACTTTATTTTTCTACTAGCTAAGCTTTCTCTGCAACGTAATTATGTAACAACTCTTTATATAAATTGGCGTGAAACGATATAAGCTAAATCTAGAATTCATGACTTAAGGGCTATCCACATTGACAATTAATACTATCATCACTGACTATATGTTCTGTTGGGACCCGATCCGGGAACCGGATCCCAACCGAAAAATGAAAAGAACGAAAGAAACGGAATCGAATGGAAACGGAAATTTCGTATCGAAATTGCGAATCGAATCATAAATAACGAACGAAAGCTTAAGAAGTAACATGGAATCGAAAAGCGAGTCGAATTCAGAAATCGAAATGGAAGAATAACAAATGTGCTGAAGCAAAACGAAACGAAGCGGAATCGATACTTAACAAATGTCCGACATCCGAGAACAAGAAGGAACACAGGATTACAATCGCGTTGGAAACCCTAAGACATTCCAAAATTTGGTATAATTGTTTTTTCTTTTTTTAATCGCATTTCTTACCTCATTAGTTAACCTCATTCAAATCACACAACCAAATTCCACTATTGGAAAATCATTCTCATGTTTGATCATGCTTGAAGAGAATTCAAATCGAAAGAAAACAAGTGAATTGAAACAAATGCGGAACTAATGGGATCGAAACAAATGTGATCGCATATCAAATAACTCGAATCAAATACTGATCGAATCCGAAACGGAACGAAAGCAATGAATCGGATCACTTCAGATACCAAACGAATTCAGATGCAATAAATAGTCAACTTGAAAACAAAGCATACGAACGGTGGTTTTGATAGAATTATAAGACAATTACGGATTTAATCGAAACAAATAAAACCGAAGTCCGACATCCGATACAATATCTTAATCATAGCGTTGGAAATCTCGGACTATTCCTATCTCAAGCGAATCAATGCCGGTAAATTTTTTTCCCATTACTTGCTTTCTTAATCATGCTTTTCATCTATCATATACAATTCATACTAATCTCATCTTACTTGATTCTTCTTATTGATCACATTCTAATTCACATTCCTTATCATACTATCTCATACTCATGCCAATAAATTCATAAGTTCATACACAAAATTTCTTATTCATATACTATCATAAGGAAAATCCGGCAGATAACTACCTGCACTATAACCTATCCAAAACCTGCAAATAGTCCGAATACACTTCCAATAACATTACACATACATCATGATCTACCGGACCTCCGTCCGGATCTCAAAGATAACGCAATCCTAGGTTCTAAACCACTTCAAGTCATTTTCCTATCCATTCACATTTTTCATATTCAACCACATATCACATCATCCATGTACATTCATCCATATCCATATATATATATAGATATATCCCAAAACACATTCATAAATCAAATCACTTAATATACAAAACCAATCTACACAATCCAAAACCAATACATTTCCAATTCCATATTCCAAGACTCAAATTCTTATACAATTGCATAATCCCAAAACAATACATTATGAAACAAGAGCTTACAATGCTCTAATGGCAATCTAAACCATATTCCATTTTCACTAATCTTAACACAAATATACAAAGTACAAATCATGTACAACTACTGATGTCTTGACGTCTTTCATCCAATCTCCTGCACGAATACCTGGAGATGGGGGTGAAAGGGGGGGTGAGCTCGGAAGCTCGTGGATAATATGTTTATTAAATAAATAATAAGCAAAAACGTTTTCAAACCTTACTTTCTGTTGATCGAAAACAGTGGAGGGTTACTTCTCAAAAACTTTTCAAATAAAAAACTTTCATAAATCTTTACAAACAGTTTTGTAAAACTCTCACAGTTGAAAATCCAAATTCTCATTTCGTCAAACTTTTAAACCATTGTGCACATGAAATGCATTACATATAAATGCAGCACATTCTAGACAAAGTAAAACATATAGCACATCAATCGGTTTGGGTTGGTCCAAAAACACATGACGTACTGCACATTCCCGCAGAGCGGTCACATGCGTACCGTGAAACATATAAGAGGAGTCCGTAAACGGAGCTCCTGTGCCACTTGCGGGCAGCCGGGAGAAGGCTTTTAAAAATTGAGACCAGTGCACTGACTCCACATGAGGGACCTTACCAAACCCATGTAGCACGTATTCATGCTTGAAAATTCATGTTGCCCGTAGGCACATTTTGGAAATTCAGCTTTTCATGTAATGTCATGTTCAACACATTTGCAAGCTTACATACATTCATATACAAATATAAACATATTCTCAAACTATCCATGAATGCAACATCATGAATTTAAATGCATATTTCATATTTTTCAAGTTACTCAAAAACATTCATTTATGAAACCATTTAAGTCACCTATGGAAAGATTGTCCAAACATTTCAGAATTTTTGAAAACATTTGGAAACAATGCCTTTTACATTTCTTCATAATTCATGACAAAAACAATTGACTAAATCATTTATAAAACAATAACTTATAAACCACAATTTGTAATTTGCTCATAATTTGAAAAATAAACATATCACCCACCTCATATCCATGTCATAAGCTTGGTCCAATCCTCACATTGCTCTTTCCTTCACTCTTTCTTCCCATATAAGATTACCTAAGCATAAACATCCCAATCTAAAATCATAAATATCATATATCTCAAAATTGTTTCCATCATCAACAAACCCATGCTAAATCCATGATAACTAAACCAAAAACTTCAAAATTTTCCAGCTCATACAATTAGGTATTACCCTTAATACTTCTCATACACAATCAACCATTTCTCAAGGCCTAAGCATCAAAATTGATCTTATAACTAACAAACCCACACCCATTTCAAGTGATCTAAACCAGAAATTTACTTAAAACTTAAAGATCAACATTTAACTCTTACCTTTCTCTTGCCATTTTTGAAATTTTCTTTGGCTTGAAGGGTAGATCTCTTCTCCTTCCCTCTTTTCCTTCAAGAACCCATGGAAAACAAGCTTGAAAAACCTAGAAATCTTCCTCTTCTTCCTCCTTCTTCTTCTCTCCCACGATTCCTTCTCTTCTCTCTTCCTCTTTCTTCTTTCTTCTTCTTTCTTCTGGAATTTTCGAGCTTCTTCCTTCATCGACCAAGCCTTCCTCTTTATATTCCACCTCATTTAAAATAATGTCCAAAGACCATTTTGTCCCTCCTCTTAAGCCTATAGACTTTAATCTTTAAGTGAACTTCTGAAACTGCCCCTGAATATTTCTTCAAGTTATGTTCACTTTTGGACAATTATTCTCACATCTAAATGAAGGAATTTGCTAAAACTTCCTTCTAGATAATTGTGCCTCTATGTCTTAGCTTTATAATGCCTCAAGAATCGTCCAATTCGGAGCACTATATCAAAAGTTATAGTCCAAACATGTTTGACGTATCATTTTACTAGCACAGTTTCTTGAATTAACTTCTTTCCACAAATACACATTCTTAAAGGCTAAAATAAATTTTCATTTCTTCATAAGAAATATAGCCCCATGTCTTAACTTTATTTCACCTCAAACCTTGCTTCAATCGGATCTCCACAGATCCCTAAATTCGCGAATTACTGAACTATGTTCATAACTTTCCTGTATCACTTTGATTCAATTAATCTTACTCAATTAAATCTCTAAAATTTATAATTTTCATATAATCATGAACTTCATTGTCTTAGGAATCCAACGCTTCAAGAACCGAGTCATTCGGATGTCGGACGAAAAAGATATAAGCAAATGATGTGATAGGGTCGAATGAGGGAGGAAAATAGCAAGCTCAGAATGAGGCAAAACATTCTGATCATCATATGGTTCAATCTAACTTTTTCAATTTGACTCCAATTGAAGTAAATTTTTATGGAGAGGAAGATACATGTGTTAGGAATTCAATGGTTCAAGAATCGCCTCAATCCGAGGTCGGGTGAGTGCGTTATGATCAAAACAACTCAACATGTTCAAAACAGAAATTGATTTGAAACTCTTTTATCGTAAATGCCATAACTTTCTCTACAAATATCTAAATGACTTCGTTCTAGTTCCATTTGAAACATAAGATCAACATCTACAACTGGTATTATAGGCCTTGAAGCAAGATTCAGCCTCAAAATAGGTGAAAAACACGAATTTCCCAAGATGACCCGTAGCTGTCCGTTAAACGGACAGGGCCAAAACAGTACCAAACCTTCTGAGAAAGTCCGTTAAACGGACACCCGTGTCCGCCTAACGGACATACACATAACAAGGGGTCCTTTTGACCCGTAGTTTTTCGTTAAACGGACTCCCATGTCCGTTTAACGGACATGCTAAATTCCACCACTTCTTTAATATTTTTCCATTGCTTTTCTCATACAAACTAACATCCTATACTCTTATAATCTCCACATATTCACTTATTCAAAGGCCTAAACACCTCATAACACTTCAAGCAACAAATTAAATTCACAAACTTCTCAATTCTCAACTAAATAGATTCATCAAAACCACAATTCTCAAACATTCATCATAGTTGTCACTAACATCAAACTCAAATAACATCATAACTTGAATCAACTATAACTCTTAACTCCGATCTCGAAATCTTGCATTCTTAGTCTCATTGGAAAGATAAAAGGTCAAGTTACAACTTCACAGAAGGCTACTTTGGCCAAATCTATTTCAATCATTCTCTAATTTTCCCAAATCAACATGCACATTTCAATTCACATGCAAAACTTATCATTCTTGCCAACTTCACTTCTTCTATTTTAATCTCATTCAACCAATTAAAATTTGACATTGGAAATCAATCCAATACTCAACCTCAATCCAAATGATTTGCTTACATTTAAATCACATCTTTTCATTCACCAAGATCCTCTCTTGCCTTTTTCTAATATCTTACTTATATAGCATAACCATGATTCATGCTTAAGGTTTTTCAGCTCATCAACCATGCATAAATCACATTCTAACATCATATTCATCTATAACATAATTTACATACAAAACACTCATTTGATCTCGTTTATTATTTCTAGATTTTCACCTCAAGGTTCGGGGTCCAACATGTTCACTTACATACCCATCATTCTAGTGTTGATGCTTTATCTTCTTTGTTGATGTTATACTCTAATTTCCTAGGTGATATTTCCATTGCAATTCCAACAAATAATTATGGCATCAAACTCTTTCCCCTTAACTTCGATTTCAAATGGCCCGATTGTGGCTTGCTAATTTCATCTTACACCATCTTGGACAAAGTAGAGTTGAAAATTCATCTGACTCTCTTTTGTGAAGAATAAAATCTTAAAGTACTATCTAACTTTACCTTTTAATTATCACTACTATTAATGTTGCCGACCAATAGTTTTTATAAGGATCATAACAAAATCAACACCTTCACTTCATAATTAAACATGATTTTTCCTATGACCTCGATTGGGTTATAAATTCATTAAAATCATTAGTTTATTCAACTTTTATTTGCCCCCTTTCTCACAGTAAACTATTGGCACATCATATGTAACTTTTGTTTGTAGCAGATACATTACCACTTTTATCAAATTTATTGAAGTTTTCACATTTGTGTTATTAAAAGAAGTATTTAATACTAATGCCAAATGTTAGTGTCTTTATTTTCTATCTTTTTATGTGTTAATTTTCTTTGTTCTTGACGTTTGAAGTTATACTTAATAGAAATTAATTTTGTTTTATGTCAAGGTGTATTTTGGAATCAAATAAAAAGAACTACAAGCAGTTTGGGACAAAAAGAGTTGAACCAGACGTTGAACCTAAATAGACATGGCCTCATGTAGTAAATTAAATGGTGAACAGTCTAGACCAAAATGTAGTGCACACTAGGAACATCTGTCAAGGAAACAAAAAATGACACAGTTGAGTATGAAACATGGCAACATGATAGAAGCAAGTAAGAAATGCAAGACATAAACACGTCCCACACCAAGACGATGATGCACAGCTGGGTAGGGATTTTTTCTTAATAGAAAATGACAATGTAGAGAAGGGCATGAGGTTTGCTAGGTTTTTAAGTGAATAGTAAGGTGGAAACAATTCTTATTCATCACATCAAGCAATAGAAGTGGGGGTAGCGGAAGTGAGGGGTGGGAGAAGAGAGTTTGCGTGAGGCATGAATAGTGCCTTAATCCAAAATCTTAATTTGTCCCATTGATGAATAGTGAGGAAAATAGAGAAGAGTAGTAGCATGAAAGGAAGAGAGAGGGCTAGCGGCAGAAATCAAGAACAATGCCTGTGATTGTCGAAACAGTTAAGAAAAATTGTGATGATAGGTATCTAAACTTTTATTTCTTGGTTTACGGAATCCTAGTTATTGAAATTTGAATATTGTGAGACTTTCATTCTTTATTTCAATTGATTTATTAGTCAAGTATTAATTATTTTCTGGGTTATTATTTGATTGTTTGATTTTACAGCTAGGTGCGTAACTAGTTTATGATTTTATTTAATCAATCACTAGATTAAACAGGTTGACATTCAATTCTTTTAATTAAAATTTGTGACTAGGATTTTTGTCTACTACATTAGGGACATGATTCTAGGAAAAATAATTGTATAGGCTAAATATACATCATATGTATGTTGTCTAGTTTGTCGATTTTCTTGATTTGTAAAGTTATTAATTAATTAAATCTGAGATCGTATCTAGGTTATTGATTAATAAGGGTTAATTCAAATACATGTTTTGGTTAACTAAACATAAGAGAAAATAGGTAAAGAAATTTACCACGATGAATGCTTAACTAATAAATTGATTATTTTTAGTGTTGATAATCAATACAAATTCAATAATGAAGGAGACCGGAAACCAAGATTTGTTCCTATTGATTGTTAGATTCTCATTGTTTTGTTATTAGTTATTTTTCAATTTCGTGTTCGAATTAAATTATGTTTAATTCACAATTTAAAAACACACTTTTATTGCATAACTTCTAACATTTGAATTCCTCGTGAGAACGATCCCTACTTTCCACTACTACATTAGTTTGTGTTGCAGGAAGTTAGTTTCTTTTTATATTTGGTTGCAGGTGATAACATTCACCACCAACTGAATCGCCACCAACTGTGAACTTTCAACAGAATATCATGAAATTTTAGCAAGATACGCAAGCTAGCATATAGAATCTTGAGACTCAAATGAGCCATATGGCGATTGTCATCAATAGGTTGGAGGCACAAAATTCAGGAAAGCTTCTTTCTCAACTTGCAAGAGTGCTTGTGTTGTCATACTTCGAAGTGATAAAGAATTAAAGGAACCTACCCCAAAGGTTTCTAAGCGAGAGGTTGAAGAAGAAGTAAAGAAAGAAGTACCAAAGCAGTCACAAGAGAAAAAGGAGGGTGATTCTTGCATTTTCACGCCTAGCTTCAGAGTACAACCTCCTTTTCCTAGTCATTTTGCTAAGCAGAAGGAGGAGGAGCAAGAGAAAGAAATTTTGGAAACTTTCGCAACGTACAAGTCAATATTCCTTTGTTTAATTTTATTAAACAAATTCTTCGTTATGCTAAATTTCTTAAGGAACTTTGTACCTCAAAGAGAAAGTTAAGTGACAATGAAAAGGTGAAATTAGGTGAGAATGTTTATGTTATGCTTCAAAAGAAGTTACCTCCTAAGTGTCCAGTTCTAGATATGATCACAATCCCTTGTAAAATAGGTAATCTGAAAATTGAGAAAGCATTGTTGGATTTAGGTGCATTGATTAATGCTATGCCCCAATCTATTTAAGAATCTTTGAATATGGAACCTCTGAAAGAAACTGGAGTCATAATCCAACTTGTTGATCGATCTAATGCCCATCATAAGGGTGTTCTTAAGGATGTCTAAGTTCAAGTTGATAATATGATTTTTCCTACTGATTTTTATGTCCTACAGATGGGTAATAAAGATTCATCCACTTCAGTCCCAATTTTATTTGGAAGACCATTTTTGAAAACTTCTAGAACAAAAGTTGGTGTCTATGATGGGTCTTTAACTATGGAGTTTGATGGTGATGTGATTAAGTTCAATATTTATGGTGCCATGACATTTCCTAATGATAATCAATCTTTTGTTTCTGTGAGTTTTCTTGATACTTTAGTGCAAGAAACATTCCATTTAGATGGACCCAATAAATTATGGACTGTATTTGAAAATAGTTTGGAAATTCAAGAAGGAAAAACACTAGCCAATTATCTTGCCATTCTTGAGGAGATGGATACCACTATCTAAATTTTAGAGCGGAGCAAATACTTAGAGGAGCATGTACATTTTTTGAAGCTAACTAGAAATAATTTGAATTTGTTGACATCTCTTATACAACCACTAAAATTGGAGTTGAACGCTCTTCCAAGTAAATTGAAATATATGTATTTAGGTGAGCATGAAACTCTTGTTGTTATTATTTCAAGAAGACCAACATCTTTGTAGGAAACATAATTATTATGTTGAAAAATTACAAAGATGCTTTCGGATGGACTATGGCTGACTTGAAAGGGATTAGCCCATCAATTTGTATGTACCAAATTTTATTGGAAAATGGAGCTAAAGAAATAAGACAGCCTAAACGAAGATTGAACCCACCAATGATGGAGGTAATTAAGAAGGATATTATGAAGCTCCTCGATGCTAGAATAATTTATCCAATTTCAGACAATAAATGGGTAAGTCTAATATAAGTGGTTCCTAAGAAAACTAGAGTAATTGTTGTATAGAACACTTCAGGTAAATTGGTACCCACTCGTGTGCAAAATGGGTAGAGGGTTTATATAGATTACAAGAAATTAAATTCTGTTACTCATAAAGATCATTTCCCACTTCCTTTTATTGACCAAATGCTTAAAAAATTTACAGGTAAAACTCATTATTGTTGTTTAGATGGTTATTCAGGTTATCACCAAATTTCTATTGCACCAGAGGACCAAGACAAAATGACTTTCACATGTCCTTTTGACACCTTTACGTATCGAAGAATGTTATTTGGACTATGTAACGCACCTTTTACGTCACAAAGATGTATGGTAAATATTTTCTCTAATTCTCTGGATGAATGTATTGAAGTTTTTATGGACAACTTTACAGTTTAAGTTGAGTCTTTTGATACTTGCTTGATTAACCTTGATATGTTGAGTCGTTTATTACTTGCTTGATTAGCCTTGAATTTTTTTTGAAACATTGCATTGAAAATAACTTGATTCTGCTTGATTGCCTATGCTTTAGTCATCCCTTAGCTTATGTCCACATGTGCTTTTCTTTGATGGCTTTGAGGCTTTTGCCTTTTCGCTAGATGTGTCTTCAGTGGCGCTTGTAAATGAACGCAATGTACATATCCTGTTCTTTTAATTTATTCTTCTGATTGTTAAAAAAAAAACTTGATTCTAAATTATGAAAAATGTCATTTTATTGTTGATCAAGGGATAATCTTAGGCCATGTAGTGTCTTTTAAGGAAATTGAGGTTGATAAGGCTAAGATAGAAATCATTAAATCTCTTCCTTACCCCGTAATTGTAAGGGAAGTTTGTTCTTTTCTTAGACATGCAGGTTTTTATCAACGCTATATCAAGGACTTTTCGAAGACCAGTTAACCCTTATGCAAGTTACTTCGAAAAGATGTGGAGTTTAAGTTTGACAAAGCATGTAGGAAAGCATTCGATGAATTAAAAGAGAAGCTAATCTCTGTTTCAATAATCCAGCCCTTAGATTGGAATCTCCCATTTGAGATAATGTGTGATGCAAGTGACTATGCGTTAAGCATTGTTTTGGGGAAAAGGATGAACAAAGCGCTGCATGTGATTTACTATGCTTTGATGATGCTAAACGATGCCTAGAAAAACTATTCAACAATAGAAAAAGAATTATTGGTAATTTTTTTTGGGCTAGAGAAGTTTCATTCATATCTATTGGGCACACATGTCATAGTTTATTCAGATCATGCTGCGTTGAAGTATTTGTTATCCAAAAAGGAAGTAAAGCCATGCCTTATTCGTTGGATTTTACTACTGCAAGAATTTGATGTGGAGACACGAGATAAAAAGGGAACTTAAAATATGGTTGCAGATTACCTTAGTTGTATCCTTCTAGACACAACTTCAGACAACCTAAAAGATGAATTTCCAGATGAACTTTTATTCGCCACACAATAGGTAACACCTTAGTATGCTGACATAGTTAATTTTCTGATTGCCAAGTCTTTAACTAGTACTTGATCATGAGTTGAAAAAGATAAAATCAAAAGAAATGCTAAATATTATGCATGGGATGAGCCATATCTGTGGAAATATTGTTCTGATCAAATTATTAGGCGATGTGTATCTGATGATGAAATCCCTTCTATATTGAATTTTTGCCATTCTTTTGCATGTGGTGGACACTTTGGTCCCAAAAGGACATCCCGTAAGGTGCTTGAATGTGGTTTTTTTTTGGCCTAAATTATTTTATGATGCTTATATATTTTGTAATCCTTGTGATCGATGTCAAAGAACAGTTAATTTAGGACCAAAAAACTAAATGTCGCTCACGAATATCCTGGTATATGAAATTTTTTATGTATGGGGAATTGATTTTATAGGTCCTTTTCCTTCCTCTTTCAGTAAGACATATATTTTTATTACTATGGATTATGGTTCAAAGTGGGTTGAAGCTAAGGCTACTCATACTATTAATGCTAAAGTTATTGTTGATTTTGTTAAGTCTCATATTTTTGTTAGGTTTGGAGTACCTAGAGCAATAATCAGTGACCGCGGGATACGTTTTTGTAACCAAATTGTTGAGGTTTTATTGAAAAAATATGGTATTAGACACCGAACTTCAACAGCATACCATCCCCTGACAAGTGGACAAGCCGAAGTTTCTAACAGAGAAATCAAATCAATTTGGGAGAAAGTGGTTAATCCTAATAGGAAGGATTGGAGTTTGTTTTTAGATGTATGGGCATACATGATAGCATATAAAACTTTTATTGGTATGTTGCCATATAGGTTAGTATTCAAAAAACCTTGTCATTTACCTGTAGAAGTGGAACATAAAGCTTACTTGGCTGTCAAACAATGCAATTTAGATTTAACTGAGGTTGGAATTAATTGAAAATTACAATTGTAAGAGTTGGAAGAGATACATAATAAAGTTTATGAGAGTGTTAAAATCTATAATGAAAAGACCAAGGCCTTTCACAACAAAATCTTAATTAAAAAAGTAATTTCCATAGGTTAAAAGGCCCTTCTTTATCATTATAAATTAAAGCTCTTTCTTAGTAAATTATGATCTAGTTGGATAGGTCCATTTGTTGTTACTAATGTTTTCTCACACGATGCAGTTGAAATTCAGAGTTTAGACATTTTTAAAGTGTTTAAAGTTAATGGACACCGATTGAAATCGTATTATGAGAATTTACAGGTTAAAACTGCAGAAGAAGTTGAACTGGCTGACCCAGTTTACTCTGAGTAAGTCAATAAATTTTTTTCATCTAGCTAATATGACGTTAAAGAAGTGTTCTTGGGAGGCACCTTAAGATTTATTTTAATTTAAGTTATTTCATTTTTATTTTTATTTTTATTTTATTGTTTATTTTATTTCATTTTAAAAATTAAAAAATAAAAAATATAGCTTGTCAGTTTTTCTTTTTGATTTATTTTTAATTTGTTAAAAAAAAGAAAAAAACTCTCTTTACGCAAACTCTCTATGACTCTCTCAAAATAAATATTGATGGCCATCGTGCTATTCACTCTTCTTAAAACCCCTACGCCTCCACTCCTCTCTTCTGCCACAAACCTCTGTTCTCTCTAATAAACTAATTGTGATCCTTCTTTTTGCAACCCAGTCTAAATCATTCTCAATATATCTGGGTCATTGTTTTCTCTAGTGAATTTTGTAATATTAAACATCCACTCATCAACAAAAATACCCAACAATCTTGCTTCAATAGATTTTGCAATAACACGCCCACCAAGTGTTTGACAAATTGTCCCAACACACATCAAGTCCACTTAAGTGTGACCACTACTCATCGACCACAACCCAACTTCGTGCCACCTAGACGATCAAGTTGTCTCAATACCCTACGGCTTACCAAATAATTGTAGCAACATGGTTCTCCAGCCAACCACATCAATTTTGAAGACAGTCTAGCATTACCTTCTTTTACAAATTCTTCACCATTATCCACATATTCAAAGCCACCTACAACTCTAGGAGAATTTGACTCCTCCGACACAAATGAGGACCAGCAATAACCAGAAGTAAGGGAAATAGAAGATCCTAAACAAGCACAAGCAAAAATAATGGAAAAAGAACATAATGTGGATGCAAACAGTGGTGAGATTCTTCCTACAACACGCAGTTGCAGCAGAAAAGGTAAAAATGTTGGTTTTTAGAGTAGGCTGCAATTGACAATTGATACATTTAACTCGTTTCATCATAAAAGTAATAAGAATAAATTCAAAATTGTTTCTGATAGGCATATAAATCCTTGTAAGTTTATACATAATGAAACTTAGGAAACTTTGAATATTCGTTCTGAAATTAAACATTATGTGCATAAAATGGTTGGATGCATTACATTAATGTTCGATACCCTACATATGTGGAATTGACTAGGAAATTTTATGCCACTTTTCATTTCAAATTATATGATCCTAATTTCAGCTTGTTTGCACCTGGTATAATCGAGTGTAGGCTTATGAATCAGTGGCATTTATTTTTTGTTGCTTCATTTTGTGCAACAATAAAATTTGTGACAAAATTTGTGACTAAAAATGATGCATTTTTAAATGGTTGTTGTGATTATGTGCCTGAATTTGATCCATATGCACTGTGGTTAGAATGGTCTGTTGATTATGAGAAATATAACCTTGCAGTTCCAAAAGTTCTTTTCTTCGCAAACCAACTTTAAAATACATGCATTGTTTTCTGGTTTACAATTTTTCTAGTCTTAGACAAACTGCTAGTATCCTATCAAAAGCTAATTTTTTTTTCTATGGTGCATGGAAATCGATGTCTTAATTAATTTGGGTTTTTGGATGCTTACTCAAATGCATTCCATATTGAAAAAGCATAATCCAACTTTAATCATAGGCTCATATATCACTGAACTTGCTGTTAATGTTGGAGTTTTAGATGTTGATAACAATAGCCTTACAGTTGCTTATGAGATGGAACCATTGGATTGTGAGCGTTTATACAGGATGGGACTTGTAGTTGTCGATGAAGCTGATGGATACATATTTACCCTACCTAAACCGTTGTACAACTTACTCCTCGTTCGCATCGACGACGAAGAAGAATTGAAACTACAAACATCTCCACAGACACAAATTCATAACAATCATCTCCTACTGCAACACATGCTTTTGCAAGTGATCCGACTATTTTAGCACTCCTATAATGCATGGAGCGCAGATTGGACAGATTGGAGCATAACTAGCTCGCTTTCTTCAAATAGTAGAAATCTCAACCGCCTTTTCTACCAACACCTTGATGCATTAATAGAGAAGCTTCTTAAAACTTTATTTTCCTGTGTTTTCCTTTTTACGAGTACATTGAGGACATTGTAGATTAAGAGTGTTAGGTGGGGGGCATTGAATGTTTGTGTGACTGTGTGTTTTGAATTTACTGTTTTGTGTTCATTTTTACTTTGAATTTTTCTTTTCTTTCTTTTCTGTCTTTTAATTTGCATGTGATGTGTGTTAAACCATGAAATTCTATCTTAATAGTTGGAATGAGATTGAACTGCATGCCTGAAGTCAAAATGGGCCAATTGAATGCTTGAGTGATTAGGTAATGTATAGAAGCATAATGGAGTTTCAATTGAGCCTACGTGAAGAATTGAGCCTATATGAATCCATTCAAAAGTCATTTCATTTCTTTGTGTGTATGATATTCCATTAGGTGATTGCCTTCAAAACTTGCTCTGAACAGATTTGAATCTATTAGATGCATACTAGATATAAATGATTAAGGCCCTTATTCTTTTAACCCTTGATTTAAACGACCCACCTATCTTATTTACCCTTGCAAACCCCTTTGAGCCTTTACCCCTTTTGTTTCTTAAAGAAAACACCTCATTCTAAAACATCAAACCCCATTAGCCTGACTTATTTACAAGTTTAATAAAGTGCTAAGTTAGTTAGTTTTGGAACTTTTGACTGTATTTTTTTAGACATGTTTATTGATACTTCTACTTATGGAGCATATTGTATTTAGCTGCTATTATTGTTTATTGTTTCCTTAGTTAAAAAAAAAAGAATCAAGCATAGTGACAATAATAAGTGTTAAATAGTTAGTTATTTACATGCAATTATCAGAAATACATTTTGTCCTCCCTTTGTATATTTAGTGCTTTATGACTACTTGTGAAGAACCCCTTAAACCCCTTTCTACTCACCTTAACCTTAGCCCCATTACAACCTCCAATAAAGTCCTTTTGATCTATTTTAGCATATAACCACTGTAGAAGAGAATTGGTATATTTGTAAGCCTATGATAGTGTGATTTCCTATAAGGAGTTTTAAGCGAAACACAATCTATAAACACTTGAGTGAAATGAGTGAATTCCATGAGGAAAATCTATTGTGAGTTTATGCTTATCTTTTAATGATAGTATCATAAGTTGAGTTCTTTTATATGCATTGATGAAAACTAATCATGATGTGTGTAGTAGCTTGACATTCGATTGGCCAAAGTTTGAATGATTGCATGCATTTGGTTTCTTTGAAAATGAATTGATAGAATTTGATGGTCGTGTTTAATTTGTTCAAAGACGAGCAAAATGTTAAGTGTAGGGGAGTTTGTTAGTGTCTTTATTTTCTTTTTTGTGTTAATTTTCTTTGTTCTTGAAGTTTGAAGTTATACTTAATGGAAATTAATCTTGTTTTATATCAAGGTGTATTTTGGAACCAAATAAAAAGAATTGCAAATAGTTTGGGACAAAAAAGAGCTGAACTAGACGTTGAACTTAGATAGACATGGCCTCGTGCCATGACTTAAGTGACAAACAATCTAGACCAAAACATAGTTCACACTAGGAACATCTTCCAAGGAAACACAAAACGACGCAGTTGAGTATGAAACACAGTAGTATGATAGAAGTAAGTAGGAAACGCAACACGTAAACACGTCCTACACTAAGACAATGACATATAGCTGGGTAAGGAGTTTTTCTTAACAGAAAATGACAGCATAAAGTAGGGCGTGAGGTTTGCAAGGTTTTTAAGTAAATAGTAAGGCAGACATAATTCTTATTCATCACATCAAGCTACAGCAGTGGGGGTAGCAAAAGAAGAGAGTTTGCGTGAGTCATGAATAGTGCCTTGGTCCAAAATCTTAATTTGTCCCATCGATAATTAGTGAGGGAAATAGAGAAGAGTGATAGCGTGAAAGGAAGAGAGAGGGCTAGCGACAAAAATTACCGTGATAGTCGAAATAGTTAGGAAAATTTGTGATATTGGGTAACTAAACTTTTATTTCTTGGTTTACGGAATCCTAGTTATTGAACTCTGAATGCTGTGAGACTTTCGTTCTTTATTTCAATCGATTTATTAGTCAAGTATTAATTATTTTTCTGAGTTATTATTTGAGTTTGATTTTATAGCTAGGTACGTAACTAGTTTGTGATTTTATTCAATCAATCGCTAGATTAAACAGGTTCACGTTCAATTCTTTTAATCAAAAGTAGCGACTAGCATTTTTGTCTACTACGTTACGGACATGATTCTAGGAAAAATAATTGTCTAAACAAAATATATATCATATTTATGTTGTCTAGTTCGTCAATTTTCTTAATTTGTAGAGCTGTTAATTAATTAAATATGATATTGTATCCAGTTTATTGATTAATAATGGTTAATTCGAATACATGTTTTGGTTAACTAACATAAGAGAAAATAAGTAAAAAATTTATCACAACGAATATTTAACTAATAAATTGATAATTTTAGTGTCGATGATCAATGCATATTTAATAATGAAGGAGACCAAAACTAAGATTTATTTCTATTGATTGTTAGCTTCTCATTGTTTTGTTATTAATAATTTTTCAATTTCCTATTTCAATTAAATTATATTTAATTCACAATTTAAAACCCCACTTTTATTGTATAACTATTTACGTCTGAATTTCTAGTGGGAACAATCCCTACTTTTTGTACTACATTAATTTGTATGGCAGGGAGTTGATTTCTTTTTATATTTGATTGCAGGTGACAGCATTCACTACCAACTAAATCCATGTTAAAAAGAATATATAACATACATAGCTTTTATTTAAATTTTAATTAGTAGTTTAAATGTATAAAATGTGAAAATTCATTTTAACATTTTTTAATTTTAAGTGAAAATCATAAGTTGTTGGGGACGAAAAATAAAGTTTCCAGGTCAAAGGACAACAAAGCATAAGACAAATAATAAGAAGCAAATTAGTAAACAACAAAGGTAATGACAAAGAAACTACATCAATACTTAAGCGAAAGGAGCTTATTTAACTTGCATCAAAACTCTTTTTGGTCACGAGTCTTCCGGAAGACCAATTTCTATTCTACTAATTTGAAACAAAAAGGAAGTCCAAATCTGTCATCATTTCACATTAAAAAAAAAAAAAGAAGAGAAAGGAAGAGCCATGCCTAGTGTACCGTCTTTTACACTATTTTGGCCTTCTCTTTGTCTCTAGGCGAAGTGGTACCTTTGACATTTTCTTGCAGGCTCAGGTGAACTAAATATTTATGTAAATAAAAGGATCATATATACGTAGCATGATTTTTTTAAGAAACGTAACAATTAGGTAAAACCATGTTATGCCGGCAATGCCCAAATGAAAATAACATCTACAAATGGCAAATGTTCACACTAGAGATAGATCCTGCCACTAATGGACAAATAAGTCACACATCATTACAAGTCGGGCATCCCTCAACCGTCGGATCAGAAGGCCAACACCATCCCAGAAACCCTACTCAGCAATTATTACTAAATTCCTTACAACCTCAACTATAAATGTCTACTAGTAAGCCACACTCTCGGAGGAGAAGACTGAAGAAAGAAAACTTGGAACAGCATGCGTGAAATTCTTCACATTCAAGGAGGGCAATGTGGGAACCAAATTGGATCCAAGTTCTGGGAGGTGGTCTGTGAGGAGCATGGGATTGATCCTACTGGCAGGTATGCTGGAAATTCTGATACACAGCTTGAGAGAGTGAATGTTTATTACAACGAGGCCAGTAATGGTCGGTATGTACCGCGGGCCGTTCTTATGGACCTTGAGCCTGGTACCATGGATAGTGTTAGAACCGGACCTTATGGACAGATTTTCCGGCCTGACAACTTCGTTTTCGGGCAGTCAGGAGCTGGGAACAATTGGGCCAAGGGCCACTACACCGAGGGAGCTGAGCTTATTGATTCAGTCCTTGATGTTGTGAGGAAGGAGGTTGAGAATTGCGATTGCTTGCAAGGTTTGTTGCATAACTTTCATGTCTAAAATTGGATTGCTTGAGTGAGAGAGAGGACTCAGTATCTGGTCCTCTTGTTTTTTGGCGTGCAGGATTCCAAGTATGTCATTCCCTTGGAGGTGGAACTGGGTCTGGAATGGGAACACTTCTCATATCAAAGATAAGAGAAGAGTACCCAGATCGTATGATGCTCACTTTCTCTGTTTTTCCATCGCCAAAGGTGTCTGACACAGTTGTGGAGCCTTACAATGCAACCCTTTCAGTTCATCAGCTGGTGGAGAATGCTGATGAATGTATGGTTCTTGACAATGAAGCTCTATATGATATCTGCTTCAGAACTCTCAAGCTTACTACCCCGAGCTGTAAGTTCCATTAAACCTCACTATACCATTTAAATGTCTAAATAAAATTCTCATTTGATTACTAACTGCTACTCTCATTTCCTCAGTTGGAGACTTGAATCATCTTATTTCAGCAACAATGAGTGGTGTCACCTGCTGCTTACGTTTTCCTGGTCAACTGAACTCAGACCTCAGAAAGCTAGCAGTGAACTTGATCCCATTCCCAAGGCTTCATTTTTTCATGGTGGGATTTGCCCCATTGACATCAAGAGGATCGCAGCAATACCGTGCACTAACTGTCCCCGAACTGACTCAACAAATGTGGGATGCCAAAAACATGATGTGTGCAGCTGACCCTCGTCATGGTCGTTACTTGACAGCATCAGCTATGTTCAGGGGCAAAATGAGCACAAAAGAAGTGGATGAGCAGATGATGAATGTCCAGAACAAAAACTCTTCCTACTTTGTTGAATGGATACCCAACAATGTCAAATCCAGTGTTTGCGATATCCCACCAAAAGGGTTGTCAATGGCTTCAACATTCGTGGGGAATTCGACTTCTATACAGGAGATGTTCAGGAGGGTTAGTGAGCAATTCACCGCCATGTTTAGGAGAAAAGCTTTCCTGCATTGGTACACAGGAGAGGGAATGGATGAAATGGAGTTCACAGAAGCTGAGAGCAACATGAATGATCTTGTTGCTGAGTACCAACAATACCAGGACGCAACAGCTGACGATGGGATAGAGTACGAGGACGATGATGGTGGAGTCGACAATTGAAGGTGTCTCCCAAGTTTGCTGCTTCGTATGTTACTTTGCAGAGATACCCCCCTATGACATTAATTAGTTGAAGTCAGACGTTGATTCCCTTTAGTTACTTAAGCAACAGTTTATGGTTTTGTTCATCTAAGAAATCTTAATTTCTGTTCGTATTGCTCTTCTTAACTAAATTATTCTCTGTAAGAAGTAAACTGCTTGCATCAGTTGACTAGTCTGAAAATAGGCAGGAGCCTCAAATCTATTCTGAAAAAAGTTTTAAAGTAAAAATTTAGCTGTGGATTTTATTATAAGTTCTTGCACGAATACCTTTTAGAAATTAAGAAATAAAAATTAATTATAATATTTATTTCTGAAATATTTGTAAAGAATAATATTAGTGCCACATTATTGATTTAAATGTTAAACTAAAATTTGAAAAATAAGATAAGAACTCAAATGAGTCTTGGAGATTGATAAGAGAGCTAAAACACTTAGTAACGTCTCCAAACTTCTTTGAACGAAAGTCCAATATTAAAATTTAATTACTGACTTTTATAGTTTTATGCACTAAGGCTTAATTTGTGCTAAACCTGAAACATCAAAAACTTATTTGATGTCCATCTGCACAAAATATTAGGCTAAAAAGAGAGCTATCCTGTTATTTAATAATTTTAAAAATATTTTTAATTTGCAGAATTTTTAAATAAATCTTCTGTTTTGTTTTGTTCAAAACTAGCAAAGAAGTATATGTGGCATTAACAATACACATGAATTAATTATAGATTGTTAAGAGGTCGCTTAATCCATTAACTCAGTTCTATTCTAATTATTCTAAATTTTAAAACAAACAAAATTCAATCTTCAATTAATTTATTTTTCCCATTATAAAAATTTCACTTTTGGCTATGTTTTCTTTTGCTACAACTTTAAATTCATAGCTAAAATAACCTTTTTGACTAGGAAATTTGAAAATCATAGTTAAAGGTAACTTTTTGGCACCTTTATAACTCTTATTCCCAAGAGTGGTGAGCATATGCAATTCTCTTATTTTTGACCTATCTCCTACTATAGTACAATTTATAAGATTACATCCAAGATCCTAGTTCACATATTTTGAAAGGTTCTGTACAACTATAATAATCCTACAAAAGGTGTTTACATACTTGGGAGGACTATTGGTGACAACATTTTGCTATTGCAGGAGCTAGTGGGAACTTATTTCAAGAAAAGAAGTAGCATGAACTGCCTCCTTAAGGTTGATATGAAGAAAGCTTATGACAATATAGACTAGAACTTCATAATAAACATTAACTTCATTATAAACATTCTCCGTGCTATAGAATTCCCTAAAACCTTCACTCATGGATTTCACAATGGATAACTAATCCCTCCTTTAAGATTATTGCCAATGGTTAGCCTTGCAAATCTATCAAAAGTTGCAAAAGAATTCTACAAAGTGATCCTATTTTACCTTATCACTTTGCTCTAGTAATGGAAGTCCTCAACAGAACTTTCAAAATGGTTGTGAAGAGAATAAAGAATTTCAAATTTCAATTAAGATGAACAAAACTGCAAATTATAAACCTAACTTTGCTGATGATCTCATTTTTCTCTCTAATGCTAATTACACTTCTGTTTCTACCTTTATGAAAGCTCTAAAAGTATCCAACAAGCTTTCTCGATTAGAAATCAACTACATTTAAAGTGGTTTCTATCTTTCTAAGAATTTCATGAGATAAGAACAAAGTGTGAGAGCTTTTACTGGTTTCCAAATATAAATCCTCCTTATGCTATCTCTTGTCATTCCTATCTCAGCTTTTAATCTCTCTTTAAGGAACTTCAGCCTCCTAACTGACAAAATCACTAGCAAATTTTCAAATTGGCATTTTTGAACTCTTTCTACTACTAATAGAGCTCAGCTTATTTCTTATATTTTAAACTCTATTAATGTGTTTTGGGCCACTCGTGTTGCATTTCCCACAAAGATCATCAAATCCATTAATAAGATATGCAACAAATTTCTATGGTAAAGAAACGATGAGTCTTTCAGAAGAGTTAGAATGCATTGGAAGGACGTATGTTACCAAAAGACAAAGGACACCTTAGTATTATTTCTTATAAAATGATGAATATTGTTATGCTTCCAAAAGATTATAAAGGCTTATGACTAACAAATAATCTTTATGATGCAAATGGATTCATGATATCTACATTAAGAATAGGATCATTTAGAGCTTAAATTTTAACCCATCTTTAGCATCAACCTTGAAAGCCATTTTGAAAAAGAGAGTCTTTTAGAAATGACTATGTTTCTCTCAATGGAAATGGAAAGACAATTAGCTTCTGGTTTGATAATTGGCTTTCTATTGGACCTTTGCACAACTTACAATAGGTGGAAACTATCAAACCTTTAATTAGGTAGGACATGACAGTAGATGAAGCCTTATCTAATAAATAAATTTTTAGATAGTGTTCTATTCCAAAATCACTTTATTAAGAAATTATCCAAACATGCTTCAATAATGAAAAGGATGGCATCATTTAGAAGCACACTAGGACTGTATGTTTACTAATCAATCTTGTAGAATAGCTCTTCAAAATCATCTTAGCATGATTCCTTGGACCAAAATTGTTTGGTTTAAGTACCTACATCCTTAAGGTTCCCTTAAATTATGGTTGGATATATAGCACAAGCTACCAACAGTTAATAGGCTTGTAAAGTATCTTAACATTCCCAACTGATGTATATGTTGTAAAAAGGTTGAGGAAAGTAATAAAAAGGTTTAACGGACAGCTACGGGAAAGATGTTGAATTTCGAAATTGTTAGAGGCCGAATCGAGTTTTTTGGTCTTCATAAGAGTTGTAGATCTAGATGTCTTCTTTCAAATGGTCGAAAACCGAATGAAATCCGATTTACAAATCTAAAGTTATGGTGATCGCGCCAAAAGAGTTTCAATTTGTTTTTAGGTGTGAACATAGTTTATTCTTTTAGGAATAAATCCCTCATCCGACCTCCAATTGAGGTAAGAGTTGAACCATTAGATTCCTAATACATATGTATTCCTCTCCATAAAAATTTGTTCCATTTGGAGTTGAATTGGAGAAGTTTTCATTAAAGTGAATGAGAGGTCGGTTAGGAGAGCATGTTTAAAGTATGAACTCTTTTAGGCATTTTAAGCATATCTTGAGTTATATAACTCCGTTTGAGGTGATTCTTGTTTAAAAACGAACATGAAACTTAAAGCTACAATTTTTATAAATAATTCAACTTATGATTTCGATAGTTAAATAGTATGCGCTCACCATGATTGTGGAGTGACAGCTAATGACCCTGTAAGGTATTAAGCACAAGGCTTCAGGACTCGGGAAGTTGGGCTCTGGAAACGGAGTCCAACAGATGGGATATCCGAGCAAGAGAGAAAGTGTTAAGTTTTAAGCAATTGGGTTTGGGAACCAACAGATAAGAAGAATTACAAGGAAACCACGCTCAAGTATGACGGTATTTTGGTAAGAGTTGGATTTCGGAAACGGGATCCAACACTTATCCTTAGAGACACCTAACCAACTCTTTGTAACTTAGTTTATACATTTTGATTGACTTTAATGGCTTAATTCATTACTTTTTTCTTAAAAAATATTCTTGAGAATATTTTAGGTACTTTGATTGGGTTAATGTTAAATTAAAAGACACAATTAAGGCTAGATTAGACTTAAAAGGCATGAATATAAGAAAAGATTTGTATTTGAAAAGGAGAAATGATGGGTCATACATGATTCCACCTCTATGTTACACTGAGTCTAAAAAAGAGAAACAAACATTTAGTCAATTTCTTAAATTAATTAAGTTTCGTAATGGTTATGCCTTTAATATAGCTTATTGTGTCAATTTTAATAATGAGGGAAAAGTTTCCAAGTTGAAAAGTCATGATTTTCATGTACTTCTGCAACAATTACTTCTTGTTGGAATACATGGCTGCTTGTTGAAGGATGTCTCAACTTTGACAAAATCGGGTGAATTTTTTTAAGAAATTATATTGTAAGACTTAAACACTAGAAGAACATGAGAAAATGGAAAAATACATAACTTTGATTCCATGGAACTAGTTTTCTTGCTATCATTCTTAGTTATGTCTCATTTGGTAATTCACCCACCATACGAGGCAAAACTTTATAGATCAATTGAATTTCAATGGATGTTCCTAATTGAAAGGTAATTTGTATTCATTTCTATATTTTTTATTTTATGATATTATTTAGTAATAAATGTTAAAATTTTATGTTTTTTTTAGGTTTTTAGGCTCTCTTAGGTGCAACGTGCTTAATAGACCTCAAACTAAAGGCTCTATTGTAGAGGCTTATGTATTGAATGAATGCTTGAAATTTTGTTATATGTACTTAAACAACATGGAGACACAATTCAAAAGAGAAGAACATAACTTTGATTTTGATCAAGATGATGGCTTGTTAGTTTCCCCCCAAAAGTAAGCCCACTTAGAATAGGAAATATGAGAAGTTAACTACAAACGAACTTGAAATTGGCCATTTTTACATTTTGAATAACTATGAGGGATTTAATTTTTATTGAGTATTTATATTACTTCTCATTCATTATTTCATATTAAAATTTAGCATTCAACCTCTATTTTCTTACATCAATTTACTTTTTAAATAGAGAGCACACAGTTGAGATTAGAAGCAAAGGTGAGGTTAACGTTAAAGAAAGGCATAAAATAAATTTATCATCATGGTTTCAGAAATGAGCAAGTTATTCATATAATAGTATGAAAAATTGAATATTGTATGTGAGATTATAACATTGACTTTTAGTTATTTTTTTAACAAATGATACAATTATATAATTGAAAATTTCCATAAGCAACTGATAGGTGTAAATTATACTATGTTTTGCTATATATTTAAGTGTGTTTTAAAGTGTTTCTTAGATGAATAATATGTATATAGGCTTATAATTATGTTATTATTAACCTTTTGACGTGAAGACAAATTTTTTGTCGTGAATGGCCCCAATTATTGACCTTCTTCATTCATCCTCCATCTTCTTCATCCTTCAATTTCCTTCTTTCCAATACCCACAAACACATCAAACACCTTTTGAAACATAAAATGAAGATCTAATTCTTGCTCTAAACCAATCAAACAAGTAATACTATTTATTTTTAAGATTTTCTTTAACATTAACCTAGTCTTTTGACGCAAAGACGAACACCTTATCATGAATTTTCCCCGATTACTCAACTAGGTCACGTTGTTTATTTAACTAGATTGGAGTTTCATTCTAGCCTTTTGATATGCTTGGTTAGAGGGTCATTCTAGCTTTTTGACATGAAGAAAATCATTTTATTATGAATGCCCCTAGTTACTAAGCTATAGCACAACTCTCAACTAGCTACTAGCTCTATTTTTAACCTAATTTTATTAAAAAGGGATTGCAGAATATTTATTTTATTTAATACAAAAGCTACAGTAGCATTATATATTTTGCATGCAAGCCTCATATGTGTGGGAAAAAATATACAGGTTGCATTGCTAATGGAGTTATATTTCACATAAAAGAGCATAACAATCACCTTAAAAGCTAAAATTGTAGAGTTATGACAGAGGGATCACATATGGATTATTTTATTTGACTTCTATAGTGTTATCTCTGAAATAATTGAGTTAAATTACATTAAGCATAAAAAGGTTATTCTATTTAGGTGCAAATGGTTTAATCTTGTTGACAAAGTGATTAACAGAAAAGTGAATGACAATATAAATAGCATCAATGTTAGTAACATATGGAATGAAAATGAATCATTTATACCTGTAAGTCAAGTGAAGCAAGTATGTTATCTCAATAACACTATATTGGGAAGCAATTGGAAAGTTGTGCAAAATTTTGAACACCAAAATCTTTTATATTTTTGTGAAAGGGAAAATGCTCCAATGGGTGAAGATTATGATGAAGTATATCAAGAGATTGAATTGTATCTAAATAATGTAGTTCTTGAAATTAACGATGAGGATATATCATCATTCTATAGGAGATATGTTGATCCCAATATACTAGAAGCAATTGAAGTATAAGACAATCTTGTTGTAAAAAAGGATGAAGGCTATATTAAGGATGACTTATATGAAAATGGCGATACTTTCTTTGAATATAATAACAATGAAGAGTTGAATCATAATGTAATTAATAATGGTGATTTTGCAGATCTTGATTATGGAGATTGAAGGTATCATGAAGGTGCTCTTTTTATTGTGTTATTGTAATGTTAGAAACTGATAAATGTATAATTAATCATGTTCATATCCCATATTTGATGTATTTTTGCTTGATATTTTATAATTTTATTGTATTTTGGTTTTAATTTGCTCCAAGTGTGTTTATAGGTTATAATTGTCTTCACAAACTTAAAAGAGAAGATTTCAGATGAAAAATCAATAAGAGATAAAAGGGAGATTTAGAATTATGAACCCTTCATTTTCTATTTTTTTTCTTTCTACTTATGTTTGAATTTGTTTTCTATCATGTGTAACTAAATTTCTTTAGTGTCTAGGTAAGATGAACTCTATGTTTATGCTTTAACATATTTTGATTTTTATTTAATGCAATTGATTTGATTGATCTATTATGATTCGATTACGTGTTTAATATATGTTCTAATATATCCAGATTATTAATATTTCATAATCTGATTTCATAAAATAGAGATTGAGAAATCCTTGCATGAACTACCATAATTGGAAGGAATTGATTGCAACCCTATATATAGGATGATATAAATCCTCTCAATTGGGGTCAAACCTAATAGTAGAATTCACAATTTGGTCAAGCAATCCTATAAACTTTAACCTGACTAATTTGGTTGATAACCTAGGATTAGTTGCTATTATACTCAAGAGGGCTATTAGCATACCATAGGAATTTCCACATTCCCATAGTTAATAAAAAATTGCATGATAAAAGATCAACTAGTTAAGGTTTTTTAGGGGATTCGAAACCTAAACGTTAATTCTCAATATAAGTAATTCCCTAAGTGATTTCTTGTTTCTCTATTCAATATTGCTAATTATTTTATTTTATTTGCTTAAGTTTTATTTTCTTTGATTAAAAACAAAAAAAAATCGAAGACTAAATAATAAGACAAAGGTAATTACTAGTAATTATCATCTTTGTAGGATCAACCGATCTAGCTACAATTATGTTATGTAATTGCAAATAATTCATAATTGACACACTTAAAAATTCAATCAAGAACATTTATTTTATTAATGTAATTAATGTATCATGAAAGTTCTTTGTATATTGGTTATTGTAATATCGGTAACATTTATCTTACTAATATGACTAATGTTTATAATTGAATGTATCTTCATTATGATCATTAAATGTATCATGAAAATGTTTTTTCTATTGGTTATTGTTGTAACATCTCATCACCGATAGGAAGGGTAAAATAGTAATTTAGAATAGGATATGAGAGTTTAAAATTTTGCCTTGATATGTTCATGCATACGCGTACAGGTGAATAATGAATTTTGCACATGTAAATGACTATACATGTATTCATGACATTTCTCGATATTTTGGTCATAAATGTGATTTTTGTGAAAAATATAATTTTTGTGCTTGAAAAGATAATTAGAGGGAGTCTTTGTGAGTTATAAATTTTTTAGGAATTTTAGAATTTTTTTTTGAAAATTTTGGGGTACTTTTTCGGACTAGAAAAAATGCCAAGTGAATGATTGACCGTTCTTGGTAGTAAAAATCTTGTCGATAGCATTGGAAATGAGATACATGATTTTAGGAATTATTAGTTTTAAGGCATTGGAATTTTGGGGAGAAATTGGACTAGAAATTGGAAGTGAATTGGAAGAAGTTAGGTGAGCAAATGAGAGGGTGACATGTGTCACGTACCTAACATGCCACCATATCTACTTAGTTTATTAAAATCTCTTCCTTTCTTTAATCATTCTCGATGCTTCCTTGTAAGACCAAAATTCTTTGTAGTTCTTCATATCCCTAGCCTCCTCTTTTCCTTCTTCTTCGTAGTCTTCTTTCTTTATTGTTCTTTTTGCTCTTTTGCTCATCTTTTCTACCATCTTTTCCTCTTGGCTTACTCTTTTTTTGGTCATTAAAAATCCAAACCTCACCCCCCTTTTAAATGATGATGGTCGTGAGTTTTGAGTGGAAGGTAGAGGATTTAGTGAAAAGGTGAAGAGTTGAAGAATTGGAAGCTTGATAGGTAAGAACATGTTGTATACTATGGTTTTGTAGTTAATTTGTGATGTTTGTACATTAAATTGCATGAAATTGTGTTTTGATTATATGGTTATGTTAATTCCTTGATGATTGGTGATTGATGAGTTAGAAGTTGATAAATGAGATGTCATGTAGTATAGGTGAATTAAGTTGTTTTGGATGGATTGTAATGATGTTAAATGAGTGTTTATTAGAGGAAGATGATTGAGTGTGTGTGCTGCAATTTTGTGGACTAATGTTCAAGGATAGGTTTTGAGATGGTTTGTGGTGGATATATGAGGTGAATTGAGTGTTGGTTGGTTTAGAAATGGTATGGAAGATGTAGAATGTGAGTTAGGTTGTGAATCTGGAAATTTTGTTTTGTGTATGTTTCAATGTTTTGGTCATAACTTTTTATATGCTTATGATATTGAGATGAGATTTGGCTTGAATTAAACTTGAGAAGTTTGGCTAGAATTCTTATGAAGGAAGTTTTGTAAAATTTTGACTTAAAGGGTTCTGAATTTTGCCTTGAAAGTGGGCAATATGTGCAGGATGGATAGTGTCATGGTTGTGATCCTAACATTGAAAATTTGTGACCTGAAACTTTGGGAAATTTTTCTAGGATGATTGAGACAGATTTTGCTAAATTAGTCTTCATGAAAATTGAAGGTTTTCTTGTTAGCTTTCTATCTCCACTAAGTATGACATTTTTTGATTTTGAGGTTGAAAGTTTTGACTTATTAACTTTCATATGGTATTTCAAAGTATTAATGTGCTTTGTGTGTGAAATGTCTCTAAGTATAGGTTTTGTGGTTACTGTACTTTGAAGCCAATTCTGGACTGTTATGGTTTAAATTAGCTCAAGTGGTCTTATGAAAAATTGTAGAGGAATCTCTTAGCATTGTAATGATGTATAATATGCTATTTTTGGCTGTAAGAATTGTAAGTTATGGATTTTTAAAGTATGGATATGGTTTAGGTGATATCTTTATTTAACAATCTTTAACAGGGCAGCCACAATCATGTGAGAAATTGACCTAGTTAAAAGTGGAATTTGCTTCTAAGTCCTAATGAGAATTGTAGCATGTTTTCTGATCTTTTCATTGATAGAAAGCATGGAATTTTTGGACAATGGGATAGGAAGTTATGAGTTTGAGAAGATTGTGGTATTGTTAGGATGACATGTGCAGGGCAGAAACTTTGATTAAGATTTTGATCCATTTAAAGGTTGAATTTGTTAGTAGTGTGTCCTAGGCCAATGGATATTTGTGATTCATGTATTAACATTATGACTTGTTAATAATATATTATGAGGTATTCCTTTATATATGCATGTATTTCGTTTATGTAATGTGATTTACATTCCATGAATAGTATTAGACTTATGTCATCAAGTATGTGACTTGATAGTAAAACCATAAGCGTTATAACACTATTCTAGATCGTCACAGTCGATCATTATTGGTGGAACAATAATGAATTAAGACTAGTATGTGTTACGATTGATGATCACTTTTCTTGATCATGGATATGAGATATCAAATCGAAACATAGAAATATGTTAGAGAACATATATTGGACCGACCCACATAAAGAATACTACATGGTTTCATGTCATTAGTGATTCTTTATATGATTTGACTTTAGTCCTTTGACCTGAAGTCATCATGGTTCCCTACATGAGGAATTTAGTGTTTCGATATTAGACTAAGTTATTTTTAACCGAATAACAAATAGTCTTATGTTGGATACTAAATGAATCATGCGGAGGGATGTGAATGATGTAGATGAGATTTGTACCTCTCTTAAATGAGAGAGATATCATTTGGGCCTCTTGACAAGTGTGGTGAAGAAATGCATGGCCGTGCTCAAATGAATTGATGAAGAGTCATCAATGTCATTTGTTATAATCGATCAACTTGGGATCAAGAAACTATGATTAATCAAAGGTTGATATGTACCATGCCTTGTGATTAATCTTGATATCGTGTTACAAAAGGATGAGCCTATAACCATAGTTCTGAGTTAAATCGGATTATCGATCCTCGTTTGATTTGGGTAGTCATAATGTCTTGCTAGAGGCGCTTATGACTTATGGGCCTTGAAGTGTGATCAAGCCCATTGCCAACATCAAATGAGCCTCTGAGTCGCACACAAAAGAGTAATGTGATCTGGGCTTATTCTCTTGGGCCTAATTTATTAGGTGTTGAATAAATATATTTAGATATATTTATTGGGCTAGATTGAATTAAGTTTTCGGGCTTTTATTATATATGATATAATGGGCCGAAACTTAATAGGGCCTAAATGGGATTAGGGTTTCTCTATAAATAGAGAAGCTTAGGTCTCATTAAGTTAAGGAAGAAGAGACAAAACCCTAGCCGTCATCCGAGAGAAAAATCGTGCGGCGTTCGAAAAGGAGTTTCAGGATGTGCTAGCACACCACAGTCGCAACCCGGATCATGCATACTCGTGTGGATACCGGTAGAGGGCATTCGCGTTTTTGTTAGTAGTGTGCCCTAGGTTAATGAACATTTATGATTCATGTATTAACATTATGATTTGTTAATAATATATTATGAGGTATTTCGTTTCATATATGCATGTATTTCATGTAATGTGATTTACATTCCATAAATGGTATTAGACTTATGTCATCAAGTATGTGACTTGATAGTAAAACCATAAGCGTTATAATACTATTCTAGACTGTCCATGGTCGATCATTATTGGTGGAACAATAATGAATTAAGACTAGTATGTGTTCTGATTGATGATCACTTTTCTTGATCATGGATATGAGATATCAAATCGAAACATAGATATATGTTAGAGAACATATATTGGGTGACCCACATAAAGAATACTACATGGTTTCATGTCATTAGTGATTCTTTATATGGTTTGACTTTAGTCATTTGACTGAAGTCATCATGGTTCCTACATGAGGAATTTAGTGTTTTGATATTAGACTAAGTTATTTTAACCGAATAACATATAGTCTTATGTTGGACACTAAATGAATCATGCGGAGGGATGTGAATGATGTAGATGGGATTTGTACCTCTCTTAAATGAGAGAGATATCATTTGGGCCTCTTGACAAGTGTGACTCAAGAAATGCATGGCCATGCTCAAATGAATTGATGAAGAGTCATCAAATGTCATTTGTTATAATCAGTCAACTTGGAGATCAAGAAACTATGATTAATCAAAGGTTGACATGTACCTTGCCTTGTGATTAATCTTGATATCGTGTTACAAAAAGACTGAGCTTATAACCATAGTTATAGGTTAAATCGGATTATCGATCCTCGTTTGATTTGGGTAGTCATAATGTCTTGCTAGAGGCCGCTTATGACTTATGGGCCTTGAAGTGTAATCAAGCCCATTGCCAACATCAAATGAGCCTACAGGGTCGCACACAAAGAGCAATATGATCTGGGCTTATTCTCTTGGGCCTAATTTATTAGGTGTTGAATAAATATATTTAGATATATTTATTGGGCTAGATTTAATTATGTTGTCGGGCTTTTATTATATATGATATAATGGGCCGAAACTTAATAGGGCCTAAATGAGATTAGGGTTTCTCTATAAATAGAGGAACTTAGGTCTCATTAGGTCAAGGAAAGAAGAGACGAAACCTAGCCGCCAACCAACGAAAAGATCGTGCGGCGTTAGGAAAGGAGTTTCGGGGCGTGCTAGCACACTACTGATACCAAGACCGGATCATGCATGCTCGTGTGGATACCGGTAGAGGGCATTCGCATTTTGCAGTGTCTTGGAATCCGAAAAGAAGCAACCTATCCATGAAAATAAGGTATTTTCGTACATTTTTGGTATTCTCGATTATACTCATGCTGTTGTATGGTCTTTTTCCGCAGTGTATTGTGAATACTTGGACCGTACACGATCCAACAGTTTTGCAGTGTCTCGGAATTCGAAAAAGAAGCAACCTATCCACGAAAATAAGGTATTTTCATACACATTTGGTATTTCGATTATACTTCATGTTGTTGTATGGTCTTTTTCCGCAGTGTATTGTGAATACTCAGACCGTACGCGATCCAACGATGGTATCGAGTCGGTTCTTACGTGTGTCGTTAATATCGTGTTTTGATTACATGTGTTCACGATTTTGGCTTCTGTATAATCGAAAATATGCATGTTTGGATTACATGTGCTCACGGTTTTTTTTGGTTGCGTGATACGAAAGTGTTTTTATTTCATACATGTTCTTTTCGGATTTGTTGATTATCTTGGTACTGATGAGAATATATGACAAGCATGAAGGGTTTGACCGACAGGTGGTGGCTGCTATGGTTTCCACCATGTAAGACATGGATCTGGAATGAGAAACCGCAAGTATTCATGTTGGACAAGGATACTCCAATCATTAGCATCTCTTCGGTCATTAGAAGTGTTCGATCGACCGGTTGGAGAGCGGAGATGGCGTTTCAGTAGCGTTCGTTCGGTCGACTAGTACAAGTTGACCAGTCGACTAGCATCTCTTCCAGTCGACTAGAAGTGTTCCAGTCGACTGGTCGGAAAGCGGAGATGAGCATTTCAGCGAAAATGTTTGTTCCAGTCCACTAGCACAAGTCGACCAGGCGACTATCATCTCTTCCAGTCGACTGACAAGCCCAGCAAGGGCTTCCCTAAACTTGATTGTTCGTTATGTGTTATATATTACGGGTGATGTTACATGTGTTTATTTATATTTTTGAATATTTATATTCATGTGTAAGTTACTATTCTATACTTCTAATATATATATACTCAAGTATGTTATAGTATAGGATTAGAAATAGCATAGTACAAACACCCTTACTAATAGGATTAGTAGTTTTCATAATGTACTAAGAACGACCCTTTTCATAATTTCAAGTTTATATGCCTTCCATAAATCTTTACCAATGTTTATCTCTAGCTTATCCTTATGTGGGTTTTGCCAAAGCAAGGCATGTAGGGATCATCTAGGAAGACATTTGAATAATGGTGCTATTCATAGGTAAAGTATGGTTAAACTTGACTAAGCTATCAAAACGGTTTTTGGGCTTAGGGCATAAGATTGGGTTTTTACATACATGCAGTACATAAGATGTATTTTAACATAAGCCCATCAAGAGTTACATGTGATGTAATTGAAAAGAGTTTTCTACCTAAATAACTAAGTTTTGAGTGTTAAGCCAAAGCTTTCTTAGGACTTAGTGAAATATGGATCTTGTTTCTCCCATTTTTCAATTGAGGGTTATTTATTTGAGTGGGAGCTAATACCTCATAATATATGAATGTTGACCCTTATTGCATAATTTTTGTAGATTATGGCTACTCCATCCACAAACCTTTCTATGCGATCTATCTTAGAAAGAAAAGCAATGGAACAAATTTCCTAGATTGGTATAGGAACTTGAGAATTGTTCTCAAACAAGAAAGAAAGCTTTATTTCTTAGAAGAGCCCATCCCTGAGGAACCACCAGCAAATGCACCTAAGGCTCAAAAGGATGCTTACATGAAGCATATCAATGACTCTACGGATGTGTCATGCCTTATGTTAGGCGCCATGATATCTGACCTTCAGAAGGACTTAGAGGAAATGGAAGCCTATGACATGCTTGCTCAACTGAAAGCTATGTTTCAAGAGCAAGCACGCCAAGAGAGATTTAGAACCACTAAGGCATTGAATTCATGCAAGATGACTCCTGGCACACCCGTGAGTGCTCATGTTCTCAAGATGAAGAGTTACATTCATCATCTTGAGAAATTAGGTGCACTTGTTAGTCGATAATTGGCAACTGATCTTATTCTAGCATCTTTGGTGATGAATATGATCAGTTCATTCTCTTCTAACATGCATAATATGGAGAAGTCCATTGACTAATTGCATGGGATGCTAAAAGCTATTGAAGAGAACTTAAAGGGAAAGGTTAAGACCACCAATGAAGTTCTTGTGGTTGAAAAGGAAAAGCTTTCAAGAAGAAGGGCACAACAAGGACAATGGTAAAGTACCTAACTCCAGTCAAGCCCAAGCCTAAAGCTAAGACTAAGGCACCCGAGGAGGAGTTTGTTTTATTGCAATGAACTGGTCATTGGAAAAGGCTACAAACTCTATTTGGAAGAATCTGAAGAGAAGAAGAATAGTCGACTACTTCTTGGTATGTTTATTATAGAAATCAATTTTACTCCTTCGCATCTTGGGTATTAGATACAGAGCTGCAACTCACATTTACTAATGTGCGAGTCTAAGAAGGACTAGAAGATTGATGTTGGTGAGATCGACTGCGTGTGGGAAATGGAGCAAGAGTTGCTGCTTTATCCGTGGGGACTTATGATCTTATTTTGCCCTCTTGGGCTCATTTTGGAACTCAAAATTGTTATTATGTACCTACTATAAGTAGGAACATTATTTCTTTGCTTGTTTAGAGAATGATGGATTTAAATTTTCTATTGAGAATAGAAGTATTTCCATTTATAAGAATGACATTTTATATGGCATTAGCGTCAATTGAATGGCATTTATACTCTGAACCTTTGAGTTTGTTACAAATGAGCCCATCTGTAACATAAATACCAAGAAGTTTAAATCTAACGATTTGAACCCAACCTATCTCTGGCATTGTCGCTTAGGCCATGTAAATGAAAAACGCATTTCAAAACTCCATCAAGATGGATTCATTGATTCTTTTGAATCTTTTGAGACATGTAATTCTTGTTTACTGGGTAAGATGACAAAGGCCCCCTTCACAGGTAAAGGGGAAAGGGCTAATGAGCTATTGGGCCTTATACATACGGATGTATGTGGTCCTTTTAGCATTGCAGGGAGAGGAGGTTATTTGTATTTCATTACTTTTTCAGATGACTTCAGTAGATATGGGTATGTCTATTTAATGAAGCACAAATCTGAATCTTTTGAAAAGTTCAAAGATTATAAGAATGAAGTACAAAATCGAACTTGGCAAAACAATTAAAATCCTTGATCGATCGAGGAGGTGAATACTTAAGCCAAGAGTTTGATGATTATCTTAAGGATTATGGAATCGTTTCACAATTGACTCCTCAGGAACTCCTCGATGGAATGGTGTTTACGAAGGAGAAATCGAACTCTATTAGATATGGTTCGATTAATGATGAGTCAAACTGGTCTTCCAAAATATTTCTGGGGCTATGCTTTAGAAACAACAGCATTCATATTGAACCGAATTCCTTTAAAGGCTGTAGAAAAGACACCTTATGAGATATGGACTGGGAAGCGTCCCAATTTATCTTTTCTAAAGATTTGGGGTTGTGAGGCTTATGTGAAGCGCCCAATTGCCGACAAATTGGCACCCAAATCTGAAAAATGTTATTTTGTGGGATATCTTATGGAAACTAAAGGATATTAATTTTACATCCCAGCAGAGAACAAAGTGTTGTTGCTCGAAATGGTTTTTTCTTAGAGAAGGAATTTGTTTCCAAAGGAAACAGTGGGAGTAAAGTACAACTTGAAGAAATTCAAGTTTCACAAAATAACATTGAGCCTGAAAAGGAGATTGAAGCGAGCTCACAACCTGTTGATGAGCAATCTTCAACAACACAAGGCCTACGTAGATCTGATAGGATTAAATCATGAGCACGAGAGATATGGATTTCTAGTTCTCGATGATGACAATGTGATGCTCATTGATCATAATGAGCCCACAACCTATCAAAAAGCTATGTAAAGTCCAGAATCTGCTAAATGGTTAGAGGCCATGAAAGCAGAGATGCAATCCATGTACAACAATCAAGTTTGGACTTTGATTGATCAGTCAGATGGCTTGAAGACCATTGGATGCAAATGGGTTTTCAAAAAGAAACTCGACATGGATGGAAATATGCACACTTATAAAGCAAGATTTGTTGCTAAAGGTTATCGACAAGTTCATGGAATTGATTATGATGAGACATTTTCTCCAGTGGTCATGATCAAATCCATTAGAATTCTTATTGCCATAGCTGCATACTACGATTATGAGATATGACAAATGGATGTCAAAACGGTTTTCCTTAATGGAAACTTACTTGAGGATGTATATATGATATAGCCTGAGGGTTTTGTCCATCCTAAGAATTCGGGAAAGGTGTGCAAGCTTCAAAGATCCATTTATGGATTGAAGCAAGCATCGAAAAGTGGAATCTTCGTTTTGATGAAGTTGTCAAAGAGTTTGGATTCATCAAGAATGAAGATGAACCTTGTGTTTACAAAAGGTTAGTGGAAGTCTTGTTGTCTTTTAACTTTATATGTTGATGACATCTTGCTCATTGGAAGCGATATTCCAACCTTCAGAGTGTCAAGATTTGGTTAAGAAGCGTTTCTCGATGAAAGACTTAGGTGAGGCTGCCTATGTTTTAGGCATTAAGATCTATAGAGATAGATCAAGAAAGCTTATAGGCCTAAGTCAGAGTACATACATAGATAAGATATTGAAAAGGTTCAGTATGCAAGATTCCAAGAGAGGATTCTTGCCTATGTCACATGGAATCAAGCTTTTTAAGAAGGATTGTCCTACTTTATGTAAAGAGCTTGAGCGCATGATTAAGATTCCATATGCATCAGCAATTGGATCTATCATGTATGTCATGTTATGTACTCGACCAGATGTCTCATATTCTTTGAGCATAACAAGTAGATACCAATCTAATTATGGTGAGAGTCCTTTGGATAGCGATTAAGAATATCCTTAAGTACTTAAGAAGAACTAAAGATATGTTCTAGTCTATGGAGGACTTGAAGGAGAGCTCGTTATAAATGGTTACAACGATCTTTGGTTTTCGATCGACATAGATGATTTTAGATCGCAATCAGGTTTTGTGTTCTATTTCAATGGAGTGCAGTGAGCTGGAAAAGTTCAAAGTAAGACACTGTTGTTGATTCTACAACTGAAGTTGAGTACATTGTTGCCTCGGATGCAGCTAAGGAAGCTGTATGGATCAGGAAGTTCATTACTGAGCTTGGAGTTGTTCCTAGCATTGTAAGTCCTATAGACCTTTATTATGATAATAATGGGGCTATAGCACAGGCCAAGGAACCAAACTCGCATCATAGATCCAAACACATACTCATACGTTTCTATCTGATTAGAGAGATCATTGGGAGAGGAGACGTGAAGATATGCAAAGTGGGCACATATGACAACATTGCCGATCCACTTACTAAACCTCTTCCACAGCCTAAACATGAGAGTCATACAAGGTCTATGGGTATTAGATATCTGACCGATTAGGCCTAGTGTAAGTGGGAGATTGTTAGTAGTGTGCCCTAGGCTAATAGATATTTGTGATTCATGTATTAACATTATGACTTGTTAATAATATATTATGAGGTATTCCTTTATATATGCATGTATTTCGTTTATGTAATGTGATTTACATTCCATGAATAGTATTAGACTTATGTCATCAAGTATGTGACTTGATAGTAAAACCATAAGCGTTATAACACTATTCTAGGCGTCACTCGGTCGATCATTATTGGTGGAACAATAATGAATTAAGACTAGTATGTGTTACGATTGATGATCACGTTTCTTGATCATCGATATGAATATCAAATCGAAACATAGATATATGTTAGAGAACATATATTGGATGACCCACGTAAAGAATACTACATGGTTTCATGTCATTAGTGATTCTTTATATGGTTTGACTTTAGTCCTTTGACTGAAGTCATCATGGTTCCCTACATGAGGAATTTAGTGTTTTGATATTAGACTAAGTTATTTTTAACCGAATAACAAATAGTCTTATGTTGGACACTAAATGAATCATGCGGAGGATATGAATAGCGTAGATGGGATTTGTACCTCTCTTAAATGAGAGAGATATCATTTGGGCCTCTTGACAAGTGTGGTGAAGAAATGCATGGCCGTGCTCAAATGAATTGATGAAGAGTCATCAATGTCATTTGTTATAATCGATCAACTTGGGGATCAAGAAACTATGATTAATCAAAGGTTGACATGTACCATTCCTTGTGATTAATCTTGATATCGTGTTACAAAAGGATTGAGGCTATAACCATAATTCTGAGTTAAATCGGATTATCGATCCTCATTTGATTTGGGTAGTCATAATGTCTTGCTAGAGGCGCTTATGACTTATGGGCCTTGAAGTGTGATCAAGCCCATTGCCAACATCAAATGAGCCTCTGAGTTACAAAGAGTAATGTGATCCGGGCTTATTCTCTTGGGCCTAATTTATTAGGTGTTGAATAAATATATTTAGATATATTTATTGGGCTAGATTGAATTAAGTTGTCGGGCTTTTATTATATATGATATAATGGACCGAAACTTAATAGGGCCTAAATGGGATTAGGGTTTCTCTATAAACAGAGAAGCTTAGGTCTCATTAGGTTAAGGAAGAAGAGACAAAACCTTAGCCGTCATCCGAGAGAAAAATTGTGCGGCATTCAAAAAGGAGTTTCAGGACGTGGCACACCACAACCGCAACCCGGATCGTGCATACTCGCGTGGATATCGGTAGAGGGCATTCGCGTTTTGCAGTGTCTCGGAATCTGAAAAAGAAGCAACCTATCCATGAAAATAAGGTATTTTCATACATCTTTGGTATTTCGATTATACTTCATGTTGTTGTATGGTCCTTTTCCGCAGTGTATTATAAATACTCGGACCGTACGCAATCCAACAGAATTTGCTTTGCAGTTGTTCATAAAAATTGTATAATATGTTCTTATCTTTCTTTTGATATAAAGCTTGGAATTTTTGGCAGAGGGAATGGGAATATATGATTTTTGGAAGAATGTTGTACTGCTTTGAAAAATTGTGATTAGGCAGAAACTTTGATTGAATTTTTGACACCCTTAGGGATGAAATTGGTTTGTGAGTCCATGAAGGAACTTATAGGGTTTTTTTGATCTTTCTAATGATACCAAATTTGTCACATTTGGACATTTGTGTGTAAAGTTAGGTTTTGTGAAAGAAGAGAGGGAAATAGATACAAATGTGATTTTCTTATAATTGTATTTTTTTGTTCTAATTTGACCCTTTTGCCATCCTTTTGTGAATAATTTTGTCATCCGACCTCCGATTGACTCGATTTTTGTGGCATCGGATTCGTAAGTCATTTAATTGCTCTCCATGAGAATTTTTAAATTTTGGAGATTAAATTGAAAGTGTTGGATTAAATCAAAGTTAAAGGACCGAGCGATTATTTTTCTAGTCCGTGTTTAGCAATAATTGGACCTATAGAGATCCGAATTGAGTGATTTTAGTGTCTATGGATTCCTAATTCATAAAGGCATTTTTCTATCAATGATAGGTTACCTAGGTTACCCTATGTGGACTGGTTTATCGATCGGGAGTTGTAGACCCAAAAGTATGGTCTTTGAAAAATTGCAATAAACATAAATTGCGAGTTTAAGGATTTTAGTGCGGCTAAACCCTGGGCATACCTGAGTTGTGATAACAAAATGGTTTTTGAGATAAAATTTATAGATTGATACTGGGATAGTCATGAACATGCATCGTACATATATGTGCATCAATGAGTATAATTGTGCAAAATTATTAATGTGTGTGCAATGTATTGAATAAATGGGTTGTGCAGGCTAAGAGTTCGCAGTCAGGCGTTTCCAGAATTTGGAAGCAAATGCTAATCTGGAGCGTACTGTGAGTAGACTGAGATGGTCTCATTTCACCCTTTGTTCTATTTTGTTTCATTTTTTCTAAATTGATTGCTGAATGCGGTGAATAATGGTGGGTTTGAGGTTTGCTGTGATTGTGAATTCCGGACAGAAGGTCCGATGATTGTGTACTGGGAAGTTGATTATAGAAGTGCTACTTGTATGTGAATTGCGACCTATGTGCCTACGATGTGACGAATTGGGATACATGTGATTAATTGTGATACATAAATGTTGATTGTGTCATCCATAGGTTGATTGACTGAGACATATGCATACGTGCATAATAATGTGATTAATTGTGGCATATGCATTTCATTCATGAATGTTTAACTAGATAATGACAGTTTTGACCGGAGCAGCCACAAGCTCAACGATTGTATTCGGGCCTCGAGCCTTACAGTGATTTAGAGCCTCGGGCTCAACGATTAATGTGCCCATAGTGGGACAATTCAGGCGCTCGGTCACAACACCGAAATAAATTGAAAGTGTCACATGGGCATTTCATATTCATTTTCTTACATATATTTGATTGAGTGAAGGGCAACATGCCTTATGCTTATGTAAAATAAATGTGTTCTGATGTCGGACTACGATCCGATGACATGTGAAAGTGAGTAGATGTGACTGATGCATTGCGTATGCAAAATAGAAATAAGTAAGAGTATTCAATATGAATATTGTGAATGTGCACTGTGTTGTGTGACTGGGTGAGCCATCGATGATGGTCACTCACTGAGTTCGCAAAACTCACCCAAATTTTGTAATTATTTTTCAGGATCTAGAAGAATACCCCGTTAGGCAACGGGCGTATAGCAACCGCCTGTGAGTGAGAGAAGAGGTCGGGATCAGTTCGCGTCTGCATTAGTGTCTGATAAATTCTGTATAAAATGGTATTTTTTGAATATTTGTACAAATGATTAGGTCAATTTGTAAAGTCAACGGACTAAATTAATTTGTATCTATGAAAAGGGCCCCGTGATCATTGTACTTGCTAGTGGTTGTGTATGTTAATTGATTTCCGCATAATAATATGTTTGTGTTTTCAAAAAGAATTTATACTGAGTTTGGACTGAGTGATGTAGCATGTCACCCTCGCAGGGCACGGACTCGGATATCACCATCGATGTCGGGTTCGAGTCATGCGGGAGTGGGGTATTACATTTAGGTGGTATCAGAGCCCAGAAGTACGAGCTTATATAGGCATTTTCTGAAACATGGGTCAAGTTACATGCATTTAAGTCATGTCATAGCAGACAGTGGTAACTGATCCCTAGTCTGAGTCGTATATGTATGAGTCATATGCATGAGCAGGTGTTAAGTGTTTAAGAGTGAGAAACGTGATGAAAATGTGAGCAAATGAAGGTTTATGGGCAATTTAATAAATCCTCAAATGTGAGATGAATGCGAATGTATTGGCATGGGCTGATTAAGGAAAAAGTGATATCACAATGACTAATGAGATCTAAAGTGTATAAATCAAGTAAACGAAATTCGTTATAGCCTGGAGAGGTCAAATTTGGACATGAGAAGAATATCGGTTAAAAGTGATAAGAGTATGATTTAGCATAAGAATATGTCTATGTGAGATCAAAAGTTCAGGATGACTAGGTATTTATGATTCTGACTTGTATGTCTAATAAAATGGGGATAATTGGAAATGAGAAAAAGTACATGGTTCGATAAGATAGATATAGATTCACTACATTTGTGTTAGTGTGTATTATGGAATATGATATCGATATTGTACCGTAATGTTCTACCTTCGAATGCGATGGAGAAGTGAAGATATTGTCAGGAAGAAGCAGAAATGATGAGATTAAAGTGTACAAACCCGGTTAAAAGAAATAACTTTTCTATGACTATGAAAGGATAGACTTAGATTTGAAATGTGATAAAAGTTATGATTTAGTGTAATAATATGTCTGTGATAATGAGATTACATTTCTTGATGATTTTGCGTCTATAATTCTAAATGGATTGAGAATATACATATGGATGATGAAATAATAGGAACATGATTTTACAAGTGATGATACGTGATACATGATGTGAAGTATGGAGAAAGTTAGAAATGCGCCTAGGTTTGGATTGTATGTATGCATGCGATTATGGAAAAGATGATAAATCAAAGGAGAAGAGTGAATGCACTCAAAATGCTAATTCAATGATTATGATAGGATGTTGTATTAAAAGAAGAGGTAAATACTAGAAAACTGGAGTAGAATCGTTGTCAATATGGGTGTTAATGTGAGGAAAAAGTGCAAGGCACGATATGGGCCTACAAAACTCGATTTCTGTTATGATCATATGGTGAACCCCAACCATAGGCAGGGACAAGAATAGAAATGTTATCTAGAGTAAATTGAAATGTCAATATCATTAGCAATTGTTAATGATTGGAGACTTGATATAAATACATCTCTAGGTAAGATGTAAGGATTTTGGATGGTATATACCAGGGTGTTAGAGTAAATGAAATGGCTTAATGTCTCATTGAGCCTTATTATCGAGGAAAGTACTAAGAGATCACTGAGATAGGGTCAGTAAGTCGGTTAATCCAATTTAAGAATGATCAATGAGGGAACCAATTTGGAAAGAATAAATAGTGAGTCAAAAGTGAACATTGGAGTTACATACATAGTGAAGACTAAAGCATAAGTGTTAGAAAAGACTATTGAGGGTGAATACATTTTGTTGATGTAAAGTATCCAACTATATAAGTGGATTTTAAAGTTTCGAGGTGACTTTCTTGCTAATGTGAGGTGAACTTGGGTCCACATTCTCGTTTGTGTAAATATGTTTGGGAACCATAAATTATACCTGATGAAGATGTTACCAACACAGGAAGTTATGTTTGCAAATAAATTGAAATGTGTGGAGCAACAGGTATGAGTGAACAAACATTAGAATAAGTCAATGTGGAATCACAGGGAATCGAATGAACTGCTGAAATCAGTCGAGAAAAAGGAAGCTCATTGGAAAAAAAACTTGAGAATAACATGTGATAATACTACTACACTGAGGAATTAGTTACTTAAGGAATTACGAGAAATAAACATAAGCACACTGAGTTTGAGGTTATATTTATCAGAGTTAACAATAACCTGATGGTATTATGATACTAACGGCTAAAATGATTCAAGCAACATGATATCAATAAGTGACTATGATCATTGTAGCACCCCCTTACCATAGGAGATGTCTTGGGCATGGTAGGTCATTCCGATACACACCTACGATAAGGGTGCGCTTCTGAACAAACTACCAACTCCACATGGCATCAATGTATTATAAAGCGATAGTATGGAATTCACTAATTTTCAAGACATAACTTTCTCATTTCATATCCTCAAAGCGATAATTTATACAACTGAAAGTGTACATACATGTCTCCAAAAGAAAATCAAACAGAAAGCTAACTAGGTCATCCCTCCAAAAGTGCCACCGGCCAGGCACATGTGCCATGACTTCTCTTGCCAACTCAATCTACACGGGAAAAGTCTATCCGAGCTATGAGTCAAGCTGTCTCGGTCTGAAAAATAATTTGCAATTTTGGGTGAGTTTGCGAACTCGGTGAGAACCATCATCGATGGTTCACCCAATTCATGCATATACACGAGTCACATAATTATTTCACCAAATCACATTCAATAATACCACGAATTATCATATCGATCGAGGAACCAATTTAAATGCATATGAAATGTATATGAGGCGCTTTTCGGTTTATTACATTGTTGTGTTGGCGCTGGCTGTCCCATTAAGGCGCATTACTCGGTGAGCCATAGGCTCTGTATCCTTTAATGGGCTCGAGGCCCGATCACGGCTGACTATAAGCTCTCGTTGGTACTTTCTGTCCTGTTGCCAATTCTTGATCATGCCATTATGCATGAAATGCATATGTCAATATATCAAACCAATAGCGTATCAGATCCAAATTCATATAAGACACTCATAGGCAATCCCATGAAATTCATACATAACACTTCTATATCACGGTCCGGATATTTGATACACTATGGTCCAAATCAAGCAAATCAAACACATATAAATCCTCCATTATCCCCACATGGCATAGTTGCAAAATAGTAAACACATAAAGGTTGAGGAACCAACTAGGTTACTCACCTAATAACTTCAGCGCTAATGCCGGAAGTCTCATAACGTCAAGTGGAGCAGCGGTCCAACCGAGCCTCTAGAAGCGATTGAAATAAATTCACATTACCAATCTGTATAATTAAAACGATCAAATAATGCACATGGAATCCTTAAAACGTGTATAATGCATGTTCATGGCATTCCCGACCCTAAACCACATTTTCAATTTCTAAAAAAAATCCATCAAAAACTTAGAAATCTCATGGCACCGACGGCTCAATTTGGACCTCTATAGATCCCCGATTAAATAAAACAATGCTTACAGAAGAATTACCCGGGCCCACGTCAATTTCTCGTCTAAAAATTCCCAATTTCTCAAATAATGAAATTAAATGTCTTACGAATCCGATGCCTCAAGAATCAGGTCAATCGGAGTTCGGACCAAAAAGTTATGCACGAAAGATTGGAGGAAGGTCAAAAATGGAAGGAAAACCAAATCATTTGCCCTTCACCAAACGCAGTCAGAGGCTCGTGGGTGCGCCTGGGCGCGCACCCAGCCCGCCTGGCTCGCTCGCTGGGCGAGCCCCCCCCTGCTCGCCTGGCGAGCTCCCTCGCTCGCCCGCATGGGCGGGCTGCGCTCCACCCCATGCGACCTCCCTCTCTTTTCTCCAACTTTAACTTAAAACCTTTCCTTGTTCCCCAATACATATCTTTTAGTATACACATCCAAATGACACAAATTTGGATTCGTTGGAAAGGTATTGAGAAATTCTACAAGTTTCATGAAGACCCCGACAAGTAATTTTACCCATAAGGGTGTCAAAAATCCAATCACACCAACTGCCTACACAAAACCAATCACAACAGATCAGTACAATACAAATTCGACAACTTGTCATTTCTTCAGTCACAAATTACCACAAAAATATATTCAGTAAGTTAACAATGTCATCTACTACTCTCATGAACAATCCAACATCAAATTCACTTGCTAACCACCTTAAACAATTCACTGAATGTTGTTGTCCCTGAAATCATGCAATTTGAGCAGTAAATTTATAACCAACATAACTCCCTGTAGACAAGTCATTAAGATCAGAACTTTGTATCCCTGAAAAGATAAAATCCCAAACTTCAATTCTTCCTGAAATAAACAAACTCCAATTCAGCCTCTAACATTTTCAAATCTGTCATGCAAGTTTCTGACCTAAACAACACTTAACATCACAATGTAGGTCCAGATTTTGAAATTCCATATTTCCCACATCTGACCTCCAAATATTATAAGCCATATACAATTTTCAAGATCAATCTGATATATAAAACTCTTCAGTACAATGCAAACCCCAAATCAAATCACAAAAATTCCTAAAATTCCTGCAAACCCGAAAGTGCACTAAATGTGCCAATCCAGCTAAGTTTCAGCCAATGCATAAAAACAGTCATCAGTAATCAGGTCATATCTCCTAACATACAACTCGAAAAATTGCAAGATCAGTGGAAATGGAAAGCTAATTTAATAGGCTACAACTTTCATTAAGACCATTTTCCCTAACTCCAGACCAATTAATTGAGAAAAATCAACAAAACTCATTGGACACATTTGCGGGTACTGTTCACAGACAACAGAACAGCAACTTTCCATGCCAAATTTGGACCTTCTAGCATTATAATTTAACAACACCTATTTCACACTAAAATGAAGCCAACATTTCAAAGTTTCAGTGGCCACTAACCTCACCTCATTTGCATTTCTACACAATTAATTATGATCAAAACAGTACCATAGGTTCAAAACTCAATTTCCAGCATTCAACATTAATCTAACTCCTTTCACTTCTAACATCTATAACACTTCACTAAGCATCAAATTTTACCTCTAATTCATCCACAAGCTCATTTCAACATACACTTCTAGAATTATACATAATTGGCAGCAACCACACAATTCATCTTCCTAAGGTTTTCCATTCATCTAAGCTAACAAACTCAATCCAAACCAAGCCAAATTCAAGGAAAACTATAATCATTTATTCATCATTCATTCATCCATACACAAGCACATAATTACACCCATTAAAACCTACCCTATGATGATCAAGTTCATATATATATAGTCTCCATGCATGCTTCTACCTACCAAAAGCATGTAAACAACTATATTTCTTACCTTAGACAAGTTCACTCTCTAATTCTCCAGTCTTCAAGTCTTTAACCCTCTCCTCTTATACTCTTATAACACCTTAATCACCACCCACAGCTACCCCACTACACATGCTCATCATCACCTTCTCAAGCTTGGTCTTAGATGTGCTCAAAGGAGAAGCAAGAAAAGAACCATAGAGGACCTTATAAGGAATGAGAAGAAGAACTTTGAAGGAGAAGAAGAACACTCACACCAAAGGAATGAATCAAGTTTGGTGAGAAGGTTTTAAGCTATGGAAGAGTTCTTTTCACTCTTTTAATACCCACATCACCGAAACTACAAGGATGGAAGCATTAAATGAAGGATCTAAGTTGGCTAAATATGATTGGCTAATGGTTTTAAAGAAAAGTCAAAGTATCTTTGTTTAATCCAGTCCAAAATGTTACTCCATTTAACTCTAATGACCCTACTTTCAGTCCCAAAATAATATACCCCATATTCTTGTGCCATTGGGTAGTGATCTTTGCTACCGAAAATCGACCGATTCGCCAATTGGCGATTTTACCGGTCCAGGAATTGTCTCCGGAAAAATCCAGAAAAATTCCTAAAAATCCCTAAAAATGTAAAACAATTTATGGCGCAGTTCAAATAATTTTCCAAACTCAATTACCCATTAATTTCACACAGAAGTTTAATTTTAACCTAAGCGGGAAAATGTCATGAGCATGTATACTCGTGCATGTGCAACCAAATCAATACTCATAAAAGCTATATATTGCATGTTCATGCGAGACCTAAGTCAATACTCCTAACCCATCCCAATTTACCAAAATAACCCTTCCTATGGGAGTTGGGATGTTACAATTCTCCCTCCTAATAAAAATTTAGTCCCAAAATTCTTACGATTGATCGAAAAGATGAGGATATTGTCTCCTCATATGCTCCTCGGTCTCCCGGTAGCCTCCTCGGTCAGTGGTTCCTCGAAAGAACCTTTACCGGTGGAATACTCTTATTCCTCAATCTTAATCTGTGACCCGACAATCAATCGGCTCCTCTACATAACTCAGTTACTCGACACCTCAATCTCTGAGCGGAATCACATGAGTCGGATCGGCCGATATCTGCGGAGCATACTCACGTGGAAGGCGTCATGCAACCGAGACATCTCACTCGGCAAAGCTAACCGATGGGCCAAAGGTCCTATCCTCCGGTGATCTCATACGGACCAATGTACCTAGGCTCAACTTGCCCTTCTTGCCAAATCTCGGTACACCTCGCCACGGTGACACCGTAAGAAAACTCTGTCGCCTACATCATACTCCATCTCCCTCTTATCTTTGATCCACATAGCTCTTACGCTTTATCTGAGCAGCTTGATGCGACTCAATCACTTCACCTTATCCACAGTATCTGAATCACTCGGGACCCTCAATCATCCTCCACCCTCTTCATCCCAATACAAAGCGATCTACACGGTCGCCCATATAACGCCTCATAAGGTGCCATCCCGATGCTCTTGTGAAAATGGTTATTGTATGCAAACTCAATCGGGGCTGAATCTCGATCCCATGCTCCTCTGAACTCCAATACACATGCCCAAGCATATCCTCAACAGTTTTAATCGTCCTCTCACTCGCCCATCATGCGAGGATGAAAAGGCATCTTGAAGTTCACTAGTCCCCATGTGATCGCAAACTCTGCGAACCTCGAAGTAAATCTGGGATCCCATCGGACACTATCGACCTTTGGGACCCCATGCGGTCTCACTATCTCAGCCACATACTTACGGGCCAATCGATCCATGGTATTAGTCTCCCTCATTGGCAAGAAATGGGCCGATTTAGTCAACCGGTCCACTATGACCCAGATAGCATCATCTTTGCCTCGGCGTCTAAGCAACCCCATAATAAAATCCATAGTAATTGTTCCCATTTCCACTCCGGAATGGGCAGCGAATGAAACTTCTCTTGGAGCTCGGTGCTCGACCTTAACTTTCTTGCACGTCAAACATCTAGATACAAAATCAGCTACACCTTCTTCATATCGAGCCACCGAAGCGTTGCTTGTGGTGTTATACATCTTGGTAGTACCGGGATGCATAGCATAAGTGGCCATATGAGCCTCCTCAATATCTCTCGCCTCGGATCATCCACATCGAGCACAGAGCCTCTGTCCTAACCATAAAGTCTCGTCTCTCAAAACAAAACCAGAACTCGAATTAGCTTTTACTCTCTCCATCAGCCTCACCATAACAGGATCCTTGTCCTGAACTCTCCTGATCCTGTCCAGTAGCATTGGTCTCAGTCTCAAAGTAGCCAATAACACTCCATCCCGATCCAGATTCAACTGCACATTCAAAGCCCTCAATGAATCAAATTAAGCAACCTCATTGCACGAATAAAGCTGTACTAGAATGTGACTTTCTACTCAGAGCATCAGCCACTACATTGGCTTTCCCCGGGTGATACTCGATGGTGCAATCATAATCCTTCAGTAACTCCAACCATCTCCTCTGTCTCAAATTTAACTCTTTCTGGCTCAACAGGTACCTCAAACTCTTATAGTGCATGAAGATCGAAAGGTCTCACCATCTGAGTAATGCCTCCAAATCTTCAGTGCAAACACAACTGCAGCTAATTTCCAAATCATGACCAGGATAGTTTACCTCATGAGACCTCAACTGTCTCGAGGCATAGGCAATGACTCTACCATGCTGCATCGAACACATCCCAATCCCTGATGTGATGCATCGCTATACACCTCAAATCCTCCAGGTCCCAGATGGAATAGCCAACACCGTGCGATGGTCAGCCGATGTTTGACTCCTCAAAGCTCCTCCGCACTCCTCACTCCATCCGAAGGTACATTCTTCCTCGAAGTTTTGTCGAGAGGGGCTGAGATCAATGAGAACCCCTCGACAAACCTCCGGTAATAACCTGCTAATCCGAGGAAGCTCCGAATCTCAGACACATTCCTAGGAGCCTCCCACTTCAGCACCGCCTCAACCTTACTAGGACCCACCTGAATACCCTCTCCAGTCACTATATGCCCCAAAAATATCACCTGATCCAGCCAAAATTCACACTTACTGAATTTGGCATACAACTGTCTCTCCTTCATCGTACGTAATACAATCCTCAAGTGCTCACTATGCTCACATGCATTCCTCGAATATACTAAAATGTCATCAATAAAAACAATAACAAAGCTGATCCGGTAGGCTGAAATACCTTATTCATCAAGGCCATGAAGGCTGGGGGCATTAGTCAACCCAAGCGGCATCACTAGAAACTCGAAATGCCCATACACGCTCCTAAAAGGCGCTCTTAGGCACATCGGCCTCTGCAATCTTCAATCGATAATAACGGATCGCGAGATCTAACTTGGTGAACACAGAGCTCCTCGCTGTCGATCAAATAAGTCATCGATCCTAGGCAGTGGATACTTATTCTTCACTGTCACCCGATTCAGCTGTCTGTAATCGATGCAAAGCCTCAAAGTTCCGTCTTTTTTCTTCACAAACAAAACTGGAGCTTCCCATGGTGAGACACTAGGTCTAATAAACCCTTCTCCAACAACTCCTGGAACTGAGCCTTAAGCTCCCTCAGTTCCACAGGTGCCATCCTATATGGAGGTATAGATATAGGAGCGATGCACAACGAGGTCAATAGTAAACTCGTCTCCGATCCGTGGCAAACCCAGAACTCATCGGAAACACATCTGAAATTCCCTAACCACGGAATATCCTGCCTCTGCTTTCAACTCTGGTGTCAACCACATGAGCCAAATATGCCTCATGACCTCCTGCATCAATCTCGGGGCACTAAGGAAAGAGATCATCCGGTGGCATTTGCTGACTAACTCCTCTGAACACTTTGCTCTAGTGACCAGAGACCCCAAACAACCTCCTTGGTATAGCAGGTCCATAATAGCCCTATGGGCGTCGGCGATCCATCCCAGAATGACATCGATCTCTCTCGGAGGCAACACTATAAGGTGCACTTGAAACACGGCTTGATCAATCTGGATCGAGCATCCCTGCAGACCTCTCTAATGCGATAGTAGTACCTGAGGTGTGTACTCACCTCTAGCCCATCTGATAACCTCTCCCTATCCCCATGCAACTAGATGCCATATGAGGTGCGATAAAAGAATCGTGGATCCGGGATCCAAGAATGCAACGCCTCAATATCGAAATAAGTAACATACCGGCCACAACATCGGGGAATCTGGGCCTCCGCCTCGTCATGGCGTAGACCACGGCTCAGGATCGTGGTGTGCCCCACCCTCGGTCCTCACAAAGGATCCTCTACTACTACCACGGCCTCTACCTCGGCCTCTCTGCGACCGATCCACGTCCGGATCCACCCACTCTACTCTGCATGCAGTGGTGCTACTCCCACTCGCCACTACCGGCAGTGAGCTCCCAATGTGGTGGGCAATCCGAATCGATGATCCATGGAGCCGCATTTAAGGCAAGCTCAGGTCAATCGCCAAGACTCTCAAAATGTCTCTTCTCACGGTGCTCACAGAATGGGGCATCGCCCAAAACCTCTGCCACTACCACCGCCATCGCCACTACCGATCATGCAAATCTACCTCTCTCGCCCAAACAGGTATGCGGACCCTCACGAAGATCTAAAGGTCCTGCTGGCGCGCTAAAACTCTACCAGAGCTACCACAGAGTGTCACTAACTCTCTTCCTCTGGACCCAGAACCCATCTCTACCTCTGCCTCCTCACTAATCGCTCTACTCTCAAAGCGGCGGCTCTCAACTCTATAAAGAGCCCATATCGAGCAGGCGGTCCGGCGCGGATCTCCAATTCAACCCCATCTCAAACCTCAGACACCTATCGCCTCGGTGGAAACTACAATGGCAGATACCCCATCAACTCATTAAACCTCACCTCGTACTCGCCATTTGTCATCCTACCACCTCAATTCTAAGAATTCCTGCATCTTCATTTCCAGGTACACCTTGGGCATATAGTTATCTCTGAAAGTCCTCAAAAAGTCTGCCCGTGTCGATAAGCAAGGCACAGGTGGTAACTTGCCGGAGCAGTCTTCCACCATGTATAAGTGGGGCCTGCAGAAGAATCTTGCATAATCGAACCTCTCATCGAGTTCGCATCCATCTGTCGAGAACTCTCTCGGTCCTCTCCGGCCAACTCTCGGCCTCGGTAGAGTGCATCTTGCCATAGAAGTCGACGGCCCGCCACGCAAACAAATCATATCTCCTCTCCGTCTCACGGGGACTCTAGGAGGTAACTCCTCGGATCGAGGCACCGGGACTCTCTGCTAGCTCAACAGATCCTCAGTCAATTGGTTGATCTATCGATCACCAAATACGGATGACCTATAACAAACAAGAACTCGATCGGTTTATCCGTTTCTCACAATAATTGAAGCCTAATTATATACTAGTCCCAGCAGATGCCAAACCATGCTACGATACTACTTAATGTAGCACCCCTTACCATAGGAGATGTCAAAAGCGTGTAGGTCATTCCGATACACACCCTACGATAAGGTGCGCTATTGAACAAACTACCAACTCCACATGGCATCAATGTATTATAAAGCGATAGTATGGAATTCACTAATTTTTCAAGACATAACTTTCTCATTTCATATCCTCAAAGCGATAATTTATACAAGCTGAAAGTGTCATACATGTCTCCAAAAGAAAATCAAGCGAAGCTAACTAGGTCATCCCTCCAAAAGTGCGGTGACCGACACATGTGCCATGACTTCTCTTGCCAACTCAATCTACACGGCAGAAAAGTCTATCCGGAGCTATGAGTCAAGCTGTCTCGGTCTGAAAAATAATTTGCAATTTTGGGTGAGTTTGCGAACTCGGTGAGAACCATCATCGATGGTTCACCCAATTCATGCATATACGAGTCACATAATTATTTCACCAAATCACATTCAATAATACCACGTAATTATCATATCGGTCGAGGAACCAATTTAAATGCATATGAAATGTATATGAGGCGCTTTTCGATTTATTACATTGTTGTCGAGGCGCTGGCTTGTCCCATTAAGGCGCATTACTCGGTGAGCCATAGGCTCTGTATCACTGTGGGCTCGAGGCCCAATCACGCTGAGCTATAAGCTCTCGTTGGTACGCTTCTCACAATGACCAATTCTTGATCATGCCATTATGCATGAAATGCATATGTCCAATATATCCAAACCAATAGCGTATCAGATCCAAATTCATATAAGACACTCATAGGCAATCCCATGAAATTCATACATAACACTTCTATATCACAGGTCCGGATATTTGGACACTATGGTCCAAATCAAGCAAATCAAACACATATAAATCCTCCATTATCCCCATGGCATAGTTGCAAAATAGTAAACACATAAAGGTTGAGGAACCAACTAGGTTACTCACCTAATAACTTCAGCTAATGCCGGAAGTCTCATAACGTCAGTGGAGCAGCGGTCCAATGAGCCTCTAGAGCAATTGAAATAAATTCACATTACCAACTGTATAATTAAAACGATCAAATAATGCACATGGAATCCTTAAAACGTGTATAATGCATGTTCATGGCATTCCCGACCCTAAACCACATTTTCAATTTCTAAAAAAAATCCATCAAAAACTTAGAAATCTACTGGCACTGACGGCGCTCAATTTGGACCTCTATAGATCCCCAATTAAATAAAACAATGCTTACAGAAGAATTACCCGGGCCCACGTCAATTTCTCGTCTAAAAATTCCCAATTTCTCAAATAATGAAATTAAATGTCTTACGAATCCGATGCCTCAAGAATCAGGTCAATCGGAGTTCGGACCAAAAAGTTATGCACGAAAGATTGGAGGAAGGTCAAAAATGGAAGGAAAACCAAATCATTTGCCCTTCACCAAAACAGCGTAAATGAGCTCGTGGAGTGCGCCTGGGCGCGCACCCAGCCCGCCTGGCTCGCTCGCTGGGCGAGCCCCCCCCTGCTCGCCTGGCGAGCTCCCTCGCTCGCCCGCATGGGCGGGCTGCGCTCCACCCCATGCGACCTCCCTCTCTTTTCTCCAACTTTAACTTAAAACCTTTCCTTGTTCCCCAATACATATCTTTTAGTATACACATCCAAATGACACAAATTTGGATTCGTTGGAAAGGTATTGAGAAATTCTACAAGTTTCATGAAGACCCGACAAGTAATTTTACCCATAAGGGTGTCAAAATCCAATCACACCAACTGCCTACACAAAACCAATCACAACAGATCAGTACAATACAAATTCGACAACTTGTCATTTCTTCAGTCACAAATTACCACAAAAATATATTCAGTAAGTTAACAATGTCATCTACTACTCTCATGAACAATCCAACATCAAATTCACTTGCTAACCACCTTAAACAATTCACTGAATGTTGTTGTCCCTGAAATCATGCAATTTGAGCAGTAAATTTATAACCAACATAACTCCCTGTAGACAAGTCATTAAGATCAGAGCTTTGTATCCCTGAAAAGATAAAATCCCAAAATTCAATTCTTCCTGAAATAAACAAACTCCAATTCAGCCTCTAACATTTTCAAATCTGTCATGCAAGTTTCTGACCTAAACAACACTTAACATCACAATGTAGGTCCAGATTTTGAAATTCCATATTTCCCACATCTGACCTCCAAATATTATAAGCCATATACAATTTTCAAGATCAATCTGATATATAAAACTCTTCAGTACAATGCAAACCCCAAATCAAATCACAAAAATTCCTAAAATTCCTGCAAACCCGAAAGTGCACTAAATGTGCCAATCCAGCTAAGTTTCAGCCAATGCATAAAACAGTCATCAGTAATCAGGTCATATCTCCTAACATACAACTCGAAAAATTGCAAGATCAGTGGCAATGGAAAGCTAATTTAATAGGCTACAACTTTCATTAAGACCATTTTCCCTAACTCCAGACCAATTAATTGAGAAAAATCAACAAAACTCATTGGACACATTTGCGGGTACTGTTCACAGACAACAGAACAGCAACTTTCCATGCCAAATTTGGACCTTCTAGCATTATAATTTAACAACACCTATTTCACACTAAAATGAAGCCAACATTTCAAAGTTTCAGTGGCCACTAACCTCACCTCATTTGCATTTCTACACAATTAATTATGATCAAAACAGTACCATAGGTTCAAAACTCAATTTCCAGCATTCAACATTAATCTAACTCCTTTCACTTCTAACATCTATAACACTTCACTAAGCATCAAATTTTACCTCTAATTCATCCACAAGCTCATTTCAACATACACTTCTAGAATTATACATAATTGGCAGCAACCACACAATTCATCTTCCTAAGGTTTTCCATTCATCTAAGCTAACAAACTCAATCCAAACCAAGCCAAATTCAAGGAAAACTATAATCATTTATTCATCATTCATTCATCCATACACAAGCACATAATTACACCCATTAAAACCTACCCCTATGATGATCAAGTTCATATATATATAGTCTCCATGCATGCTTCTACCTACCAAAAGCATGTAAACAACTATATTTCTTACCTTAGACAAGTTCACTCTCTAATTCTCCAAGTCTTCAAGTCTTTAACCCTCTCCTCTTATACTCTTATAACACCTTAATCACCACCCACGGCTACCCCACTACACATGCTCATCATCACCTTCTCAAGCTTGGTCTTAGATGTGCTCAAAGGAGAAGCAAGAAAAGAACCATAGAGGACCTTATAAGGAATGAGAAGAAGAACTTTGAAGGAGAAGAAGAACACTCACACCAAAGGAATGAATCAAGTTTGGTGAGAAGGTTTTTAAGCTATGGAAGAGTTCTTTTCACTCTTTAATACCCACATCACCGAAACTACAAGGATGGAAGCATTAAATGAAGGATCTAAGTTGGCTAAATATGATTGGCTAATGGTTTTAAAGAAAAGTCAAAGTATCTTTGTTTAATCCAGTCCAAATGTTACTCCATTTAACTCTAATGACCCTACTTTCAGTCCCAAAATAATATACCCCATATTACTGTGCCATTGGGTAGTGATCTTTGCTCTAGAAAATCGTAGATTCGCGATTGGCGATTTTACGATCGAGAATTGTCTCCGGAAAAATCCAGAAAATTCCTAAAAATCCCTAAAAATGTAAAACAATTTATGGCGCAGTTCAAATAATTTTCCAAACTCAATTACCCCATTAATTTCACACAGAAGTTTAATTTTAACCCTAAGCCGGAAAATGTCATGAACGCATGTATACTCTGTGCATGTGCAACCAAATCAATACTCATAAAAGCTATATATTGCATGTTCATGCCAAGACCTAAGTCAATACTCCTAACCCATCCCAATTTACCAAAATAACCCTTCCTATGGGAGTTGGGATGTTACAATCATATTGACAACGGAAGATGAAATTTGAATATTTGCGGAATATATGTAAGATGCATTAATGATGAAGGTAAAAAGAATTTATGAGGAATTCATAACCCCAATGTTAATTATACCGCTTCGATTTGGCGATTTTGCTGTATGTGACAAAGTTTCCCATGAGAGATTAAGATACAATCTATTGCAATAGTAAAGTGATTTTGTGTACCTAAGGACAATTGTAGTCTCATGAGCTGAATTTGGATACATGACTTGAAAGATGCTGTAATAGTAATGGGCTTGAAGGCTTGGAAACATGATGTGTAAAGAAATGTTTTGGATATACGTATGAATAGACAGATTAGTAGAGATTGAGGTAAAAATTGAATTGGGATTAAAAGGATTGTGTAGACGAATATGTCCTAATAATAACATCAGTTTTGCAAAAAGGGATTAGGAAGGCCCAAAGTGAGGATTTAAGGGATTATGATTGGATTAAAAAGTATGTGTACTACCTGATAAAGAGATATCCTCGAAAGAGCACTTGGCGACTAAGAATATCGAACTGAGTGATTACATGTTCGAGTTCCTTGTAGTCTTGATTATTAAAGACATGTGTAAAGCTTATATGTTTAGAATGCATCAGTATATAGATTAATGTATAGTGCAAAGTAACTATAGACATAATCATCATTATCCTGGTGATACCATTAAAGGCGTCAGACGACAAAAAGAGTCGTTCAACCTGAGTAAAAGCCAGAACAAATTTGGGATACCGTTAGTGAGTGAAATGAATTTGGAATCTGAAGAAAGTGGTTTGAGAAAAACGAATGAATTATGGTGGATCACATCGAAGTTGTGAAAATATTGAGAAAGATTTGAAGGTTCAGTGTACTAACACCGATGAGAAGTGAAACAGATGATTTGTCTTTGAGTGTATCACCTTTGTCAAGGTGTAATCTATATAAAACTATGGCGATAATAGGATTATGGATCTATGAGTTGTTTTATGGTTAGTATTGTTATAATCCGATATATGTGTTGTTGAGACTGAAAGTGAAATTTTGAGTAATCTGAAACTCATCAAGGAAATAATTAAACGAGTGTTATATCAAATCAAGGGATTGATAGACCTTTTTAAAATTGTCAACTGTGGTCTCTTGAAAGAAAGTAATCGAGTAGAGAAGTGATATAGGAAACGGAGGAGTGTATGAGATGATAGTACTCCTACCTTATTCAGTATAATAAATTATTTCGCGGATGAAATTTTTGTTAGGAGGGGAGAGTTGTAACATCCCATCACTGATAGGAAGGGTAAAATAGTAATTTAGAATGGGATATGAGCGTTTAAAAATTTTCCTTGATATGTTCATGCATACGCATACAAGTGAATAATGAATTTTACACATGTAAATGACTATACATGCATTCATGACATTTCCCGGTATTTTGGTCATAAATGTGATTTTGTGAAAAAAATGATTTTTGTGCTTGAAAAGTTAATTGGAGTGAGTCTTAGTGAGTTATAAATTTTTGAGCAATTTTAGAAAATTTTCTGAAAATTTTGGGGTACTTTTCCGTACTAGGAAAAATGCCAAGTGACAGACTGACTGGTTACTGGTAGTAAAAAGTACTGCCCAATGGCACTGGAAATGAGATACATGATTTTAGGAATTATTAGTTTTAAGCCATTGGAATTTTGGGGAGAAATTGGACTAGAAATTGGAAGTGAATTGGAAGTAGTTAGGTGAGCAAAAGAGAGGGTGACATGTGGCAAGTGACATGTGTCACTTGCCTAACATGCCACCATATCTACTTAGTTTATTAAAATCTCTTCCTTTCTTTAATCATTCTCGATGCTTCCTTGTAAGACCAAAATTCTTTGTAGTTCTTCATATCCCTAGCCTCCCCTTTTCCTTCTTCTTCGTAGTCTTCTTTCTTCCTTGTTCTTTTTGCTCTTTTGCTCATCTTTTCTACCATCTTTTCCTCTTGGCTTGCTCTTCTTTTGGTCATTAAAAATCCAAACCTCACCCCCCTTTTAAATGATGATAGTCGTGAGTTTTGAGTGGAAGGTAGAGGATTTAGTGAAAAGGTGAAGAGTTGAGGAATTGGAAGCTTGATAGGTAAGAACATGATGTATACTATGGTTTTGTAGTTAATTTGTGATGTTTGTACATTAAATTGCATGAAATTGTTATTTGATTATATGGGTATGTTAATTCCTTGATGATTGGTGATTGATGAGTTAGAAGTTGATAAATGAGATGTCATGTAGTATAGGTGAATTGAGTTGTTTTGGATGGATTGTAATGATGTTAAATGAGTGTTTATTAAAGGAAGATGATTGAGTGTGTGTGCTGCAATTTTGTGGACTAATGTTCAAGGATAGGTTGTGAGATGGTTTATGGTGGATATATGAAGTGAATTGAGTGTTGGTTGGTTTAGAAATGGTATGGAAGATGTAGAATGTGAGTTAGGTTGTGAATCTGGAAAATTTTCTTTGTGTATGTTTCAATGTTTTGGTCATAACTTTTTATATGGTTATGTTACTGAGATGAGGTTTGGCTAGAATTAAACTTGAGAAGTTTGGCTAGAATTCGTTTGAAGGAAGTGTTGTCCAATTTTGACTTAAAGGGTTCTAAATTTTGCCTTGAAAGTGGGTAATATATGCAGGATGGATAGTGCCATGGTTGTGATCCTAACATTGAAAATTTGTGACCTGAAACTTTGGGAAATTTTTCGAGGATGATTGAGACAGATTTTGCTAAATTAGTCTTCATGAAAATTGAAGGTTTTCTTGTTAGCTTTTTATCGCAACTAAGTATGATATTTTTCCATTTTGAGGATGAAAGTTTTGACTTGTTAACTTTCAGATGGTATTTCAAAGAATTAATGTGCTTTGTGTGTGAAATGTCTCTAAGTATAGGTTTCGTGGTTACTGTACTTTGAAGCCAATTCTGGACTGTTATGGTTTAAATTAGCTCAAGTGGTCTTATGGAAAGTTGTAGAGGAATGTCTTAGCTTTGTAATGATGTATAATATGATATTTTTGGATGTAAGAATTGTAAGTTATGGATTTTTAAAGTATGGATATGGTTTAGGTAATATCTTTATTTAACAATTTTTAACAGGGCAGCCACAATCATGTGAGAAATTGACCTAGTTAGAAGTGGAATTTGCTTCTAAATCCTTCATGAGAATTGTAGCATGTTTTCTAATCTTTTCATTGATAGAAAGAATGGAATTTTTGGACAATGGGATAGGAAGTTATGAGTTTGAGAAGATTGCGGTACTGTTAGGATGACATGTGCAGGACAGAAACTTTGATTGAGATTTTGACTCATTTAGAGGTTGAATTTGCTTTCAAGTTCTCATAAAAGTTGTATAATATGTTCTGATCTTTCTTTTGATTTAAAGCTTGGAATTTTTGACAAAGGGAATGGGAAGATATGATTTTTGGAAGAATGTTGTATTGCTTTGGAAAATTGTGATTAGGCAGAAACTTTGATTGAATTTTTTACACCCTTAGGGATGAAATTGATATGTGAGTCCTTGAAGGAACTTATAGAGTTTTCTGTGATCTTTCTAATGATACCAAATTTGTCACATTTGGACATTTGTGTGTAAATTTAGGTTTTATGAAAGAAGAGAAAGAAATGGATACAAATGTGATTTTCTTAGAATTGTATTTTTTTGTTCTAATTTGACCCTTTTGCCATCCTTTTGCGAATAATTTTATCATCCGACCTCCGATTGATTCGATTTTTGAGGCGTCAGATTCGTAAGTCATTTAATTGCTCTCCATGAGAACTTGTGAATTTTGGAGATTAAATTGAAAGTGTTGGATTAAATCAAAGTTAAAGGACCGAGCGATTATTTTTATAGTCTGTGTTTAGCAATAATTGGACCTATAGATATCCGAATTGAGTGATTTTAGTGTCTATGGATTCCTAATGCATAGAGGCATTTTTCTATCAAGGATAGGTTACCTAGGTTACCCTATGTGGACTGATTTATCGATCGGGAGTAGTAGACCCGAAAGTATGGTCTTAGAAAAATTGCAATAAAATTGCGAGTTTAAGGATTTTAGTGCGGCTAAACCCTAGGCATACCTAAGTTGTGATAACGAAATGGTTTTTGAGATAAAATTTATACATTGATACTGGGATAGTCATGAATATGCATCGTACATATATGTGCATCAATGAGTATAATTGTGCAAAATTATTAATGTGTGTGCAACGTATTGAATAAATGGGTTATGCAGGCTAAGATAAGAGTTCGCAGTCAGGCGTTTCCAGAATTTGGAAGCAAATGTTAATCTAGAGCATACTGTGAGTAGACCGAGATGGTCTCATTTCACCATTTGTTCTATTTTGTTTCATTTTGTCTAAATTGATTGCTGAATGCGATGAATAATGGTGGGTTTAAGGTTTGTTGTGATTGTGAATTTCGGACAGAAGGTTCGATGATTGTGTACTGGAAAGTTGGTTATAGAAGTGCTACTTGTATGTGAATTGCGACCTATGTGCCTATGATGTGACTAATTGGGATACATGTGATTAATTATGATACATAAATGTTGATTGTGTCATTCATAGGCTGATTGATTGAGACATATGCATATGTGCATAATAATGTGATTAATTGTGGCATATGCATTTCATTCATGAATGCTTAACTAGATAATGACAGTTGTGACCGGAGCAGCCACCGAGAGCTAAATGCTCAACGATTGTATTCGGGCCTAGAGCCCCACAGTGATTTAGAGCCTCAGGCTCAACGATTAATGTGCCCATAGTGGGACAGTTCAGGCGCTCGGTCACAACACCGAAATAAATTGGAAAGTGTCACATGTGCATTTCATATTCATTTGCTTACATATATTTGATTGAGTGAAGGGCAACATGCCTTATGCTTATGTGAAATAAATGTGTTCTGATGTCGGATTATGATCCGATAACATGTGAAAGTGAGTAGATGTGACTGATGCATTGCATATGCATAATATAAATAAGTAAGAGTATTGAATATGAATATTGTGAATGTGGGCTGTGTTGTGTGACTGGGTGAGCCATCGATGATGGTCACTCACTGTCATAACAAAGTAAAAATAATATTCTGCCTTCAAATCATACAAAACAACTTCATTACACTCAAACAACAACAAAGCTACTAATATAGGTTTCATTAATACCTTTAACTAGACTTATGCTCTAATACATATTTATATATTCTAATATTTTCTTATCATTATTCATTTTTATTAGTTTTCCAATGCTAGTATTAGAAAAAGGTAGTGGTAAAACTAGATGTTGTGAATTGTAACAAATGAATGTTGTAATGAATTGTAACATATCAATATAGATCGATATTTAGCAAGGTCATCCTATAAATAAGGTCCAATCTATGAAATTGTCAAGTGAGTTGGGGATTATTACAAAAACATAATTACCTTGTCCAAAACATGTTAAGGACTTGATGGAAGACAACTTGCATGAAAATGCTTTAGAAAAAGTTACAATAATTATACAAAATCTTTAACTTTCTGCAATATTGTTTCAATGAGTTTAAGATTAATTACATTTTTACTTATTGTTCACAGTTGAAATTAAATATTATGGTTTTTGAGTACCTAATGTTTCAAATTGTGTTACTTCATTATTGAAACAAAAGATTAATAATCACCGTTTCGAGTTGCATAAGTATTATAAATCTTTCCCTTCTGATGTGGAGGAACAAAGTCATGTTTTCAATCAAATTTCAAAGAAAATTGAAATAGTTTGTGTGATTTTTGGGTTGACCCGAAAGTTTAGGTTTTTTTCTTTACCTTCACATTTGCTTGCATTAAATCTTGTTAGATGATTTAATGACTAAGTTATTTTTTTCTTTATTTAGGAAAATAGTGAGAAAGTAAGGGTCAATAGATCAAAAATGGAAACACCTAATACTTAAGGGTCAAAGTTATATGTAGTTGTTTGAAATGAATATGTAAGATTTATGTTTGCAAGTTAAACTTAAATTATTAAGCACTACATTATTTATTGTGACTATTTTTCATAAAATAGTGTGAGAAGGAGCTACATGGACAAGAGTGTGATAGGAACATATCATATAAAGTTACTCAATTTAAGGAAGGTCAAGGATGAGTGTCAGAAGAAGTAGAAAACAACTATATAAGTAGAAAAGTTTGTTCAATATTTTTGTTCATTTATTAATATAGAAGTAAGTAGTAATATGTGGAATGAAAATTGGTTTTCTTTTTTTTTCAATTTTAAATAAGATGCAGGAGTTATTAGAGAAGTCTATGTTTGAAGGGAATGAGCTTGATGTAAAAGAAATTTGTGAATAGTACGGAGAACTCATTCTGGCTATATGAAAAGCCTTGTCTATAACCCTAAGCCAAATGTTTCAACCTCAACATATAAAACAATCATTGAACACCTTTAATAGGAAAACAACAAGATTAAGTTTACATTACAAGATAAAGTAATCAGGGGAAAAGAAACTTAAGCAATATTTATTCAAAAGATTATTTGGCTTGGATTATGATAGAAATGAAGAGGAAAATGAACGATCTTAATTCTATCTCTTATACTTTTTCTATCACTTCCTACATGTACTATAATTTAATTTTAATACCTTTTTCTTGGTGTATAGAATAGATGAAGATGTAATAGATAAGTGATTATGTTTTGAATGTAAAGTTATAATGTTTGTTTTAATCGTAACCAAATACTTACTATATCAATACTCAAAATATTGTAATTGATTTTAACTAATCTTTTGGATAATTATAGCTTCATGGATATGGATAATACTAGGTAGTCATTTGAGTTATACTGTAATATTTTTGTAATATGAGCATTTTCTCAATTTGTCAAATATATTCTATATTTTCAAGTAACCCTTTATTTATTATTTTGTCTATAAGAATTTCTAAAGTTGTCATTAATATCTTTTACGAGAGCAAATGATCATCCTTTAATGTTATATTCTTTTGTTAGTATAATTTAATGATATTTATATAATTTTACTTTATATATTCAATGCTTGACATTTTGAATTAATAATATTTTTCGACGATTAATTTTATAATAATAAGCAAATAATTCAAAACACAAATATGTCAATATATTATATACAAAACATATTGTTCATTATCATATATTAAAAACATAACAAATAACATGTCACAATATTATTTAAAACGTAGCAAATAACATTCGACTACTTTATGAAAAATCTAGCTAATACTATATAGTTACAAAGTGAAAATTGTAGCTAAAAACTATTGGTTACATTTTATTTTAACTGTCAGCCATTTAACACCAAAGTTTTTTCACCAACATTTGATTTGTGCTACGTTTTTGTAATGCTTTAGCTACAATTTTTTTAGCTAATACTTTTTTTCTACGATTCTAGAGACATTGCCTACAATTTTCAACTACAAAGAATTGTTAATGTTTTGTGTGACGAAACTAAAATGTCATAAGTAACTATAGTTGATGTTTTTAGAACAATTACCTCGCTTTTTATGGTTAATTGTCTATTTTGTTGTATTGTTCATAAACAATATTATTTTAGATAAACCTTTCTCACTTTCATACAAATTATGTTTAGGAAGTAATTTATCTTATAAACTACAGCATAAAGATACTTAAATAAACATATGGGTGCTTTTAAAGAACTTCACTAAACTGAGAATTCATTTGAAACATTACTTCTATGTCATGAACTTTCTCATTATGATAATTACATAAGTGATCCTTTAACTTTAGATGGCCAAAGTGTCTCATATAAAATTTTTATGTTTTCATACTTCTTATGATATATTATAGTTAAAGGTAGCCTAGTCGGTAATAATTTGATATAGCTTGAATTATATGGAGATAGTTGTATGATCAATATAGGATTCATCACCCTAAAGTGATTAAGAAGAATGTTCCAATGTTTTCGATTAGTATTGATTCAGAAATCCTTGGCCAAGGTAGAATGACACTTTTAAAATAATTTTAAATGTCATTAATATAATCAATAACTAATGATTGAGAACTAACATGATTGGACATTAATTTCATATTCTATGTCTAATCGAACATTATTTAAAATGATTGAATTATATGATAAAATTATACGTGAAAAGGTTACTTAAAACCATCTTTGATATTCCTAAATATTTGGGCGGTTGATACACCAATCTAATCTAATAGAATATAAGGTTATAATTTATATCTATTGCTAACATATTTATAACCTAATGGGTCACACAAAAAACAAGTTGAAGAGAGAAGACGTACTTCAATTAAGTTGGACTTAAATAAAAGTTTAAGAAACTTTGGGAATAAATCAGAGATATTTAATAAATAAATATTAATATGAGATATTAGATTTTATTTAGGTATAATTGATATATAATTAGTCCAAAACTTATTATAAATAGGCTTACGTTATAAAGGAGCTAGCATTTTTTGTCCAACGTTTTATATAATAGACTAGAGCTTTCTCAATACATTCTATAAATATCATTAGAGGCCAGGTACTTATGTAGCTATGATAGTTGAGATGAGCCAATTTAAGAAATAGTTTGAGGAAATGATAAAAAGGATCAAGCTTCAAAATAAAGTAAGAATTATGATTTTTTATTATATTTTATATATTAATCATGTTATAGAATTTTAAGTGATCTTAACTTTTGAGAAATCAAACAAAAATATTTTGTATTTATTCCACTACACACGGGATCAAATTCTACCCTCAACTTTAATAGTAACATTAGAGCCAGATTTAATTCTATAACTCTATTTAAATTGTTTAATTGTTATCAATATTTTAGAAAATGAATCAATTTAACCGGTTTAACGTTGAAAATCTTAAATTTACTAATTTTGGTTCAATTTTTAATTTTTGATTTGATTTAGTTTAATATTTTTATTGAAATTTGATTACTTTATTAATCAATCAGCAATTTTTGTAAACTAATCATTTTTATAAACCAAAGAAAACTAGTTAATTTTCATTTAATAGTCTTCTTTTCAATTAAACTTTAAATTTTTCGATGAGTAAGGACAATCTTTTCAATAATTTTTAAATTCTTCAATTTTATTCAATTTTAATCAACTTTGTAAAAGTTTAATATCGGTTGAATCCTTTAACCTTAACCTCATGTTTTACTCGTTTAACTTCTAGTTTGGTTTTAAAACATTGATTATTATCCATCTTAAATTTTGAAATTTAAATACTAATAAGTTACAAATTGTAACCTAAGATTAATTTAATTTAATTTATAAAAGTTCATAAACATGCCCTACAAACCCTATCCAAAGATCAAATTAGATTCAATTTAATTTGTGAAAAGTTTATAATAATATGGTCAACCAAACTTTTTAGAAATTCATTAAAAAGAATTTGAATATCTTCATGAAATTTGAAATCTTCTAACAACCTTTCTGTAAACCCTAAAACTAAATTTAAATAAGAAGTTTGGATGAATACACTTAAGTGAATAAGGTCACCCAATCAGATTTGATTTGATTACTAAATGAAAAGTTCAATTTATGGTAATTATCTTAGTCTGGGTTATAAAGTTGAAGGGCTATTAAAAGGTTTAGTTTTGCAGTCGCCAATTGTAATAGATGGTTTCCAAAACTTGCTGAAGGTTAGAATGTTAGACTTTTGAGTTATATCATTTTAGAATTTATAAGGTGCATTTCATTCACATGCATAACATAAGCATATACACATATGAATTTTGATTTAGAAAAAATTGCAAAGATTGTAAGGGCACTCAATTGACATATTCTGGCGGTATGAAAGGTTTAAAATGATGATGATTTGATTGTGTATTGCTTATATCTTGAATTTTGGTTTAATGGAATATAATTAGTATTTTGGAGTTAATTGTTACAGTTGGAAAATTGATGAATTAAAATGTAAATTTAGTCTAGGAAAAATGTCAAGTGGCAAGACAAGTTGACACATGGAAAATTAGGATGACTAAGCCTATAAAATGAGTGACTTTTGGCATAGAAAACTAAGTGACAAATGGCAATAGTGATTGAGTGACAAATGGTCTAAGATATTGATGACATTTGGCAGCCACATAAGAATACATGTAGCTTACTCCATTTGTATGACATGTGTCCTTTTAAAATAAAGACACCTTGTACCAAATGGCTTAAGCAAATGTAGAGTCATGTTTCTCTCTTGTTACTTCTTTTGCATGCTTTCTTCTTCTCCTCCCTCTCACTACCGAAACACACATATAAACCTTAAAACTTTGAAATTTTTCTTTAATTATGTTTATTGTCACTCCATGATCCATACAAGATCTTACACAAAGATACCTATAACATGTTATCATCTCTTTGCCCTTGCTGAAATCATTCTGCTCCCATCTTGTTCTTGGAATTGTGCTTGCGTGCATGGAAAGCTAGGTTAGCTTGATAATTGAGTAGGCATTTAAGTTGATCAAGAAGGTAAAATACTAATATCTTGTGATATAAAATAATAGAACTTGATGATGACTAAATTAGGGATTGATTGATTGAAGTATTGGTGTTAAATGTGTGCTAGAAAATGATGCATGAATGGCAGTTTCTGTTAAGTTTAGCATACATGAAAATCAATAGTTTATGGGCTGTTAAATGAATGATTTTGAGCTAAAAATTGAGATGAAATTTATGAGCAATTAAGGTATAATTAAGGTATAATTAATGGACTGTTATGAAGGTGTTTTGAATTTGATATGAAAGAGTTTTCTTTTAAATCTGGAAAAAATGGGGATATTAGTGTATTTGTAAAAATGATTATTAGTGACATAAATGAATAGAATTTAGAGAGATTTAATGTAACTAAGATGGAAGCTATATTAACATGAATTGAAGTAGCTTTTGAAAGTATGAATTCTGGAAAATTTGAAGTGCTAATGATGATCCTAAGTAAATGAAATTCATGGAGAATTTAGGGAAATTGGATAGTGCACAATAGGGGCACTCATCATGATCGTGACCAAAGCTTTGAAATGATAATTTTGATTTTGCAAATTTGTTAAACCAAATTAGGATAAGTCACTCTACATTGGTGTATTTGGACTTGATTAAGGCTTGAAATGAACCTAGATTGTTTCTTGATTAATTGTTTAAGGATATGTTGTTAATTGATTTCATTACTTAAGGAATGGATTGTCTTGATATCAATGTATTTAAATCTGAAATTTTTAAGTTGTTAAAGGAATAAAGGTATTCTTATGAATGCAAATATGATCAAAAGTATATGAGTAAGGTGTATTAGGTATGAATGAATGAGAATTGGGAAATTGTGTGAATGTATATTACTAGAAAAGATTGATGAATATATGATTGGTGAATTTAGAGTAATCAAACTTACTCAAGGTATGAACCTAAATACAAAGTGGTAATATACAAGCTATAATAATTGAACGGTCAAGATTTGTGATTAAGAATACATACTCGAAAAGGTCAATTGATCATGGCACATATACATATGCATGATTGTATATTCATATGATTGAACAAATTAGTGATTGTGAACTATGTGTGTATTGCTTAACTATAGATGCACAAGTTGATCGCCAACATCCAGACATTGTAGGATCATCAAAACAATAACTATTCTAAAGTATACTGTGAGTTAACCTAGATGCGTAAACTTAATTATAAGTGCTTCTGTTCAATTGTATATATAATGCAGAATGTATGAACAATTGAATGATGAAAGCTGAACTTAGATCCAAAGAATTTGATATATGACATGAGCATATTGAATAAAAAATACTAAAAGAAAGATTATACAAATTGATGAATCTTATTATATTGAAATGCATGATTAGATAAAGGAGTCTTGACTGGAGTAACCAATGTGTGGAAAAGAGCTTAAAGCTCAGGATTGTGTACAAAGAGCCACAGGTTTAGATAACAATGAGTCATGTATTCACAACAGATATAAGACAATATATGAAAGGAGCCTAGTATCCATAACAAATATGGGACAGTAAATTAGGTTGATTGGCACTCAGGCACAACAAAGCAAAATAAAAAAGAAATCACATGTGCATTTGCATATACAATTATACATGTATCATATGAATGATTGTGATGAAATTATTGAATTGTTCTGAAATTATGATATGCAATGTTAGTATACATTATTTATTGAAATATAACAAAATGTGATATGGTATTCGATACTAGATTTTGTAATATGCTTGTTAAATTGAGTTATTTAATTTATTTTGGTGTTCGAACTTGAGTGAGCACATCAATGATGGTTCACACACTGAGTTTGCAAACTCATCAAAATTGAAACATTGATTTTTAGGTTGAAGGGAGATCTAGCTTTTAAAGTGATCTAATATAATTCTAGTACTGTTATTTTGGGGACAAGAATGGCTCAAAGGTCTGGTCAATTGATACATGTAAAGTCTAGATAAATGTCTTTTGTATTGACATTCCATGTTATGACACACATTGTCTTCAATGTGTAATTTTTGTACTATATGATTTACTAGGATTGAGTTCAAAATTGTCGTGTATGGTTTACTTGAATTTGGAACGTTAATGACATATATGACATTATGATTGTGAAGGAAATAAGTATTTTGAATGATTATGATATATTGATGCCTCATACTTTATTAATATGATTGTTCTAACGTACCATTTTTGTAGAGTATATTCTCGACTATTCGTGGATATGTTCAGGCATATGCGCTATGGGTATTGTATGTCACACCAATTGTTTTCTTCTTATGATTTTTTTGAGTTTTGGTGAATGCATTGTTGCAAAAGAATTGTTGAAGGTGATTAATTAGTTGCAGTGGTGTTTGAAGATAATATGTGAGGCGGTAAGGACTGGCTTATAAAACAAGCATCTGGCTTTAGCATATTTTCATTTATTTTGGGTCTCTATTTTCAGGTGACCATTTGATCTCACCAACAGGACCAGTAGGAGCACCACTCTCCAATAAACCACCCCCTCGAATCTGACCATCAAAAGCTTTGTGTATACATCATACGCACTGTCTAAAGCTTTCGGCCTTCCTCCCATGTGCTAACGCTTCTAGATGCGTTCAATAACACCCTCACTTGTGGCTAAGTTCTTTAGCATCGACTCCTTCCTATAAATGTTTTTAAAGGTTTTGTTCCTTGTATTGCTAGTGTTTTTAGCCAAATCTATACTCTTCTTACTACTACTTCTTCAGCTCTATGGTGTTTTTTAGTTCAACATTTGATTTGTCAAAAATTATTAATTTATCCTTTGTGTGGTTATTGGGTTTTTGGTTTGTGTGTATGTCATAAAATCTAGCGCTATGATGGTACTGCTTTTGTTCCATCTTGATTTGTTTATCCTTGCCATTGTTTGTGTTTATTAGTTATTCTTGTTACTAGACATTTCATTTAAAGTTGTCATAAAATCTCTTAGCTTACCATTTTTCTTAGTTTTAAATAGGCTTAAAGTTATTGAGTGGATTGAGTATTGTTGGTGATTTTTGGTCCCTCACACTTGCTTTCTTCATAAATTTCTCCATCTAGTCTGTTATTATCCATATTGGTTCAACTCTTTTGTTTATAATAGTCAACATTTTATTTGTCTTATTTTAATTGTTAGATACTAGATTTTAGCATTCTGTTGAATCCTAATTACTACTAATGGTTAACTAAATTCTTGATTTGCTTGCATTCATGTGTACTTGTGATTTTCATACCCATTTATTGTTATGCCCTTTTAGGATTTTATTAATAATCCTTGTTTCCTCTCTCAAGTTATATTGGAGTTGTTTAGGGTCTTATGGGACTTGTCTTCTTAAGCTTATGTTGGGTATTTGGATAGGAGTGGTGGCTATGACAGTGGTGGCTACGACTATCTATGATAATGCAAGGGCTAATCCTTTGGTAATTTTGGGTCTAAGAGAAAAGAAAGTGTTAACATATTATAGATAAGTTCTTAGAACATTAGGACCCTTACAGGGAAGGCCTTGGAATTAGTAGAGATTTATACAAATATAAGATTCATATAGTGCTAATCCAAGAGAGATAGTGAATGGGGGTTAAAACGAAAGAGATTAATGGGTTTAAACTTTGGTACTCAAGGTGTCTGAGATGAAAAAATAGGGTATGTATCTTGGTTATTAAGTATAGGAAAATCCCGGTGTGAGCATCACATGCCCACGGTGCAGAAAACAAAAATTTTTGTTCCGGGACCTTCCTGAAAGCCAGGATTCATGTGTATATATAACGATATCAAACCAAAACGACCAAAGAAGACCGTCTCTAACGGTATCCACGCAGAGATCGGAGAACCTAACCGGGACAAACCCTTTGACCCGGGAATAGCTAGAACAAATTAAAGAGTGCTAGCTCTTACCTTTGTCCTTGGAGAGCTTGAGAAACGATGGAGAAGAAGAAAGCTTGGAGAAGATGATCTTGATGAAAGATGAAGAAGAGATCAAAGCCTTAGGATTTTAGAAACTCTTTCTCAAAACCCACGATGATCACTCTTCTTTCCTTTTGAAAGAAAGCTTAAAAAACACTTTTTAATTCTTCCCATCATCTATATCAACGATCATCTCTTCTTTCTCTTCATTATTTTGTCTTTTATTCATTAAATGCAACTAATGACTAAGCAAAAGAAGAAGCTTCTTTTGCCCATCCACGTATAGCCATCTATATATATATATATATATATATATATATTCTTTAATTAATTAATAACATATATATATGTATATAAATGCTGAGGCGGTCCAGTCACACTGGGGTCGGTCCTACCGGCCTACCGGGTCCTGGTATGGAAAACCCACCGGAGACCTTTCTCAGCAATATCGATATCGCGATCTCATCGAGACATATCTCGATCTTATCAGGATCCATTTAATCCGTTTGCTCTCCATATATTGGAACTCTGTCCAAAATTATTTTACAAATTCTCCGAGTCACTCTTATGCGTGTGACCCATTAGGTTCCCGATTATGTTGGCCACTTAGATCAACACTTAATCCAAGCAAGTCATGAGCGGTATCTAGCAACACATCATGACTCCCAATTGACCGGAAAGTAATTAGTTTGACGAATGAATCTATATTCATCATGAACCATATCACGAACCTTTTCATAGACAATTACCGTGCAATTCGTCCTTTCACCATACTATACCCCACTTGGTTATGAGTATGGGCAAAGTGTCAACTCTTACTAGACTGACTACGTCAACTCTAGTCCAAGTGATTTCAGTTCTTATCCTGGGACTCATTACTTAATATGTCAATGAAGACACTCTTCATGACATATGTACTCTGATCAGAGATTTCCAAGTAATGACCCTGACAAAAGGCCATGGGTATCATCTTCTGCTATCACAGAAGTGGTGAATCCTCTATTGGCTACTCAATTACCTTCGAATACCTCAAACTGTACCTAAGCGCCACCCTACGAGCGACCTTTATAAGGCAACAAGGAATGGAGTCAAAGCACAGAATCAGTATCCAAGATATCCTTGAGTACCTCAAGTCTAAGGATACTTGCACCATTGTTATGATGAGATTATCACTGACATTAGAATAGGACATCTATGTGATGATCTTATAGTAGGTCACCCAATGTACTTACTACCTCTAGTAAGCATCCACATCTCAACCCTAAATATCTCATATTTACAGTTTCTGAGATCCACTGCTTGATCAAATCAAGGAGCTTGAGATGTGCTAGTCTTTCCGGATTACCGATGTCCAGTCTCAATAATCCTATGACTAGGGATAATTTGGATATTGACATAATTGCACATGATAAGAATCTTAGTAGTATGATCACATCATAATTTCCTTCATGCTATGTCATATATCAAGGACTTCATTAATTTGCTTATAGATCAATATCCATTCATCAATAATGAACATCAAATTAATGAAATATGCCTTTCTTTATTTATTCATAAAGTATGTACACAACTTTGTACAAATTGCACTAAAGGCGATTGCCTTTAGGGCACTGCTCTAACATTAAGGAACTTATAAATCATATTGTAGGGGCAATGCACGTCAAGTAGGTTTGGATAAACAACTTAAATGCTAATTATGGGAAGAGCTAGATTAGGTGATTTAGAATATAAGAAAGTTATTCTAGGAGGAGACTTTAATGGTAATATAAAGGCAACCTCGAATAGGTATCCATATACTAATGGGGGTTTTGGGGTACAAAGATAGAACTAAAAGTAGGACTGCTTTATTAGATCTTGAGGTAACATTTAAGTTAATGATAGCCAATTATTTTTTAAAGAAAAACAAGGAGTAGTTGGTGACTTTTAATAGCAGAGTCATGAAAATTCAAATTGACTACTTCCTTGTAAAGTGGAGTGATCGACTTTAGTGAAAGGATTATAAGGTGATGCCAAATGGTTTCTTATCAACTCAGCATAAATTGTTAGTTTTGGATCTTATAATTAATGGATGGATGAATAAGATAAGTCCTAAGAGGTGTATCAGAGTCAGATGGTGGAATTTAAAAAAGGTCACAGTAAAACAACTTAAGGATAAAGTAATATATGGAGATGAATGAGAATTAGAAAGAGATGTTGACTACATTTAGGAGAGAGTAGCAACTCTTTTGAAGAATTTAACTAAAGAGATCTTGGGGGTTTCTAAAGGGCCTAGAGGTAGTAAAATAAAGTCTTGGTGGCAGAATTAAAATGTACAACAAAAGGTTAAGATCAAGAAGGGTACCCATAAAGCTCTATTGGATAACATCACAAAGGCAGAGAAAGTAGATAATAGAAAAAAGGTATATACTAGCAAAGAAAGAGGCAAAGAAGACAATCTTAGTAATTAAAAGCCAAGCTTATGAGAAATTGTACCAAATATTAGAGAATAAAGATAAAGAAGAATACATTTTAAGTTGCTAAGAGCTAGGGAATAAAAAACAAAATACTTATATCAAGTTCATTGTATAAGAGAAGATATATGCTTGTGGCTAAAATTGACATTAAGAGAAGAAGGAAGAGATACTTCTATAGACTTTTTAATAAAGGCATAGAGGACAAGATCTCTTTTAGTGATCTTAGCACATTTAAGAGGTTTTGTAACTTAACTCATTATAGGCAAATTATAAGGGAAGAAATTAAAAGAGCTTTGAAGGAGATGAAGAGTGAAAGAACATTAGGTCCTGATGAGATACCCATAGAGGTGTGAAAGAGCCTAGGCTAGAGGGTCTTACTTGGCTAGCCAAGCTTTTTATGTGATCCTTCAGTTTGCTAAAATACTACATGAGTGAAGACTTAGTATGGTAAGTCCTCTATATAAGAACAAAAGGGACATCCAAAATTGTAACAACTTTAAAGGCATCAAACTACTTAATCACATTATGAAGTTGTGGGAGAAGGTAATTGAGAAGAGAGTAAGAAAGGGTAATCCTATCTCAGAGAAGCCGTTTGGCTTCATATTATAAAGATTCATGATAGAAGTTTTAAATCTCATTAAAAGATTAATGGAATATTACAAAGAAAGGTAGAGTAATTTACATATTGTTTTTATTGATTTAGAGAAGGCATGTGACATGGTACCTAGGAAAATCATGTGAAGGTGTTCAAAGGTTAAGCAAGTTCTTATGACATATACACAGGTTATTAGGGATATGTATGAAAGGGTAAATACTAAAGTAAGGATGGCAGGAGTAGATTGTTGGAGTTATGTAAATATAGTGCCCTGGAAAGCAAGTGTATTTACATGTAACTTTATCTTCTTCAGTTACAGTTTTGTAATGAAAATATTTATTATTAATAAAACAAAAGAGTTTGGCTTTATCTGTATGAGCATTATATATCTGGTCATAAGGTACCAAAATTCTTTTGTAAGTAATATACATATACATAGAGATGTATCGGAAACATGAATATTATTAAAATCTGAATTAATTGATTCACAGTTGAATAATCAAGTTGGTCGCTTAATTATTGTTTAGACTGTAGTGTTGTGATTTATCTCCATATCAGTAAAGGAGTTTACTTCAAGGGAATGATGAGTTTCATATCATGATAGTAGTTGACTATCGATAATGGCACTATTAAATGAATCTGGAATCAAGTATGTTTTCAAGAATAAATTGGGTTGTTACTTTAATCTTAAAACATACAACTTAAGTATTCGCTTATTATGAACCATAATCTTGATGAGTGGTGAACTCATATATGTTTCATTATAATTCTTGATATGATCGGACTAGATTTTTACAGAATATTAATCCAGTGTCTGCATGTTAGAATTATTAATTGAAACATGTATCAGGGAACATTCACTCAAATAAAGAGTTTATAGTGTTATCATCTCTTCTAGATGTTTTAAGGAGATTTGGTGATTAAATCTGGCGCCGATGGTTTGATGGACTAGCTACCCATCAAGTCTTAACACTGAGATGAGATCTTATGTGTTAATCACCATATAAAGTAAAATGAGAGATCTAGAAGGAAAAACCAACATAAGGGCAAAACGGTAATTTTACCCTTTGTTGTGCGGATGGCTATAATAAGGTTCTAAATAGGGTTTGCAATTGGACATATTCTCATAATATTTAATAATTCAAGAGTTCAACTAATTTTCTTTAGTAGAATGACATTTAATTAATAAGCTAGAATTAATTCCAATGAGATTGAATTAATTCTGGGCTTATTGGAGCTTGAATTATCAAAGTCTAATAAGATTTCCCACTTGGCTGTAAGGAAGGTTATCAAGCTAAGTAAGAAATATAAATGGAGGTTAATTAGAAGCCCATAATTGAATCTTGGGCTTCGTCTAATTAAAGAAGCCCAAATGTACATTTAGTAATGGGCTAGGTTTTTGGTTTAATGTAATTAATTAGATTAATTATATTAAAACAATTTTTTTAAGAAGAAGATAACAATTTTGGTTATTCCTAGGTTAAATGTGTAACCACACATTTGACATTAAAATGCTAAATAAAGATGGTCTTTATTATGGTTAATCATCATTAAATGGAGTTATGAACTTACCATTAAATGGTTTAATGGTTGTCTTTTAATGTTGGCTTGTAACCTATTTGCATTCATTAGATTAAAGATGAAAGATGTACATTAGATAGACCATCTTCCTTCTTTCTTCTTGGCAGAACTAAAATTGGGTATTGAATTTTAGGTTATGGTCTTTTCAAATAGCCATCATAAAGATAAATGAAGATAATCTCATTTATTGGCTATTTTATGAGTGATTAATGAAAGAAGTGATGCATTTGATGCCTCTCTCTCCTTCCATCCATGGATATACGAAATTGGTAGGCAAGAAATAGTTCTTGCATGTTCTTTACACCTTCTCTCCTTTAATGAAAGAGAGAATCAAAAATACCAATTGAAAGAGTTTCAATTTTACTTCTTCTTCTTCTAAGAAAATCTCCTCCAAACATTTTCTTCTCCTTTCTCACCAAAGGATTTTGTTAACCTAATTGTCCTTGAAGAACAAGTGGTAAATCTAATTGGTTGAGGATATTACAACAAGGAGAAAGTAGATTGCTAAAGGAAAAGAGTCAAAGGCAAAGGATTTGGATACACGAAGAAGGAGAGGATAGCGCAGCTAGGATTTAAAGTCATGGCGAAGAAGTGGTAATACTCCTGATCTTGTTTATATTTTATTATCCTTATACCATATCATGTATGGATTGGCATGTTGATTTGTATTTGTTGCTTCCGCTGCAAGTAATGATTTCTTAAAAGTTTTGAAATCTACCGTTTTTCCAAACAAAGCATGTTTTCTTTTTCCGATCCAACAATTGGTATCAGAGCCAGGTTCTAATGCATGATTTTGGTTCCTATTTATTGGACGCATGGGTTGGCAATCTTTTTGTGTATGCTGCACAGTTTTATGTGATAGAAATATACATGGTGTATGTTTGCTCTTTTGGTTGTCCATAGAAGTTAAATTTATCTTGTAAGATTTCTTCATTGGTTGTAACAAAGAGGGTGGTCTATCATTACCATGTTTCCTCCTTGGTTTCTTTTTTCTATTTTCTTTGATTTTCTAATGTACAAATTGATGTAATGATGAAGATGGAGCAACCATGGATTGAAGAAATGGAAAGGTAAAAATTTCGGTGTATCCTTTTGTGTATTGGCATAAGTTTTGTGAAAACATAGTTGCTGGAATTTTGTTTCAATGGATCACTTTTCGGTTTTTATTGTAAAAACAAGGGCTGGATTTTTGTTTTAAAGAATCAAATTTCGGTTTTAACGAAAACTAGTGCTGGAATTTTTTGTCAAAACAAAGATTTGGTTTTCTAAAAATCTGGTGCTGGAATTTTATTTTTCAAAGAGACAAAATTCCATTTTCATATATGCCATTACATTTTGTTTACCGAATGGGTCGGATCATGTTTGTGAATAGTTCGAAGCGGAAGATCCAAGTCCAAGAAGAATACTTTGGGCCTAAAAGGCTTGTAATTATTTAATTTTTTTAGGATGGACAATCAAAAGTGGCTTTATTAGTTCATGTGATGAATGGAGAAATGAATGCTTATAATATGTGATATTATGTGATTGCATGTCATTTAGAAAATTGCCAACCCTAGGCTTTGCCATGCATTCATTATGTATGAGATATATAATGAAACAATATAGGATGGATAATAAATTGCATATAGACAAGATGGTATTTAAAACTTAAAGCCCAAAAAAGATTGAGTGGGAGAGGATGCTCCCGTGAGAGTCCACGGTCTCCAAATGATGGCCCGTTTGCATGTGGTGAAGTGTTACTCCCCATCGGAGGGCATGGATCCTAGATCTTGAATGGTTTGGGTCTCCTTAAGGATAAGTCCACTTAATGATAGCAAATGTGACCTCCAACTGAGGCATGATTTGTAGGTATCTTTAGTGAATGAATCAAATGGTTAAACACTCAACATTTTTTATCAATAAACTGCTCACTGTAGCTCTGTTGGTAAAAGTATGGACCAAATTAAGACGCTTCTTAAAAAATTGGGCATGAGATGCTTGGTAGTTTTTGAGTAGGAGGGTCCCAATTTTTCTTTTAATGGATAAGATGGCCCACCGTCACTTAGTCTGTTATAGATAAGAAAAATAACCGTCGTATAATGTTTTAATTTTTTTAAGTTTTGTTAAATCTATCATCATGCATTCATGCATCATGATTTTATACAAAGTTCCATAAATTGTTGACTAGTATGCTCATGTTTTAATAATTTATATTTTCAGACATAATCAACCACAAAAAGAATCCACTCACCCTGCTCTTGACTAATAACAAATTGGAAAACGGAGACAAATTTAATGAATGGAGACGTAACCTTGACATTGTTCTTCAATATGAACGTATTTCATGGGTGTTAACTGAAAATGAGTCTACACCTCCAAGTGGAGATTCAACTCCTGAGCAAGTCCAACAATATGAGCGTTGGCAGAATGCTGACAAGACTACTAAGTGTTATATTCTGGCTTCTGTCAGCGGCATGTTGCAAAAGCAAATTGCTTGTATGAAAACTGCTAGTGCAATGGTCCATCACCTACATGAGATGTTTGGTGTGAGGACTAGGTCTGTAAGAGTGAAAGCTATCCAAACCTTTCATAATCTCAAACAGAAACCTGGTGAACCGGTGCGGGATTACATGATGAAGGTAATCTCTGAGGTCACTGAGGCTGAGATGCTTGAGGTGGATATGGATGCGGACATGCAAATTATTATGATCATCAATAGCTTAAACTCTTCTTTTAGCAGTTTAAGTTGGACTATGAGCTCAACAGCAAGAATTACACCTTGAGTGAGTTGATGAATACCCTCCAGAGCACAGAGGAGATATTGAATATTAAAGCTCATGGGCCAGAAGCTAATGTAGCTTCTTCTTTTAAGCCCAAGGGTAAGGGCAAGGAAAAGAAGAAGGGTCCAATGAAAAAGAAGGCCCAAGCAGGGGTCAAGGCCAAATCCATGAAAAAGAAGGCCAAAGAGAACATCAAAGGAAAGTGTTTCCATTGTGATGAGATGGGCCACCGGAAAAGAAACTGTCCAGTCTACCTAGAGTCCCTCAAAAGCAAACAAGGTATGGGCTTCCTAAGTTTGTTAGGAACTAGAAATGTGGCAGATTTATCTACTTCTTGGATATTAGATTCAGGAGCCACTAGCCATGTTTGTAATTCTTTGCGAGGGTTCAATGAAGGAAAAGACTACCTAAAGGCCAGTTTCAAGTCAAGATAGCAGATGGTTCCTATGTTTCAGCAGAATCAGTGGGAGTAGTTATCTTGGACTTTCCTAGTGGTCATAGGTTATATTTGGAGGATGTTTATTACATGCCAATGATTGTAAGAAACATGATTTCTATTTTTTGTCTAATAAAATCTGGTTATTCCTTATATTTTGAAAAGGTTGTTTCAATATATGAGAATAAGGATTTTATTTGTGATGCGATAACTAAACAGGATTGTTTTTATAGAACCTATGAAAGGCTCACTAAACACCACAAATTGATAAAACAAGACAATCCAAAATCTCTAGCATTAATTCAAAGTATCTGTGACACTTAAAAATGGGTCATATCAATCGAAAAGACTTGACGAGCTAGTAAAGGATGGGATCCTTATGGGCTTGGATAGTGATCCATTACCCACCGTGAATCTTGTATTGAAGGAAAATGACCAAAGCCTCATTTCCTTCTAAAGGAAACAGATCTGAATCCACATTGGACCCGGTACATCTTGATGTATGTGGGCCCATGAATGTACAAGCTTGAGGAGGTTATGAATATTTCATAATTTTATAGATGATTACTCAAGACATGGCTATTTGTATTTGATACATAAAAGAGTGAATCTTTTAAAAGTTCAAAGAATTGAAGTCAAGTCGAGAAGCAACTTGGCAAGCCATTAAAACAGCTTTGATCAGATCGAGGTGGTGAGTATTTATCTGGAGAGTTCCAGCAATATTTAATTGACAATGGAATTGTTTCTAATTTTTTAGCTCCTCGTACACCTCAACAGAATGGTGTAGCAGAGAGGAGAAATAGAACTCTATTGGAATGGTAAGATCAATGATGTCCTATGCTAGCCTTCCAGAATCGTTCTGGAGATATGCCATACAAACGGCAACATATCTTCTTAACTTTGCTCCGTCCAAATCGGTGCCTAAAACACCTAGGGAGTTGTGGACTGGTCGAGTGCCTTCATTGAGGCATTTGAGGACTTGGGGTTGCCCAGCCCATGTTCTAAAGCCTGAATCCACAAAGATGGAACCAATGTCAGAAGTATGTTTGTTTGTAGGATATCCTACGGGAACTCGAGGGTACTATTTTTACAGTCCTCATGATAAGAAGGTATTTGTGTCGATAAATGCAAACTTCTTAGAGGAAGAGTTTGTGAAAAATCACAAAGGATGAAGTGAAATAGTACTAAAGGAGTTAGCTATTTCATCCAAACCAAGAGTTATTTTGGATATGACAAAACAAGATGTCGAAATGGATTCAAGAGTTGAATCAGAAGTGCAACCTGAACATCAAGGTGTGCCTAGACGTAGTGGGAGGGTTGTGAGACAGCCAGATAGGTATCTGGGTTTAGGGGAAGGCTTAATTGTCATCTCGGACTAAGAAGAAATAGATCCCATTACGTATACACAAGCTATTAATGATGTTGATGCAGGAAAATGGCTCAAGGCGATGGAATCGAAAATAGATTCTATGTATACTAATGAAGTCTGGGTCCTTGTAGATCTACCAACAGGTCTAAAAGCCATAGGGTGTAAATGGATTTACAAAAGGAAAAAGGGATCGGATGGAAAGGTAGAGACCTTTAAAGCTAGATTGGTAACTAAAGGCTATACTTAAAAGGAGGGTATAGACTATGAGGAGACTTTTTCTCTGGTTGCCATGCGTAAGTCCATCAGGATTCTTTTGTACATAGCAGCCTATTTCAATTACGAAATATGGAAAATGGATGTCAAGACCGCATTTCTTAATGGGGATCTTGAGGAGACCATTTATATGGCCCAACCAGAAGGATTCATTGAGCCAGGTAATGAGCATAAGGTTCACAAGTTGCAAAGGTCCATTTATGGACTTAAGCAAGCATCTAGGTCTTAGAACATTAGGTTTGATAAGGCTATCAAAACCTATGGGTTCATAAAAAACCTAGATAAGCCTTTTGTTTATAAAAGAATACAAGAAGGTAAGGTTACTTTCCTAATCCTGTATGTTGATGACATTATGCTCATTAGGAATGAAGTGAGAATGTTATCTGCGGTTAAGGGATGGCTGAATGAACAGTTTTCAATGAAGGATTTGGGAGAGACTACCTATGTTCTAGGGATCAAACTTATAAGGGATCAAAAGAACAAGTAGATAGTTTTGTCTCAACTAACCTACATTGAGAATATGCTCAATAAGTTCGCCATGCAAGATTCCAAGAGGGGTTTTACTCCTACTAGACATGGAATCAAACTTTCAAAGGAACAAGCACCTAAAACCCAAGAGGAGGTTGAATGCATGCGTAACATTCCATATGCTTCGGCAGTTGGTAGTTTGATGTATGCAATGCTGTGCACTAGATCGGATATTCTTTCTGTGATGGGACTTGGTAAGTAGATTTCAGTCCAATCCAGGAATGGAACATTGGACTGCGGTTAAGTGTATACTTAAGTATCTTTGTAGGACGAAGCACTTAATGCTTGTTTACTCTAAAAGTAATCTTATTCCGACAGGATATACGGATTCTGATTTCCAATCAAATGTTGATTCAAGGAAATCAACTTCTGGTTCTATATTTACTTTAGGAGGTGGAGCCATAGTTTGGAGGCGTGTCAAGCAATCTTGTATTGCTGATTCGACTATGGAGGCTGAGTATGTTGCTGCTTGTGAAGCAGCAAAGTAAGTAGTCTGGCTCCGGAAGTTCCTAAATGATTTGGAGGTAGTTCCAGAGGCGGAAAAGGCCATTACACTTTATTGTGATAATAGTGGGGCAGTGGCTAATTCTAAAGAACCTCGGAACCACAAAGCTGCCAAACATATTGAGCAAAAGTATCATCTTATAAGGGAGATAATACATGTAGCGCCCCCTCACCGCAGGGTACACATCGGGACGCCCGACACGTATCCCACGATAAAGGTGCACTACCAGAACAGTTTCACTAATATCCACATGGCATCGCAGTAATTAAATCACAATATAACAGAAATCAGTACATTAAAATTTACAATATCAGTCTTCATACAGTCATCCAGTAGCAGAATAGACAAGTCTATCTGTTCCCTAAACAAAACCAAAAAGGGAAACTCATATAAGCATCTATCCTAAGTCATCCTTAAAAGCTAACCCAGCTGCCCGACCTGTGTGCCATCGCGTCTCTTGTCGTGACTTCATACGACGAGAAAAAGAATATCTTCGAAGCTCGGAGTCTACTCTATCAGTCCTGAAAAATATATTGCAATTTTGGGTGAGTTTGCGAACTCAGTGAGAAACCATCATCGATGGTTCACTCAAATCATGCATTACGCGTATCGCGTACAACATAGTACAGTACTAGTCAATTAACGGTATCGTACACTAATTTCAGTACTATACATTAGTTTACAGTGTTGCATCACGCTTACATGAGTTTATAACGATCTCTAATCATACATAACGATTTACGATGTCATGTCACAGCCGCAGATATTATGCGGCGATTTCTGATAACACGAAACAATTACAGTATCACATTGCAGTTTACAGTAAATCATTGCATCACGTAATCAGTCATTGTCACAACTTAGTCATTCATGTGTATGCAATGCATATGAGACTCTTTTCCAGTTATTCAGTGTTGTGCCCAAGCGCTCAGTCAGTGATCAGTGGGACGCGTCAAGGATTTCTCCCCTCGGGCTAGGCCCGATCAGTATAATGTTTAGGGATAACTCCCCTCGGGGTCGAGGCTCGGTCAGTAATAATCGCGACTTGGGTCACATTCCATTATCTGATCATGCAGTTATGCATGCAATGTAGTCTTTTCAGTGATTCAGTGTACGACTATAAAAGTCCAGTATTACAGTGTTCGGTAATCGCTCTGATATGGCTATAAAAGCCCGATATTCATCCCAAAGTCACATAACATGCAGATTCGATTCGATAAAAGCGTGCAATCAATCGTACACTTTTCAAAGAGTCATGCGATCATACGGTACAATTCACATTGTTCAATCCTATCTGATAAAAGCACGTAATTGATCACATACATTTCAAGAATAATCAGATTTACTCTTATACATTTCAAAGTGGTCATGCAGTGCAATTCGATCACATATATTTCAGTAGTCATGTAATTCACATTGAGCACACTTGCACAGTCACTAGCACATGTATATCACTTCACTCGCTATCTTAATCAGAACACTGACTCATAACTCTTTACACTGATTCACGTTCACTAATGCTCACATTCACTCACAATCAGAACACTTATTCATAATTGCAACACATTTATTTCACACATGTATCACTCACATTGTCAATTTAATCACACATATCACAAAGACATTTTATCACACAAGGATTGAGGAACCAACTAGGTTACTCACCTGTAACTTCCGAGCTACTGCCTGGAAGTCTCAGCAATGTCCGTGGAACGACGGTCCAACGGTGCCTCTTTAACAATAAAGTACAGTCCATTACTAATTGCTCAATTAACTAATTCAGTAATGCATATGTCTCAGAGAAATGATGTACAATGCATATTCACGTTTTCCGGTGCAAATACCCAAATTCGATATCCTATGCTCAAATTCAACTTTCCACTCTATTGGTTCAACACTGCTTTGGTTCAATCCTCAATGCAGTTCACTTTTCTCAATTCATATACCCTATAACAATTTCATATCCATCAGTCAAATTATCCAGTGAAAATCTCAATTAGAACTCCAATTGTCTCAATTCAGTACTTAGATCACACTATAACCCATAATTAACCTTAATCTCAAGAATCAGTACCATTTCAATTAAATTCCAACTCTCAATTTTTCCTTAATGGTAGACCTCTTTCCTAGTTCACGATGAAATTGAGAATCACCTCAATCGGAGGTCTACACCATAAGTTATGTCCAATAAACCCACATATATATATTCAATCGTAAAATTGATCCCTTTAAATCGCGACCTCGCGCCTTCGTCACGACGTGGAACGCCGCTTCGTCATGACGTGGAGGCCGCTTCGTCGCGTCATGAAAACCATGCTCGTCGCGACGTGGAAACCACTCGTCGCGACGTACCAATCCACTCTCGTCGCGACGTCTACCCGAGCTCGTCGCGACTAATAAGTTTAATTAAATCTAATTACTCGTCGCGACGAAGCCCTAACACTTCTGTGCTCGTCGCGACGTGCGAAGACCAGATCGTCTTCTCCGATCGATCTTCCGCCATTAATACACTTAAAACCTCCATTAAACACTCCAACTACCAAATCTAACCCAATAAATGCCATAAAATACTCAAATAACCAGTAATAACAACATTAAACTATAGAAACTTACCAATCGAAGAATCAAATCCGTAAACCCTAAAATCCTTCGAAACCCACGATCAAACACTCTCCAAGCTTCTAACCTTCACCAATCACTATAGACATGTTAGTCTAACACATTGAGGGGAAAACCATAAGAGAAAATCAACGAATCTCACCAATGGGAGAAATCGCACGACAATCAAGGAGAGAAGACTCACCGTGGGAGGAAAAGAAGAAATCGATTTTGCCTTAGGTCATTAGGTAAGTTCCCCCAAATTTCAACTTAGCTATATATATATATATATATAGACATAAGTGTCCAATTCAGTCCAAATTTCAGTCCAGTCAGTTCCAGTCAGTTTATAATTCGATCAGTTCACAAACCAGTCAATTCCAATTCACAATTAAATACCAGAAAATCATGAATGCACGTACCAATGAATAAATAAATATGCATATGCAGTAGACCAGTTCCTCTATAATTAGAGGCCAGTAGCATGCTCAGTCAGTAAATACAATAAAGCCTATCAGTCAGTCCCAAAATTGCCATAATGCCCTTGCTAACAGTAACGGGATGTTACAATACAATGTGGAGAAGTGGATGTGGTAAAGATTCCAACCGAGCAAAACCTTGCTGATCCGTTCACAAAGACATTGACTCGAAAGAGCTTTGAGGGTCACCTAGAAGGGATGGGAATGAGGGATATGTCAATCTTGCTTTAGGGAAAGTGGGAGATTGTTGGAGTTATGTAAATATAGTGCCCTGGAAAGCAAGTGTATTTACATGTAACTTTATCTTCTTCAGTTACAGTTTTGTAATGAAAATATTTATTATTAATAAAACAAAAGAGTTTGGTTTTATCTGTATGAGGATTATATATCTGGTCATAAGGTACCAAGAATCTTTTGTAAGTAATATACATATACATAGAGATGTATGAGAAATATGTATATTATTAGAATCTGAATTAATTAATTCACAGCTGAATAATCAAGTTGGTCGCTTAATTATGGTTTAGACTGTAGTGTTACGATTTATCTCCATATAAGTAAAGGAGTTTACTTCAAGGGAATGATGAGTTTCATATCATGATAGTAGTTGACTATCGATAATGGCACTATTAAATGAATCTGGAATCAAGTATGTTTTCAAGAATAAAGTGGGTCGTTACTTTAATCTTAAAACATACAACTTAAGCATTCGCTTATTATGAACCATAATCTTGATGGGTGGTGAACTCATATATGTTTCATTATAATTCTTAATATGATCGGAATAGATTTTTACAGAGTATTAATCCAGTGTCTTCATGTTGAAATTATTAATTGAAACATGTATTAGGGAACATTCACTCAAATAAAGAGTTTATAGTGTTATCATCTCTTCTAGATATTTTAAGGAGATTTGGTGATTAAACTGTCGCCAGTAGTTTGATGGACTAGCTACCCATCAAGTCTTAACACTGAGATGAGATCTTATGTGTTAATCACCATATAAAGTAAAATGAGAGATCTAGAAGGAAAAACCAACATAAGGGCAAAACGGTAATTTTACCCTTTGTTGTGCGGATGGCTATAATAAGGTTCTAAATAGGGTTTGCAATTAGACATATTATCATAATATTTAATAATTCAAGAGTTCAACTAATTGTCTTTAGTGGAATGACATTTAATTAATAAGCTAGAATTAATTCCAATGAGATTGAATTAATTCTGGGCTTATTGGAGCTTGAATTATCAAAGTCTAATAAGATTCCCCACTTGGCTTTAAGGAAGGTTATCAAGCTAAGTAAGAAATATAAATGGAGGTTAATTAGAAGCCCATAATTGAATCTTGGGCTTTGTCTAATTAAAGAAGCCCAAATGTACATTTAGTAATGGGCTTAGTTTTTGGTTTAATGTAATTAATTATATTAAAACAATTTTTTTAAGAAGAAGATAGCAATTTCGGTTATTCCTAGGTTAAATGTGTAACCACACATTTGACATTAAAATGCTAAATAAAGATGGTCTTTATTATGGTTAATCATCATTAAATGGAGTTATGAACTTACCATTAAATGGTTTAATGGTTGTCTTTTAATGTTGACTTGTAACCTCTTTGCATTCATTAGATTAAAGATGAAAGATGTACATTAGATGGACTATCTTCCTTCTTTCTTCTTGGCAGAACCAAAATTGGGTATTGAATTTTAGGTTATGGTCTTTTCAAATAGCTATCATAAAGATAAATGAAGATAATCTCATTTATTGGCTATTTTATGAGTGATTAATGAAAGAAGTGATGCATTTGATGCCTCTCTCTCCTTCCATCCATGGATATACGAAATTGGTAGGCAAGAAACAGTTCTTGCATGTTCTTTACACCTTCTCTCCTTTCATGAAAGAGAGAATCGAAAATACCAATTGAAAGAGTTTCAATTTTGCTTCTTCTTCTTCTAAGAAAATCTCCTCCAAACATTTTCTTCTCTTTTCCCACCAAAGGATTTTGTTAACCTAATTGTCCTTGAAGAACAGGTGGTAAATCTAATTGGTTGAGGATACTACAACAAGGAGAAAGTAGATTGCTAAAGGAAAAGAGTCAAAGGCAAAGGATTTGGATACACGAAGAAGGAGAGGATACCGCAACGAGGATTTAAAGGCAGAAATGCGAAGGAGTCGGTAATACTCCTGATCTTGTTTATATTTTATTATCCTTATACCATATCATGTATGGATTGGCATGTTGATTTGGATTTGTTGCTTCCGGTTCAAGTAATGATTTCTTAAAAGTTTTGAAATCTACCGTTTTTCCAAACAAAGCATGTTTTCTTTTTCCGATCCAACATAGATATATATAAATTTTTCTATCAATATTGGGCTACACCAATGCTCCTCACTGAGTTCTTTTTCGTTTGCAATACTGATGGATGACCTCACCAAGAATATTCAATGGGATGTGCCTTGGTGTACATTATTTGCTGACGGTATTATCTTAGTGGATGAGACAAAAGACGGTGTCAATGTCAAGCTAGGACATTGGAGGGATACATTATAGTTAAAGGGCTTTAAATTGAGCAGGACTAAGATTGAGTACTTAAAGTATAACTTTTAGGGCCATAAGGTGACTTCCAATGAAAAAAAGATTGGTTCAGAAGTTATACCACAAAAAGAGTTTTTTAAGTACCTAGCGTCTATCATCCAAAGCAATGGAGAGAAAAATAAAGATATAGTCCACCACATCATATCAGGGTGGTGTAAATGTAGAAATGCATCAGGAGCTCTATATGACAAGAAGATACAACTCAAGCTCAAAGGTAAATTTTATTATTTAATGATTAGGTTAGTCATCTTACATGGGGCAGAGTGTTGGCTTATTAAACAAATGCATAACTATAAGCTAATGATGGCGGAGATGTGGATGTTCTATTAGACGTGTAACTGTACTAGAAGAGATAGAATGTATTAGTAAGACATAATTTAAGGTGGCTAGTATTAATGAAAAACTAAGAGAGATAAGGCTTTCATGGTTCAAACAGGTTAAAAGGAGACACCATGATTCCCCAGTGAGAAGATGTGACAAAATAGTACTTAGAGACTATAAGAGGAAAAAAATGAAGACCTGAGAAGAACTAGGGAAAGTGATCAAGAGTGATATAGCTATGCTAGAACTTATGGAGGACATGACCTGTAATAGAAAACTTTTTCATACTAGGATATGGATAAAGGATCTCATAAGGTCATTATTGTTCTCTTAGGTCTTTTAAACATTTTCCTTTGAGTCATTCATTTTATAGTTAGTACTCTTAATATTTTAATTACGTAGTACTTCCCTTTTAGTTATTTAGCCTAAACAATTTCTTACTTAGCCTAATTACATTCCTGAAATGGCTAGTCTGATTTATTCTTATAATTGTCTTTTTTCGAGTTTGTGTATTTGTTTACTTATTTTATCTTTACCATATGTTATATATACTATAATATGTATTGCATTAAATTTTTATATTTGTATATTTTATACATACATATTTATTTATATTTTATCATGATTATTTTACATTACATTTGGGTTTATCATAAATAACCTCTCTATTAGGTAGGAGTAAGGTTGCATATTATTGGGCTTCTCTAAACCCTTCATTTCAGCGAGACTCTCACTAACTATTAATGTTGTTGTTGTTAAGGCATTAAAGGGCAACATGCACAACTATTTGCTGGAAAAAATGAGATTTAACAATAATGTTGAGGAAGCAACCCCTTCCAGGTGCAATTGATCGGTGATAAAGAACTGTTGGTGGCACAGGCAGGTACTTGACAGGTGGCTAGTGCTACACTGAAAGAGAAGACAAATGGCGATGAGTTAAAGGTTGAATGCGATGTTGACTATTGAAAGAGGGTTGCAACAGTCTTTCATTTAGGGTTTGGGCTAGGCTTTCCTAACATGATGAAGAAGGAATTGATTGGTTACAAGAATAAAATTATTCTATTGCTGGAATTTCGGGTATGTGGTAATTGGGATAGGTTATTCTAGGGTTATAATAAGATATCTCATTGCTAGGATAAAGAATATTTGGAAACTAAGATAGTGTATCCTCAAGTTAGGATAAGAGTTATTTGGATATTGAAATAATGTATTTTTAACCTAGATTGAGCTTGTTTGGCTTTTAGATTACGAGTAATCTAATTCTGGAATAGTCCATAATCAAACATAATTTAAAAGAGTTTTAACTTCAAAAATAAATTCCACATTTATATTAATTACTTTCTAATGTGATTATGATTAATAATTAAATTGATTCCTAATTAAAGTTTAGAAAAATTCTAGAATAAAATTTTAAAACTAATTAATCAGATTATTAAAAATTAAGAAAAGTATTTTCTTAAGTAATTAAGAAAGATGTTTCTTGATTCAATTTATTTATTTCAATTTGATTGTGATAAATTAACTTTTATTTTTTATTTTATTTAGAAATTATTTTATTTATTTATAAATTGTTTCCTTATTTATGAATAATAATTTTCTTGATTTGTTGGAAAATGTTTTCTTGATTAAATTTCAAAAAGTATTTTTATTTATTAATTGAGAAAATAAGCTTTCTTTAATATTTTTAAAAATATTTTTGAAATTATTAGGAAAGATTTTCTAATAAATTAAGAAAAGTTGTATTGAATTTTGAAATTAGTTTCCTTTAATATAAGAAAATAGTTTTTAATTAAAGAAAATTAATTTTAATTAAATTAGAGATAGTTTTCCAATTTGATTAGAATGTATTACTTATAAAATTTTGAAAAGGAATTTTTAAATTATAATAAGCAAGAAGCATAATTTATTGAAATTTATTTCAATTAATTTTTGTTAAAGGAGTTAAGATAGTTGGAAATAATTTTAATTAAATTTGAAATTTTGTTTTCACATAAAATTAAATTTCTATTTGAAAAGAAATTTAATTCATTTAGGAATCAACAAGTTTAATATAAATTAATTATCCAAGGAGTTAGAAATATTATTTTAGATTATAAAGTTCAATATCTAGAATTAAACAAGACTTGATGTTCATGTTTTAATATATATTTGATGTATTATGCATGTATAATTGCATGTTTTATATGTATAATATTATTATATGTAATTTTGTATTTGGTGAAGTACATGCTAAGAATGTAATTATTGCCTTTTATTATTTAAGAATAAAGCTAGAATTTTATTGATTGTAAGGCTTGTTGAGTTACTCAAGACCTCTATAACCCGAATATGTTTTATCACAAGTTAAGAGGTCATACTTAACTAAATTTATATGATTTGGATAAGTGACTCATGATCATACGAATTTAGTTGGTTTGTTGAGTGACTTAAGATCAACTAAATTTAAATAGGATCCTAGCATACTAGAGAGATTACTGATTAGACTAATTTTTTTGAATAGTAGTAGTAAGGGCCATTATTTCAAATAAAATAGTGAGAGTTGCTAAAAATATATAATTAAAGTCTTAATTTTATTTAGTAACTATGGCATATAACTAATACTTGCTTTTTTACATTTATATTTTGTTCGAGTAAAATGACCTTTGGTTAGTATAGTTGATACCAAGTTAATAAACCAAATATCTTAAATATAGGTCAAGTTTGAGAAAGGTTCTTAAATATAGAGAAGCTACAAATCTATTATATATTTTTGCTATTAATTTCTATTAAGGATTTGATGAAAAACTTTTAAAGATATTCTAATATCAGCATTACGCAGGATTTTATTTATACGTTGTCTATTGTTCAAGGTGAGGAGGAACATGGTGATAGCACTATAAAGAAAGAACAAATAGCCTATTTAGAGGCTAAAACAAATAGCCTATTTAGAGGCTCATGAACCTACATCGAGGAAGAAAGAGTTTAAAAAGATCGACAAAGCAAAAAGTAAAGGTTTAAACCCTCAATTAAAGAACCATCAAAGTTGAAGTTGACAAAGCTACCTAATCACTTAGAATACTCATTCTTGGAGAATAATTCAAAACATCTAGTGATTATTGCATCAACTTTAAAGTCAAATTAAAAAAATCTATTAAATGTGCTTAAGGAGAATAAAAGGGTCATTGTTTGGAAGATTTCTAATATTAAAGGAATTAACCCTTCCTTTTGCACTCAAAATATTATGATGGAGGAGGATTTAAAGTCAGATGTATAGACCTAAAGAAGGGTTAATCCTAATATAAAGGAAGTGGTAAAGGCAGAGGTAATTAAGCTCCTAGATGTTGTTGTGATTTATCCTACTTTTGACAATTCTTAGGTGACTCTTCTACAAGTTATACCAAAGAAAGGAGGTATGAAGCTAGTACCTAATAAGAGGAATGAATTTATTGGCCCCCGAATTTTTTTTCTTGATGAATAAGCATGATTTAAATGATTTTTGAGTTTTTGATAGATTAAATTTTTTGAGTTAATTATTATTATATCAAAGTTAGTAGGATTTATTGAATGGGTAAGTGGAATTAAAGTGTTAAGGTTATAAGAATGTTCGAGGCACACCTAAGGATAAAGAACATAAGGCATATAAGGAAGGGTAAAATGGACATTGCACACTCATTAAGGGTAGGATTGGAAGAGGAAAATGTGGTCTTACATTAAGAGAAGGAGAAAACGTGAATTGGGAGAGAAGAAGAGAAATAAGAAAGAGAAAGAAGAGAGATTTTAGTGGTTGAGAGAAAAGAAGAGAAAACAAGCTAGGGTATCAATTTTCTTGGCCTTTAAAAGAGATTTTAAGGTTATTCAAGAAGGGAAAAAGGTATAGAGAGAGAAGAGTTTCTATTTAAGCCAAAGATCTCTTCATTTGGTGAAAAATCAAAAAAATCAAGAAAGAAAAGAGAAGCAAAAGTAGAGACATTATGAGCAAGCCTATAAGCAAGGAAATCAAGGTGGGTACATGTTTATAATAGAGTAAATAAGCCACTAGATGTTTTCTTTGAACCAAGAAAGTTTAATGATTTTAATTGCATCATAAGTGTAACAACTATCGCTTCTTAAATGAATTAAAAATCTGTTATATGTTTCATATATGAATTGTTTTTATATGTGAAAAGATTTTGAAAATAAATTTTGTGAAAAGATACATGTTTATGGAATCATGTTTTCGGAAATGATTTCGAAATATCCCATCTCTATGAAAAGTCAAGATTCAGAAAAGTGTTGAGCAATATGTTTACAAGTATATGAAATCAAGTTTCAAAAATGTGCCATTTTGGGCAACAAGTTTACAAGTCATGAATTACATGTTATGTGGGTTTGTGGTGGTCCCCTAAGTTAAGTCGCATGCACGTTGACCAATTTAATGGATTCTCCCGCCTGGTCGCTAATGGTATGGAGTTCCTTGATAGACTCCCATAAGTTCATATCCATGCAAAACCATTATATGGGATTGCGTTAGTACGTTCTATTCACGGCTACACAGGACCCTTAGGAGAAATGTGTAGTACGTTTTATTTTGGATCCACCCAAATCATTCTAATGTGGTTATGTGCTTATGATCTATGAACAAGTTTTGTAACATCGAACTTTCAGAGCCCTTTTATGTTGTACTGTATTTGGAGATACTACTGTATATTGATATATACATATGGTTGTATGAATTCAAAATCATTTGGATGTATATGTTAATGATTTATAATGTTGTATACCCTGACATAAACTTAGAATTTATTGATATGCGGAAACTTGGAGATTTCCGACATATGAGCTTTTAAGTGGATAAAACCAAGTCCATTACATGGACATGACCATGGTGGTTAAATTAAATGAGTTCTAATGCCTTAGAGATAATTAGACATGATTTATAGACTCATTGGACACTTAGAAAGCTTAATTGGAAAAGTTGATGCACATAAGGGCTTATTTGCAAATTGTCAAAAGTTAAAGGACTTAAATGTAATTTTTCAATTCTTGGACGACCAATTTGTAATTTTATAAAGTTAAGGGACTTAATTATAATTTTTAAAAGTTTGAGGACAAAAATGAAAATAAAGTTTTGGTGATTCCCAAATTTTGGGCTTAATTGCAAATTTAGGAAAAGTTTAGAGGGTATAATGGTAATTTCACATAACTAAGGGCAAATTGGTAAATTCACCATGTTTGGTCAAAGAAGAGTCAAATTCTAGAGCCTTATACATGGTGTGGTCGTGCAACCCCTTTATTTAGACATTAAAACACTTAGTTTTGATTAAAAGAAAGAAGAAGAAAGGAGAAGAGAGGAGAAGAAGGAGAGTTTTGGCTATACATAAAATTCCACCATCTTTTTTATTCATCAAGTCAAACTAAGGTATTCCAAGCTAATTTGGGGTCAAGGAACTCAAATCTATCCTTAAATTTGAGAAATTCTCAAAGGATTTGAAGATATCACTAAAGGAAAGTATAGGTAAATTTTGTCTCATCTCTCTCTACACTGTGATTTTGAGTTTGGTATTAAGATATGTTGTTCTCCATGCTTGAATATGCATGAAACATGGTTTAGAGGAATGAAATGTGACATGGAGAGGGTTATTTAAGTTAAAACCGAAATTGTCCCCTTTAGGTGAAAGTTGGTGAATTTTTTAATATCTTTTGAAATTGTTGGTCAAAATGAATTCTATGGTGTTAATTATACATGTATGATGTGAATTGATGATAAAGAAGGAACAAGATGTGTGTTGGTTAAGTTTAGGTCGAAATGGTGGGAGAAGAAGTGGATTAAGGTAATGAGTTGTGTAATTGCTAAATCTTAAATGAAAGGATTTGGCTTGAATGGATGGGTGGAATGTGTCATTGATTGGAAGTGTACTATATAACAAGATAGGAGCATGAATTACTAAGATAAAGTCTTGAAAATGTGACTTGAAAGTCATGCACTTTAGGTGTTTGTTAAAATGCCTAGTGAACTTGACTTAGGATTTAAGGCTTTGTAATGGTATGCATTGGAAAATGCTTTCATGTTTACTTAGAGTGAACTTGAATTGTTGCTTAGATTGAAGATTAATGAACTAATGTGCTTGGATAAAGATGGGCTTAATTATGCTTTGAAATGAGTAAGTATTGGATTAAAGGCATTAAATACCTTAGAAAATGCAAAAGAAAAACTAATGTGGATAGTAAGGAAGTAACTATGTGAGGAATTTAAGCGTCGAATCCTATAGCTCAAAGAGAATGATATTGTGTTTTATAATAATTTCATTGTATGTCTTTAATGTATAAAGGCTCGAGAGCTAGGAATCAAGGAGCTCATCCCGAAAATTTTTGAAGGCAAAGCAGTGCACACCTTCTTTTAAGGTGAGTTAGGGAACCATATTTCTCATATGAGATTAGATCATCTAAGACATGTATGATGCCTTGTATGTGAATTTTGGACCTAGGTAATGCATAGTAGAATTTAATCTCCAATAAATACTAGTATATTTGTGTATTTAATAAACAATATTGTTTTGAACAACTCTTTGCTATTAGATGCAACTGATGTTTTTATTTTATATTTTGAGAAATGACATTGTTTTCAGCAAACCTGCACTCGAAGTATAAAAGAATAATGCTTTATTTTCTGAAACTATGTTTTTGAACAACTTTGCACTTAGAGTGCAAAAGATGACTTTTATGACATGAAATAATGTTTTCGAACTTATGCATAAATGAGTCATATATGCTACGTGTATGTTTTCCCTTTTGGCTTAGAGCCACAGTAAGGTTTCATTTTATCGGTTGGACCGATAGACATAATTTCTTACTTGATTTTTTATACTTAAATGTTGTATATGATTTTTGTGATTGGTGAGGAAACGATTGGCCAATCGTGTGCTGGGCAAAACTGATTAAACGACTCCCGTACCTTGACACTGGTACATTAAAGTCGAGTCGTCGTATTGACACCTTTCTACGGGACTTACGGGTGATTCCACACCTAACGTCTGAACATTGACGAGGTCATCACCTAGGGTCATGACGTTCTTGTCGACTGTAGTCTGGACTCACCACATATGAAAGTTGAGCCAACACCGAGTATCGGTGAGTGTGCACATTAGTTTGTCCAACTAGTGGTGTCACACACGATTGTTTTGGCTTATCCTAATATTGGTTTTCCTACCGAGATTTGATTGATAGATATGATGTTTTTACGCTTTTGTGTACTGGAATTGGGACCTATGTTCACCGGATGAGTGAGTTAATAGGCTAGGCCTATGGTTCCTAACCAGTATACATTGAGATCCTAACCAGTATACATTGAGACATAGGTTGGGCCTGTATATTTTCTATGTGATATATATTCACTTCATAGGTTATCTACACCGCCTTGGTATGAATCAAATTCTATTTGTGATATACGTCTTTTCTGCTCACTGAGTACCTAGTGTACTCACCCTCTCCGCTTTCCAACCCTGCAGGTGAATTTAGTGAGCTTAAAGCTCTGTGAGGATCGTGCAGCTTTTTGACACTTTCGGGGTATTTTCGAACGTGGGTAGTTTATATTTTGTACTTTGGATAGTTTATATATGTAGTTATGCTTTATGACTTTGTAAGTTAACTTTTGACTGTCTGGTGTTTTATAAATGATTTTATGTATGAATTTTCAATACTACTGTTGAGATTGTCGTGAGTGGACTTTAGAGTCCTGAAGTTGTGGTTGGATGTGAATATAGAAGTGTGTTTGAAATCGTTTGCAGGTTTTGGGATTTTTAAAATACAGCCATTGTGCTGCCCAATTTTTTTTTAAAAAGAAAGAGATATTCAGTTAACCTTGCATAGTCGGATTAAGGATACTTCGAGTGTCCTTAGCTCGAGTATACGATAGTTTTCATAAGCCCGATGTGGTACCGGGTCGTGACAATTAAATTGGTATCAAAGCCAGGTTTTGCATTTTCAAAATTGTTATTTTCGTTTTCAAAAAGTTCATAAGCCTTAGGAGTTGAGTCTGGGTGTCGAAAATCTTTACTCGAGAAGTTGAGTCTCGAATTGTTAAGTTGACATCCTTAATGGTCAGATGATTTTGACCTCGATTGGAGTACTTATCGACATTCATTGGGATGTTTGGGATATCGGATAAGCTAGGCTTAGCCCGATTTATTTTATTAAACAATGCCTTTTCTTTGATTTTATAGTGATAACATGGTTGGATGAGGAAGGGGAAGGCGTCACAATGTGAGACCTTTGCGACCCGAGTAAGAGGAACATAGCGCATAAGTAGTCGCAAAACCAGTGGTAGCTAGCTCTTCGCCTCATAGACATCCTCACACCGTAATACCACCAGTGGTAGCACACTCGGATTTACCACTGGTGCCGAGGGAAGCTCTGCATCAGGTGATGACATGGTGGGCACAGTACACTATGCAGCAACAACAGCCTAGGGCTAGAACGCCGCAGATGCCACCACAAGTACCGTCACCACAGTAGCCAGTAGCGATACCTAATCATACAGCAGGGCAATACCCGATGCTTGAAATCTCGGGTTATATCAAAGAGGCAAGGAATCTCGGGTGTGGCACTTTTGATGGGCACGGTGGTGTTACAGAGGCCAAAACCTGGATGAGGCGAACTGCAAAGACATTTCATAATATGGGGATGCCTGATGAGATGAAGTTGAAGGTTGTCATCCGATTGTTAGAGGGCGATGCTACAGTTTGCTGGGAAAATTTCCAAGGAAGCTACCATAATTAGATGACTTGGAGAGATTTTATCAGTGAATTCAACGAACAATACTACACCAGATTTGATCGAGATCAGAAGAAGGTTGCCTTCTTTACACTGACACAGGGGAATAGGTCGATGCAGGAGTTTGAGATAGAGTAGAGGGAGCTCGCCACCTATGTCCCTAAATATGTGGCTGATGAAGAGAATCTGTGTGTTCGGTTTGAGACATGACTGCATTTGGCTATCTGGGAGAGGATGACGCTTACCTCAACTACCACATTTAAGGAGATGGTACAATTGACTAAGAGAGCTGAGAAGTTGGTGAAAGAGCGTGGGAGACAGAAGGAAGAAAGGAACCAGAAAAGGAAGGGAGGAGCCATGATAGTTTAGCTTCGGGTAGTATTGGAGACGCTACATCATCAGTTTTCCACTTATGGTTACCATGACCAAGGGGTTAGAGCACTGCCCCTACTACTAGCTTTGCTTCTTAAGCTCGATCATATCGGTCTGAGTAGTGTAAAAACTGTTGAAAGGTACATGCAGGTAGGCGTACAAAGCCGAGAAAGTGTTTTCATTGTGCAGAGACAAGGCACCTGAGGAGAGATTGTCCACAACAATTTGGACTTCAACTCAGGGAGGAGATAGCTCAATGCAGCCCGTGAGACACAGAGGGGAGATTGTCAAAGTAGGTGCTCAATCTTCTAGATCTTGATAGAGAACTGGTGTGGGTAGTAGTGCACCTCCAGTTGGTCAGCAATGCCTAGCTACGCAAGCTCAAACATGAGTTTATGCAATGACGGAGAAGGACATTCGAGCAAATCTGGACACGATTATAGGTATGTTCCGGATGAATATTTTTGTGTTGTGTATTGCTAAATTTTAATACTTGTTTTGTATAGTATCGGTAACTTCTTAAATAGTGTGAGTGCTAACTTATAGTGTTATAAGGTGTTATGTGTGTTCTCGGTAAAGATGCTAAAGTGTTGATCGACGCTGGTGCGCAAAGATCTTTAGTCAGTGTGATCTTCGCTAAGGATATTCATCATCCCCTAGAGTCGTTAGATCCTCCTCTCATTGTGGTCACTCCTTTTGGAGAGCATGTGGCTTGCAATGAAGTATTTACTGCTTGTGAGATAAAGATCAGTGATGTTGTGTTAGAGGCAGATCTTATTCCCCTCGATCTCTAGGATTTCGAGGTGATATTGGGGATTGACTGGTTAGAAAGGTATCGCGTCAGGGTTGACTATTTTAAGAAAGAAGTGGATTTTGAACCTCAGGATGGAGTCTCGATTAAATTTACTAGTGACCGACGAGTATTCCCGAGTTGATTGATATCGATGATCAAGGCTAAGAGGTTGATTTTTAGTGATGCCAGTCATTCCTTTCACATGCGATTGACACTTCGGCATAGAGGGTTGAACCGGGAGATGTCCCTATTGTGTGTGAGTTCCCTGATGTTTTTCTGGAGGAGTTGCTTGGATTGCCACCTGATCGGGAATTTGATTTCACTATTGACTTTGTTTTGGGGACAACACCAATATCCATACCACCATATCGTATAGCATCAGTAGAATTAAAAGAGTTGAACATTCAACTACAAGAGTTGTTGGATAAGGGCTTCATCAAACCAAGTCATTCACCCTAGGGAGCACCAGTATTATTTGTCAAGAAGAAGGATGAGACCCTCTGCTTATATGTTGATTATCGACAGTTAAACAGGGTTACCATTAAGAATAAATATCCACTTCCCAGGGTTGATGATTTATTTGATCAGTTAAGAGGAGCTATAGTATTCTCAAAGATAGATTTGAGGTCTGGGTACCATCAGTTGAAGATTGATTAGAAAGATGTGAACAAGACTGCTTTCCAGACGAGGTATGGACATTATGAATTTTTAGTGATGCCGTTCAGATTGACAAATGCAACTGCAGTATTTATGGATTTCATGAACAAGGTGTTCCATCCCTATTTAGATCAGTTTATCATAGTCTTTATTGATGATCTTCTAATATATTCTAAGAATGAAGAGGAGCATGCTAGACATCTCTGGATTGAGCTACAAATACTTCGCGAAAGGCAAATGTATGCGAAGTTCTCAAAGTGTGAATTTTGGATGAGGGAGATAAGATTCCTTGGGCATGTTGTATCAGGGGAAGGTATTTTTGTAGACTCAAAGAAAGTTGAAGCTATACTTGAATGGGAGCAACCCAAGAATGTCACAGAAGTCTGCAGTTTTTTGGGATTAGCTGGTTATTATCGGAGATTTGTTGAGAGTTTCTCAGTGCTTGTAGCCCCTTTATCGAGGCTTACCCGGAAGGGAATAAAATTTTAGTTGGATGACAAATGCGAGGCAAGTTTCCAAGAGCTGAAGAGATGATTGACTTTAACACCAGCCTTACTTACCTAAGCAGCTAGGTATGAGGTATACAGTGATGTCATTCGCCAGGGACTTGGCTGTGTACTTATGCAGGCCAGTCGAGCGATTGCATATGGTTCTAGACAGCAGAAAAAGCACGAGTTAAATTATCCCACATGTGATTTAGAGCTTGCAACGGTAGTATTTGCACTCAAGATTTGGAGACATTATCTTTATGGGGAGACTTGTCATATATACACCGACCACAAGAGTCTGAAGTATCTAATGACACAAAGGGAGCTAACCCTTAGACAAAGGAGATGGTTGGAATTAATTAAGGATTATGACTTAATAATCGACTATCATTCGGGAAAAGCAAACATGGTAGCTGATGCATTGAGTCGTAAGTCCTGTTCGGCAGTATCTGTTAGGCAAGATCCTTACATGACACATTTGATGAGTGTGCGGAGCCTTAGGGTTAGACTCTCAGTGGCAGAGGAGGATGGGACATTGTTAGCAAGGTTTGAAGTCCAGCCTACATTACTTGATGAGATCAGGAGATCATAGGCTGACAATCCTAAGTTAAAATTCATTCAGGAGAAATTGCCATCTGATGAGAGTGAAGGATTCAGACTGAGAGAAGATAGGTTATTAGTCTTGGGAGACAAGAGTTTGTGTTCCGAATGACCAAAGTCTCAGGCGAGCTATCTTGGAGGAAGCTCATAGTTCAGCTTATGCTATGCATCCTGGTAGCATAAAGATGTATCGAACTCTTAAAGAGAGTTATTGGTGGCCAGGGATGAAGAGAGAGATAGCAAAATTTGTGGCCAGATGCCATCCCTGTCAACAAATTAAGGCAGAGCATCAAAAACTAGTAGGTATGTTACAATCTTTGCCTATTCTAGAATGGAAGTGGGAGCATGTGACAATGGATTTTGTAGTTAGGTTACCTTGTACATCGAAGGGTTATGATGCTATTTGGATTATAATGGACAGATTGATGAAGTCTGTTCATTTTCTGCCTGTCCACACAATCTATTCATTGGAAAAATTGGCAAATTTGTATATCGACGAGATTGTGAAGCTGCATGGGATGCCAGTTTCTATAAAATCAGACAGAGATCCGAGATTCACCTTGAGGCGTGTTCTTAGAAACAACAAAACCTTGAGGGGTCGCGAGTTCGATTCCCAGATAGGACAATACTGATTAAGGTTGGATGCCGCGATATAACCCGCAAACATACGCAGGGGTATAACCCCCAAACACCTACGGGTGGGGTGTGGGGTCCAACAGAACTAAACTGAAGTTTAGTACTGCCCTCCATCCCTAGACCAATTGTCAGTCATAGAGGACCATTCAAACACTAGAGGACATGCTGAGAGCATGTGTGATGGAATTCCAAGGGAGTTAGGACCGACACTTGCCTTTGATTGAGTTTGTTTATAATAATAGTTATCAGACAAGTATCAGTATGCCACCTTATGAAGCACTTTATGGAAGGAATTGCAGGAAACCTCTATATTGGGATGAGGTTGGTGTGGACAAAATAGAAGGAGTTGAATTGATAGAAGTCACCACTTAGAAAATAAAAATCATTCGAGAGAAGATCAAGATTGCCCAGGATCGACAAAAGAGTTATGCGGATAATAGGCAACAACCGTTAGATTTCGCAGTTGGTGACATGGTTTTTCTCCGGATATCGCCATGGAAAGATATCATCAAATTTTAGAGTCAAGGGAACCTAAACCCTCGATATATCGGACCTTTTTGCATCCTAGAGTGTGTCGGGACTATGGCATATCGGTTGGAATTGCCACCAAAATTGGATAGGATCCATAATGTATTCCATGTCCCTATGCTTAAAAAATACTTACCGGATCCATCTCATGTTTTGGAGACACCTCCTGTATAGCTAAGAGAAGACCTAAGTTTTGAGGTGAAACCAGTGCAAATTTTGGATCAACAGACAAAGAAATTATGCAGCAAGGAGGTACCCACGATTAAGGTTCTTTGGAAGAGTGATAAGGTCGAGCAGATGACATGGGAGCTTGAGGATACTATGAGACGTCAATACCCATATTTATTTGTGTCCTTGACTTAGGAATTTCGAGGACAAAACTCTCTTGAAGAGGGGAGGACTTGTAACACCAGACTTTCGGAGCCCTTTAGTGTTGTACTGTATTTGGAGATGCTACTATCTATTGATATATACATATGGCTGTATATGAATTCAAAGATGTATTTAAATCATTTGGGTGTATAAGTTAATGATTTATAATGTTATATACCCTGACATAAACTTAGAGTTTATCGGTATGCAGAATCTTGGTGATTTCCGACATATGAGCTTTTATGTTGATAAAACCGAGTCCATTGGATGGATATGACCATGGTGGTTAAATTAAATGAGTTCTAATGCCTTAGAGGTGATTAGACATGATTTATAGACTCATTGGGCGCTTAGAAAACTTAATTGGAAAAGTTGATGCACATAAGGGCTTATTTGCAAATTGTCAAAAGTTAAAGGACTTAAATGTAATTTTTCAATTCTTGGAGGACCAATTTGTAATTTATAAAATTAAGGAGCTTAATTACAATTTTCAAAATTTTGAGCACCAAAATGAAAATAAAAGTTTTAGTTATTCCCAAATTTTGGGCTTAATTGCAAATTTAGGAAAAGTTTGGAGAGTATAATGGTAATTTCACATAACTAAGGGCAAATTGGTAAATTCACCATGTTTGGTCAAAGAAGATTCAAATTCTAGACCCTTCTACATGGTGTGGCCGTGCAACCCTTTTATGTAGACATTAAAACACTTAGTTTTGATTAAAAGAAAGAAGAAGAAAGGAGAATAGAGGAGAAGAAGGAGAGTTTTGGCTATACATAAAATTCCACCATCTTTTTTATTCTTCAAGTCAAACCAAGGTGTTACAAGCTAATTTGGGGTTAAGGAACTCAAATCTATCCTTACATTTGAGAAATTGTCAAAGGATTTGAAGATATCACTAAAGGAAAGTATAGGTAAATTTTGTCTCATCTCTCTCTACACTGTGATTTTGAGTTTGGTATTAAGATATGTTGTTCTCCATGCTTGAATATGGATGAAACATAGTTTAGAGGAATGAAATGTGACATGGAGAGGGTTATTTAAGTTAAAATTGAAATTGTCCCCTTTAGATGAAAGTTGGTGAATTTTTTAATATCTTTTGAAATTGATGGTCAAAATGAATTCTATGGTGTTAATTATACATGTATGATGTGAATTGATGATAAAGAAGGAACAAGATGTGTGTTGGTTAAGTTTAGGTCGAAATGGTGGGAGAAGAAGTGGATTAAGGTAATGAGATGTGTAATTGATAAATGTAGCTTAAATGAAAGGATTTGGTTTGAATGGATGGGTGGAATGTGTCATTGATTGGAAGTGTTTACTATATAACAAGATAGGAGCATGAATTACTAAGATAAAGTCTTGAAAATGTGACTTGAAAGTCATGCACATTAGGTGTTTGTTAAAATGTCCAAGTGAACTTGGCTTAGGATTTAAGGCTTTGTAATGGTATGCATTAGAAAATGCTTTCATGCTTACTCAGAGTGAACTTGAATTGTTGCTTGGATTGAAGAGTAATGACCTACTGTGCTTGGATAAAGATGGGCTTAATTATGTTTTGAAATGAGTAAGTATTGAATTAAAGGCATTAAATGCCTTAGAAAATGCAAAAGAAAAACTAATGTGGATAGTAAGGAAGAAACCATGTGAGGAATCTAAGTGTCGAATCCTATAACTCAAAGAGAATGATATTGTGTTTTATAGTAATTTCATTGTATGTATTTTATGTATAAAGGCTCAGGAGCTAGGAATCAAGGAGCTCGTACCGAGAATTTTTGAAGGCAAAGTAGTGCACTCCTTTTTTTAAGGTGAATTGGGGAACTATATTTCTCATATGGGATTAGATCACTCTAAGACATGTATGATGCCTTGTATGTGAATTTTGGACCTAGGTAATGCATAGTAGAATTTAGTCTCCAATAGATGCTAGTATATTTATGTATTTATTGTTTTGAATAACTCTTTGCTATTAGAGTGCAATTGATGTTTTTATTTCATATTTTGAGAAATGAAATTGTTTTCAACAAACTTGCACTTGAAGTAAAAAAGAATAATGTTTTATTTTTTGAAACCATGTTGTTGAACAACTTTGCACTTAGAGTACAAAAGATGACTTTTATGAAATGAAATAATGTTTTCTAACTTATGCATAAATGAGTCATATATGCTACGTGTATGTTTTCTCTTTTAACTTAAAGCCACAGTAAGGTTTTATTTTATCGGTTAGATCGATAAATAAAGGCATGATGCCTTACTTGATTTTTGATACCTAAATGTTGTATATGATTTTTGTGATTGGTGAGGAAACGATTGGTCAATCATGTTCTGGGCACAATTGATTAAGCGACCCCCGTGCCCTTGACGCTAGTACATTAAAGTCGATTCACCATATCGACACCTTTCTACGGGACTTGCGAGTGATTCCACATCTAGGGTCTAGACACTGATGAGGTCATCACCTAGAGTCATGACGCTCTTGTCAACTGTAGTCTGGACTCACCACGGATGAAAGTCGAGCGAACACCAGTATCGATGGGTGTGCACATTAGTTTGACCAACTAGTTGTAAGTGGTAAGTCGACTTACACATGTTCGGTACCGATAAGTCGACTTGTTCATTGGATAAGTCGACTTGTTCAAGGTCGGTACTGTTTATTTGTGCCCTAAAGGCAATCCCCTTTAGCGCGTTTTGTTCAAAGTCGTGTGCAGACTTTATGAATAAATAAAGAAAGGCATACTTCATTAATTTGATGTTCATGAACATTGTTTATGAATTGATTGGATCTTTAATCGAATTAATGAAGTCCATGATATATGACATAGCATGAAGGAAATTATGATGTGCTCATACTCCTGAGATTCCTATCATGTGCAATTATGTCAAGATATCTAAATTCTCCTAGTCATAGGATTAATGAGGCCGACATCATTAATCCGGATAGACTAACACATGTCATATTCCTTGATTGGATCAGCGGTGGATCTCGAAACCGTAAATATGAGATATTTAGAATTGACATGTGGATGCTTACTAGCGGTAGTAAGTTCATTGGATGACCCGCCATGAGATCATCGCATGGAAATCTTCTTCTAGTGTCGGTGATAATCTCATCATAGCAATGGTGCAAGTATCCTTGACTTGAGGTACTCAAGGATATCTTGATACTTGATCCTCGTGCTTTGACTCCATTCCTTGTTGCCTTCGGAGGTAACTCATAGGTGGTGCTTGGGTGCACCGAGGTATTCAAGATAATTGAGTAGCCAATAAAGGATTCACCACTTCGGATTAGCGTAAGAGATACCCATGGCCTCTTGTCGATCATTACTAAGGTTGGCGGCATATATGTCATGAAGAGTGTCTTCATTGACATATAGAGTAATGAGTCCCGTGACGCGAACTGTTATCACTTAAGTGGACTTGGTCTAGTGAGAGTTGACACTTTGACCATACTCATAACCAAGTGGGGTATAGGATGGTGAAAGGACGAATTGCACAAGAATTTTCTATGGAAGGGTTCGTGATCCGTTCGTAATGAATACATCAAACCGATTACTTTCCGGTCGATTGGGGTCATGATGTGTTGCTAGATACCGCTCATGACTTGCTTAGATTAAGTGTTAATCTAAGTGGCCAACATAACCGGGAGCCTAAAGGGTCATACGCATAAGAGTGATTCAGAGAATCTGTAAAATAGTAATTGGACAGAGTTCCAATTATGGAGAGCATTAGGATTAAATGGATCCCGATGAGATCGGGATATGTCCCGATGAGATCGTGACATCAATATTGCTAAGAAAGGTTTAGGAGTCAAGTTTGACGCCGGGACCCGATGGCCGTAGGACCGACCCCAGTGTGACTGGACCGCCTCAGCAATAATATACACATATATATATGTTATTAATTAATTAAATAATTAAGTAATATATATATATATATATATATGTTGAAAACGTGTGAGGTGGGAAGAAGAAAAGAACCTTCTAGTTTTAAGCTTAGTCATCAATGTAATTAATGACTAAATGACAAAAAATGAAAAGGTGAGATGATGATGTTCGTATGGCTTGGTTAAAATACATATAAGATGGCTTTCTTTGTAAGAGGATGTACGATGGTTTTGCTAGGGATGAGAAGTTGGAAAACTTAAGTGTTAAGTTTGCTTTGAAAATGAGTTTTCATCCTTCTTCTCTCATAAGCATCATCGTTTTTCTCTTCTTCTCCAAGCAATTCCAACGTTGATTCAAGCTCTCCAGGACAGAGGTAGGCTCTAGCAGGCTTTAATCTGTTCTAGCTATTCCCGGGTCAAAGGGGTTTGACTCGGTTAGGTTTTCTGATCTCTGCGTGGATCACCTTTAGAGATAGTCTCTTTTGGCTATTTAGGTTGATGTCTTCATACCGACACCTGGATCCTGGGTTTCGGAAAGTCCCGGAATAAAAATTTTGTTTTCGCTGCGGTACATGTGATGTACCTCCGGGATTTTCCTACAGTGGTATCAGAGCGTCTGGTATCCCGTATGAATCTAAAACCTAAGCGAGATCAGAAACCCTAATGGAATTTTTTGTTGATGCATGCTTTCTGTCCAATTTTCGAATTTATATTGTGATATGCTTTTCGAAATTTTTCTGCCCAGGATTGTTCATAACATGTTATAGAATATGTCTATGAAATTTGAGAATTTATCGATTTGATTTGATATAATTTTGCTAATTTAATTCCCTAAGTTTCGGATGCTGTTTTGTGAAACGATTCTGGAACAGGCAGTAGTATAAATTCGATAATAAATTCTAGAAAAATGGTTTTTCGGCTTTTCCTTCACCTACATGTCTCTAAGATGTTGGTGAATGTCTATGAGCATGGAAATTGGATTTCAAGGTGATTGGATATTTATTTTCGATTTTATTCTATGCTGTTGGGAATTGCTGTGCTGATGAACACAGATTTTGAATCGGTTTTGTTATTTAGGTTGACTGAGTTTTTGATGGCTAAAATCCTAAAAAACATTCAGGTAGCATTTTCTGAACATTTACTAACCTATGCAATTTTCTCAGAATTTATTGAAATTGTTTCATTGATCATTTCGAGCAATGTACAGAACTGGACAGTTTTGTGAAAAATTGTTGGGACTGTTTTGCTTGGCTTGATTGAGTGTGCTTTTTCAGTTCCAATGCCTTGCACCATTTTTAATGTGATTAAAAATGTGTTATCTTGATGTATTATGATTGCCAAACTGAATTGCTTGAATTTGTTTATCCTAGAATTTTCGGATGCCTAATTGATCACATTAGCGTCTCGTTAGTATATTGCATTATCTTGTTTGTTTTAACCGTCATATTTTTTATGGCATGTGCTGAAGTAAATTTGATAATGTATGTGCTAGCTAGAGATGCTTAGGATGATAATTTGGGTGTTCCTACATTATTTAGAAATTAATGAGTTTTGACTCATTTCAAGCTTTTCATATGGTTTGACTATATAAGGCTTTCATGGTTCAATGAAGTGTTCATTGAGACATCAAAGTAGCAGATATTACCTTAGGTATGTTGGTATTGTGAATTGGAATTGCAAGGATTGAGGAATTAGCGATTAGAGAATTATAGCAAATTACATTGGACAAGTCGACTTATTTGGAGTATAAGGCGACTTGTTCAGTGGTCTGTCATAAAGTCGACTTGCGATGTACAAAGGCGACTTGTGCGCTGAAGTAGGTGCATAAAAGCGACTTATATCGATAAGTCGACTTGTGCGAAGGCGAAAGACAAGGCGACTTGTATTATGATACAAGGCGACTTGTGTATGGGCAGGGGCATAAGGCGACTTGCATTCGTTGTAAGTCGACTTGTGGCATGCTCAGGTTGGATGATGGATGATTAAAAGGATTGATTCAATGTGATTGATGAAACCTAAATCATTCCATATAGTCATGGTGACTATAATCCTACGGCTTGGAGAATATGAAGATGAGACCCGAAATCCCTCCTCGAAATATGAAAACTAACGCCTTCCATTAATATGGTAAGAACCAGAGTTCTTATAGGGCTTGGTTGTTGGGCTAACTCAAGCTCACTCTATACGGATATGTTCGAATCATGGCAATAAGATTTTCTGATTAATGGGTCGGTTTTCACTAGAAGCGTTGATTTGTTGAGCAAACTCAAGGTCAACATGGACAGAGGCGAAATTGGGTAGCATATATCGGATGTATGCGCATCAAAGAGTTGATAACCCAATAAAGTGCACACATCAACAAGTTGATAGCACTGATCGATAGTTGTGTCTAAGATGTAATTGGTATATTTGATACCTCCCGAGACATAAGGTGGCTTGTTGGGCAAACCCAAGGTCATTCTCAATGTCGGTTATCGATGATGCAATTGGTATGTCCGATACCTACCGATTGACCTAAGTTGTGGCTTGTTGGGCAAACCCAAGGTCACTCTTAGCAATGTCGGATATCGACCCACTAGGACTTTATGTCACTTTGTTTCTCTGGATTCGTAAAGAGGGTTATGGATTCTAGGAAACTAGTGGGAGCTATATGCATGTCATGCAAGTCCTTATGATCATGCAGGCATATCTATTCTATCATTCCTTCTCTCTATCGCGCTAGGTTGATTGAAGAAGTTTTTCAGTGTGAATTTTCTCTCTCTATTTTGGACCGAATTTTCTTGATAGGCTGAGGAATCTGAGAATTGTTCTCAGATCTGAGGAACTGGTATACGTCCTAGATGTTCCACTTCCAGATGCACCTGCTTTCGATGCTTCTGATGAGGATCAGAAAGTATATCGTAAGCATCTAAAGGACAGTGACATGGCTACTTGCATTATGCTTGCCTCGATGTCACCAGAGCTGCAGAAGCAGCACGAGTCTATGGATGCTCACACTATAGTATTTCATCTTAGGGAGCTGATGAGTAAGCTCTGTCTGAAAGGTTCGAGACCTCAAGGCTTCTCTTCACCACAAAAGATGGCTCGGGGACATCTGCTGTCCGTGTTTCCACGAAGATGAATGGCTATATAGAGAGATTGGTTGTCTTAGGATTTGTAATGGATTATGAGTTAAGTATAGACTTGATTCTGGTTGGATTGTCTGACAGTTTTTCACAGTTCGTGTTAAACTATCAGATGAACCAAATATCCACAACAATTCCTGAGCTAATCAATCTGCTCAAGACAGTTGAGCAGGATATCAAGAAGGATAGCAAGCAAGTGCTAGTGGTGGATGCTTCTTCTTCTGGTCCAAAGAAGAAAAGGGCCAAGAAACCAAATGGAAGTGTCATCAAGGAAAAACCAAAGAAACTGCCCCAAAAGGATTTTGCTTTCATTGTGGCAAGACTGGCCACTAGAGGCGAAACTGTAAAGTCTATCTGGAGTTCCTGAAGCAGAAGAAGGCATCAGATGCCTCTACTCCTTCAAATATGTTTGTCATTGAGGTTATCTGCTTTCGATCAAAACATATGGGTATTTGATACGGTTGTGGCTCATACATATGAAATGATATGCAGTCCTCGTGGGACGATGAGCGACTCATAAAGGAGAACTAGACCTTCGTGTAGGTAATGCAGCAAGAGTTGCTACATTAGCCGTAGACACTTATGTCTTGTCACTCCCTAGTGGGCTTGTATTCAAATTGGATGATTGTCATTTTGTACCTATTTTAACAAAGAACATATTGTCTATTTCTTGTTTCAATAGAGCTGGTTTCCATTAGACTTTTAGTAGCAATGGTTGTTCTATTAGTTCGAATGGAATGCTCTATGCTACTGGTATATTATGCAATGGAATTGTCATATTAGATATGTCATATCCAGTTCTGAATGTCAATGACGCGAAAGACATAATCGAGATAATTTAAAATCAACTTACTTATGGCATTGTCGGCTTGGCCATATAAATGAGACACGCATCGCTAAGCTCCATAAGAGTGGATGTTTAGGGTCATTTGATTATGAATCATATGACACATGCGAATCTTGTTTATTAGGCAAGATGACCAAGTTATCCTTTAAGGTAAAGGAAAACGAGTGAATGGAATATTAGACCTGATACATTTGGATGTATGTGGTCCGATGTCCATCCATGCCAGAAGTGGTTGTCTTTACTTCATTACTTTTATCGGTGATTATTCACGATATGGGTACTGTGATTCGATGAGATACAAATCAAGTGTTTGAAAAGTTCAAATAATTCAGAAATGAAGTAGAAAACTAACTTGGTAAAAGTATGAATACATTACGATCTGATCGTGGTGGAAAATGCTTAGACCAACAGTTTTGGATTATCTCAGAGATAATCGGATTTTATCTCAGTATACTCCACCTTACACGCCGCAGCACAATGGTGTGGCTGAAAGGAGATATCGAACCTTGTTAGACATGGTGCGATTAATGATAGGTTTTGCACAGTTTTTGGGGGTATGCGCTCGAGACAGCTGTTTACTTGTTAAACAGAGTTCCATCCATTAAAGACAGTTGATGTTACTCCATATGAGATGTGGATTAACTGAAAGCCCTATCTTGCTCAGCTAAAAGTTTGGGGTTGTCCTGCTTACGTGAAGCGGACACAGTCAGATACATTTGATGTAAAAGTTGACAAGTGTTTGTTCGTGGAATATCAATTCTACCTTGCTGAGGAACAAAAGTTGTTTGTTTTAAAGCATGCTGTTTTCTTAGAGAAAGAGTTTCTTTTACAAGAGGACAGTGGGAGCAAAGTTGAACTTGAGGAAGTTCAAGATGCTCGAACAAACGCAGATCAACTACCTGAACCTGCAACTGTAACTCATGTACATGAGGTAACAGTTCAACCTTCTATTACACAAGAATTTCGTAGGTCATGTAGGATACGCTCTGTTCCTGAGAGATATGAATTTCTCGTGAGGAACAGAATGGCGTATTGCTCATATGAGATGATGAGCTTACTACCTATGAAGAGGTTCTGAAAAGTTCAGAGTCTGAAAAATGGCTTTGTGCCATGAAATCTGAATGGATTCCATGTAAGAAAACCAAGTTTGGACTTTGGTTGTTGCACCCGAAGGAATAAAGCCCATAGGGTGCACATGGGTTTTCAAGAAGAAAACCGACATGGATGGTAATGTGATTACCTATAAAGCAATGCTTCTGGTTAAAGGATTTCGTCAGCACAAAGAGTTGACTATGACGAGACCTTCAGCCCCGTAGCAATGCTTAAATCCATTAGGATACTCCTAGCCATTGCCACTAATTATGATTATGAGATATGGCAAATGGATGTGAGGACTGCTTTCCTGAGAGGAAATCTACCCGAGGATGTGTATGACACAACCTGAGGGCTTCACTTCCATCGATGGCGAAAGGTATGCAAGCTTCAGAAATCCATGTTTGGATGGAAGCAAGCATCCAGGAGTTGGATTATCCGTTTTGATGAGTCAATCAAAGAGTTTGATTTCTCACAAAATCCGGATGATCATTGTGTGTATAAGAAGGTTAATGGGACTGCAATCGTATTCCTTTTGTTGTATGTAGATGACATCTCATTCTTTGGAAGCGATGTCTCTATCTTTCAATCGCTTAAAATTTGGTTGTCCAATCAATTTGCGATGAAAGACCTTGGTAGAGCAACTTATATCCTTGGGATAAAGATTTATAGAGATAGATCAAAGAAGTTGCTTGGTCTTTCACAATCAACATACATAGGTAAGATGCTAAAGAGGTTTAGCATGGAACAATGCTATGTACGAGACCCGATGTATTATATGCTCTAAGTGTTACAGTAGATACTAATCGGATCTGGTGAGGGTCATTTGGGTGGTGTCAAGAATATCCTCAAGTACTTGCGAAGCTAAGGATGTTTTCTTGACACATGGAGATGAAAATCTCAAGTGGCGGGCATACAAATGCCGTTTTAATCGATAAGGATGATTTTGCATCACGATCGGGTTATATACATTCACACCGAACGGCTGGCGGTCGGTTTGAAAGAGTTCAATCGAGAGACAACTGCTGATTCAACAACCGAGGCGAGTACATTGCCGCATGAGATGCGCAGAGGAAGCAGTTTGGATCAATCCTAGCTGTGATGAGCCCATAGGATTGTATTGTGATACAATGGGGCTAGTGCGCAGGGAAAGGAACCAATGTCTCATCACTGATCCGAACCGCATCTCCCCGATTCCATTTGATTCGGAGATCATTAGTCGAGATGATATCCTGATAGAGAGAATTCCCGAGCAAAGTGTTCTTTGTTAGTTGACAAAGCCATTGTCACAGGAGAATTGTGATTCTCATGGACTCGCTTATGGTATTAGATACTAAGGCGATTGGCTTTAGGTCAAGTGGGAGATTTGTAAGTGGTAAGTCGACTTACACATGTTCGGTACCGATAAGTCGACTTGTTCATTGGATAAGTCGACTTGTTCAAGGTCGGTACTGTTTATTTATGCCCTAAAGGCAATCCCCTTTAGCGCGTTTTGTTCAAAGTCGTGTGCAGACTTTATGAATAAATAAAGAAAGGCATACTTCATTAATTTGATGTTCATGAACATTGTTTATGAATTGATTGGATCTTTAATCGAATTAATGAAGTCCATGATATATGACATAGCATGAAGGAAATTATGATGTGCTCATACTCCTGAGATTCCTATCATGTGCAATTATGTCAAGATCTAAATTCTCCTAGTCATAGGATTAATGAGACCGGACATCATTAATCCGGATAGACTAACACATGTCATATTCCTTGATTGGATCAAGCGGTGGATCTCGAAACTGTAAATATGAGATATTTAGAATTGACATGTGGATGCTTACTAATGTAGTAAGTTCATTGGATGACCGCCATGAGATCATCGCATGGAAATCTTCTTCTAGTGTCGTTGATAATCTCATCATAGCAATGGTGCAAGTATCCTTAGACTTGAGGTACTCGAGGATATCTTGAATCTTGATCACTGCTTTGACTCCATTCCTTGTTGCCTTCGGAGGTAACTCATAGGGTGGTGCTTGGGTACAACGAGGTATTCAAGATAATTGAGTAGCCAATAAAGGATTCACCACTTCGGATTAGCGAAGAGATACCCATAGCCTCTTGTCGGGATCATTACTAAGGTTGGCGGCATATATGTCATGAAGAGTGTCTTCATTGACATATAGAGTAATGAGTCCCGTGACGAGCTGTTATCACTGGGCTGGACTTGGTCTAGTGAGAGTTGACACTTTGACCATACTCATAACCAAGTGGGGTATAGGATGGCGAAAGGACGAATTGCACAAGAATTGTCATGAAAGGGTTCGTGATCCGGTTCGTAATGAATACATCAAACCGATTACTTTCCGGTCAATTGGGGTCATGATGTGTTGCTAGATACCGCTCATGACTTGCTTAGATTAAGTGTTAATCTAAGTGGCCAACATAACCGGAGCCTAAAGGGTCACACGTAAGAGTGATTCGAGAATCAGAAAATAGTAATTGGACAGAGTTCCAATTATGGAGAGCATTAGGATTAAATGGATCCCGATGAGATCGGGATATGTCCCGATGAGATCGTGACATCAATATTGCTAAGAAAGGTTTAGAGTCGTTTGACAGATTTGCCCCTAGAGAGGTAGGACCGACCCAGTGTGTTGGACCGCCTCGGCAATAATATACATATATATATGTTATTAATTAATTAAATAATTAAGTAATATATATATATATATATATATGTTGAAAACATGTGAGGTGGGAAGAAGAAAAGAACCTTCTAGTTTTAAGCTTAGTCATCAATGTAATTAATGACTAAATGACAAAAAATGAAAAGGTGAGATGATGATGTTTGTATGGTTTGGTTAAAATACATATAAGATGGCTTTCTTTGTAAGAGGATGTACGATGGTTTTGCTAGGGATGAGAAGTTGGAAAACTTAAGTGTTAAGTTTGCTTTGAAAATGAGTTTTCATCCTTCTTCTCTCATAAGCATCATCGTTTTCTCTTCTTCTCAAGCAATTCAACGTTGATTCAAGCTCTCCGGATGAGGTAGGCTCTAGCAGGCTTTAATCTGTTCTAGCTATTCCGGTCAAAGGGTTTGACTCGGTTAGGTTTTCGATCTCTGCGTGGATCACCTTTAGAGATAGTCTCTTTTGGCTATTTAGGTTGATGTCTTCATACCGACACCTGGATCCTGGGTTTCGGGAAAGTCCCGGGAATAAAAAATAAATTTTTCCGCTGCCGGTACATGTGATGTACCTCCCGGGATTTTCCTACACTAGTGGTGTCACACATGATTGTTTTGGCTTATCTTGATATTGGTTTTCCTACCGAGATTTGATTGATAGATATGATGTTTTTATGCTTTTGCGTACTGGAACTGGGACCTATGTTCACCGGATGAGTGAGTTAATAGGCTAGGCCTATGGTTCCTAATCAGTATACATTGAGACATAGGCTGGACCTATATGTTTTCTATGTGATATATGTTCACTTCATAGGTTATCTACACAGTCTTGGTATGAATCAGACTATATTTGTAATATATGTCTTTCATGCTCACTAAGTACCTAAGGTACTCACCCCCTCCGCTTTCCAACCATGCAAGTTAATTTAGTGAGCTTGAAGCTTTGTGAGGATCATGCGACTTTTTGACACTTTCGGGATATTTCCGCACGTGGGTAGTTTATGTTTGGTACTTTGGATTGTTTAGTGGCTCATGAATTGTGTTATGTATTTATGTTGTATGACTTTGTAAGTTAAGTTTTGATTGTTTGGTGTTTTATAAATGATTTTATGTATGAATTTTCAATACTATTGTTAAGATTGCCTTGAGTGGACTTTAGAGTCCTGAAGTTGTGATTAGATGTGAATATAGAAGTGTGTTTAAAATCATCTGAAATTTTTGGGATTTTTAAAATACAGTTGTTGTGCTGCCCAAATTTTTCAAAAAAAAAGAGATATTTAGGCAGCCTTACATAGTCGGATAAAGATACTTCGAGTGTCCTTAGCTCCAGTATGCGGCAGTTGTCATGGGCCTGATGTAGTACCGAGTCATGTCAAGTTTGATGCATTCATGTTTTATGGTTTGTAAATTTGACTACATGATAAGAATTCGAGAAATAAGTGTTTTATGAACTCAAAGAGAATTTTTTACGATAAGTAAATGTTTTCAAAGGATTTTGCTTATTTTCCATTATAAACTATTACCCACGAGCTTTCAAGCTCACCCCCCCCCCCCCTTTTATCCCATCTTCAGGTGATAGCTAGGAGACCAAGTGATCAAGAGCCTACGAGCATTTCTTCAAATTTGCTTATTTTGTAGTTTGAGTTAATTTAAGGAAAGCAAGAAGTTATATGTTTAAGGACCTTTTGTAATTTGAGATTTTGAGACGATGGTGTAATGTGGCTTGGAATGCCATTAAAGATTTGTAAAACTCTATTCTTTTGATGTTAATAAAATATGAATGGTGCATGGGTGATGTGAGTGGAAATTAGACATACGTGAAGAAGTAATCAACTTGAGTTGATGATTCTGGAACATAAATTGTTGATATATATATATATGTATGCATAAGTGAGATGTCATGGAAAGGAAGATAGGAATTATAACTGATCAGATGTAGTTGAAGATGATGAGACAAATGAGTTGAGATTTGAGAGTTTAATGAAATCATTTTAGTAGCTGAATGGTTATACTGAAAACATTCCAAGTTTGCATAGCGAAAGATTTTAAGTCTTCCATAAGGGAAAAAAATTCGTGTTCTGACTTTAGGACAAAATTTAGATTGATCTAGGATGAATTTGACAAGTTGTCTTCATCAAAATTGTAGTTTCTCTTTCTAGCTTCCCAACGGTATATAGTATGGAATTTTTGGATATCGGAGTCAAAAGTTATGGTCTTTATAAGTGTAGATGCTCAGGAGTATAAGATGTATTGTCTAGTGATGACCTATCGTCTGGTGATGATGTGTCGTTTTATGAGGACGCATCGTCTAGTGAGGATGCTTCTTTTAGTGAGGACGTATTGTCTGGTGAGGGTGCTTCGTCTGGTGAGGACGTATAGTCTGGTAAGGACGCTTTATCTAGTGAGGATGCTTCGTCTGGTGAGGGTAGATCATCTAGTGAGAACACTTCGTCTGGTGAGGACGCTTCGTCTGGTGTGGATGTATTGTCTGGTGAGGACGCTTTGTCTGGTGATGACGTATCGTCTGGTGATGACGTCATATCGTCTGGTGCACTGTTCATCTAATCTTATCGTCTGGTCAAATTTTTGACCTTGTAAAAAATCAAATTTGTCTTTGAGATCTTCATAAAAGTTGTAGATATTGAATTTCTCTTTTGATCCATCTAAAGAACACCTCAATCTGAGTTCTCGAGAGAAAGTTATGACCATTTTCCAATTCATCTAACCCTTTGTCTAGGTTCATCTGACCCTTTCGTCTGGTCCTATTTTTGACCCTGCAGATGATAGAATTTTTCTTCAAGTTCTTCATGAAGGTTGTAGATCTTGAAATCCCCTTTGGAACCATTTAAAGAACTACTTAATCCGATATCTCTAGGGAAAGTTATGCTAATTGCAAGATATCTTCTGTGTACTATTCATAACCTTCTTCTGGTCACTGTTCATAATGTATCGTCTGGTCCAATTTTGACCTTTAGATGACAAAATCTCACTTCAGTGTCTTCACAAAAGTTGTAGATATTGAAGTCCTCTTTCAAACCCTTTAAGAATGACCTTGATATAACATTTTTAGAGCAAGTTATGCTATTTATCCCGAACAGGTCAATATGATGGAGGACGAAACCTTGTTTGATTCCTTCAGCCCAATCTTTGTTATCCGACCTCTAAAAGAAGTTATCCTTGAGACAATAGATTCCTCACTCATTGTTCTATCTCTCCATAAAAATTGGAAGTTTTCTGAATTGTTTGGAAAAAGGAGTTTTGATTGAAGGAAAGTGAAGGAATATGTTGGAATAGTATGAACTAGTGTTATTTTACTAAACATGCTTCGACATTGTGAATATATCTGGACGGAAGTTAAGCATAGAATATTTGCTTCAGTATAAGAATGATTTAGAAAATAGGGCCCGACACTTACAGTATCAGAGAATGAAGATAAACCGAGGATGACTAATAAGGGTTAATTGGAATAACCATACATGATAACAAGGACAAGTACACGTTTTACGACATCCCAGTTTAGCTCTAGAATCGGGGTCCAACAGAATTAATTCCTATGAGAATCATCACTAGCTAGAGAGTATGCATCAATTATAGGAAGCTAAATGATGCTACTTGGGAAGGCCATTTTCTTTTGCCTTTTTGCAGATCAAATATTGAAACATCTAGCTAGACATAGATATTATTGTTTCTTGTATAAACTTTCAAGCTACTTCCAAATCCTTATTGCCTAAAAAAATGAGTAGAAAACAATTCATGTGTCCTTATAGTATGTTCACTTACAAGAGGATGCCTTTTAGGTTATGCAATGTGGAGGCTACATTTTTTAGGTACATGATGGCCATCTTTGATGAATTAATGGAGGATATAATTAAGGTAATTATAATTTTTTTTCTGTTTTTGGTGATTCTTTTTATTTATGCCTCTATAATTTAGAAAGAGTATTGGAGAGGTGTGAGGAAACAAATATGGTGTTAAAATGAGAAATTGTCATTTTATGGTACAAAAGGATATAGTTTTAGGCTATAAAATTTCTTGCCAAGGTACTGTGATAGACAAAGCCAAAATTGAAAATATAGATAAGCAACCACCCTCCACTTCAGTTAAGGTTATTAGAAGTTTTTTAGGGCATGCTGGATTTTATAAAAGGTATTTTCAAGATTTCTTTAAAATGTCTAAGCCTTTAACCAAGTTTTTGGAAAAAAATGCGCCTTTTTAATTTTACTCAAGATTGTTTAAATGCCTTTAAAATTCTCAAGGCAAAGATAATGAATTTTGTGATTATGGTTACACCAGATTGGAATCTACCTTTTAGGCTAAAGTGTTGTGCAAGTAATTTTATAGTAGGCGTAGTACTTGGACAGTGAAAGGAAATGAATTTTTATCTAATTTACTATGCTAGCAAGACTTGACAAACGCTTAGGAGAATTATACTATGATAGAGAAAGAATTGCTAGAAGTGATTTCTACGTTTGATAAATTTAGACCTAATTTAGTCTTGTCTAAAGTTGTTGTTTATAATGACTATTCTACATTAAGATACTAACTAAATAAGCCAGATGATAAGCTTAGATTAATTAGATGGATTTTTTTATTGCAAGTGATTTAGAGATTAAGGATAAGAAAGGAGTTGAAAACATTGAAGCTAACCATATATCTCAATTTAAAAACATAAATTTAGGGAATTGTATGAAGAAGACATTGATGATTCATTCCCAAAAGAGTGCCTTTATAATTTGGAGGAGGCACATTGATTTTGAAACCACTCGGTGTGTAGATATTGTTAACTATTTAGTAGACCAAATCTTACTGAAAGTTCTTTCCTATCAATAAAGTGAAAATTCTTTACTAATTTGCAAGACTACTTTTAAGAACACCCATATTTGTTTCATGTCTGTGTAGAAAAAATAGTGAGAAGATGTGTACCTCCCTCTAAGGGTAAAAGATCCTAGGACATTCCTATGTTGGACCTACCGGAGGGCATCATAGTACAAATACAACTACCCAAAAAATTCTTGAGTCAGGTCTTCATGATACCCAAAGGTATATAGCTTTGTATGATATATGCCAATAATTAGTTAATACTTCTCATCAAGATAAGCCTTAAGATTTCTTTATTTTTTTGTGAAGTATTTAATATTTGGGGCATTGATTTCATAGGTCTGTTTCTAGCTTTATTTGGTTAATAAATGCATCTTAATGGTTGTTAAGTATATTTCTAAATGAGTTAAAGCTCAAGCTTTACCTACAAATGATACTACGGTTGTTGTAAAATTTATGAAAAATTTGTTTTCATGCTTTGGTATACATACAGAAACTATTAGGAATAGGAGCACACATTTTTTAAATGAACAATTTGAAAAGGTGTATAAAAAATATGCAATCACATATAAAATTACAACTTGACATCACTCTAGAGCTAGTGGCCAAGTTAAGGTAGCTAATGAGGACTTAAAATTAATTCTAGAAAAGATTATAGAACACTATAGGAAATATTGGTCAGATAAGTTAGGTGATGTTTTATAGGCCTATAGAATGACGTACAAGACATTGGTTCGCATTACACTTTACAGGGTTGTCTATAGAAATGCATATCCCTTGCCTGTGGAGTTAGAACATAAGACATATTGAGCCATTACTCATATGGATTTTGTTTTCAAAACTTACAGGTGAGAAGAGGAAGCTGTAAGCTAATGAATTGGAAGAATGGCAACTGATGGCCCATAAGAACTACAAAATGTACAAGGAAAGGATCAAGAAATACCATGATCAAGGATCAAACAATCCAAGCAATTTAAGGAGGGATATCGAGTGCTTTTGCATAATTCCCACCTAATATTGTTCCCAAGTAAACTTAAATCAAGTTGGTCTGGACCCTTTATTATGGAGAAGGTATTGCATATATTGAAATCGAGGTAAGTCATCCACATAAAGGTAATTTCAAAGAGAATGTCCATCATTTAAAACGATATCTTATAGTTGAACTTGATAGTAGCATGGAGGAGCTTAATCTAACCATGTCACCTTAATCATGTATGAATACATCTAGCTAAGGATGTTAAACAAGCACTATTTAGGAGGCAATCCAAAAATTAGGGTAGTTTTTATTAATTTGATTCTTTTATTTTGATTACTTTTAAGTTTAGTTTTTTATTTTTATTATAAGTTTATGAGCATCCTTATTGATTTTTACATTTTTTGTGTTATTTGTATGCTTTATTTCATTTTCTAGAAGTTATGTGAAAAAAATCTAAAATTTCTAGGAAATTAGGGGTGTACACGGTCATGCATGCCCACTAAAATATTGATGTTTTCTATTTAACATAGGTCCACTGATTTACACGGTCATTAGACACTCTAAGTCTTTATCTATGAATTCTTACACGGTCGCTGGACACAATCATGTCCTTAATTAGATATGGTGAAGCACACGTACCAGGAACTCACACTCGAGGTGTGCTCCACTTTCTTCATAGAAAACTGGTCACTAGAATTGGAACCAACTAAGCATGATTCAGTTTCGAATGCTGGAGGAGATAACAAGGATTAAATATGCAGAGTTCTCCATAATGATGGGGCTTGACGAGCAAGACTATATGGAGGCTTATGAGTATTTAGATCTTCGTATAGATTTTCCATATATAGGATGGATGCCCAACACTTTTTGTGTAACATCAGTAGGGAGGAGGGTTACAACTTACAACCCCAGCAATTCTAAAGCAATCACCTTGCAAGATCCCGCACTCAGGTATATCCTGGTCATTCTTAGTCATACCATCAGCAGGCAGTGTGAGCTTCGACATTATTGGAAATGTATATGTGTAGTGCCTATAAAGTATGAGTGAGTGGATTGTGATCCATCTGGGGCACGCCTTACGCTAGTACTTCTGGCATCAGTGCACGGATAAGAAGGTGGAGATGATATACATTAGGCAATACAAGACTCAGTTAACGAGGAGGATGGGATTATTAAGTAGATTACCATCAATGATCGAGGCTACTTGAAACCAAGGTTTCCCTGAACTTGGATATTACGAAGAACATGCACACGGTGCATCAAAAATGAGGACTGACAGGTAATATCTATAGACTGATTAGATATTCGGACGAGTAAGTAATTACCAAAGCAAACAAGGATTTCCCCAACATACAAGAGCAGTAGCTAGGCTAGATTCACCTCAACCATCATTGCTAAGAAGATAGCCTGAGTAGCAAGATGACCTCCCGGATAGCACGAGCATGCCTAGGATTCCAGCACCACCTCCACGTCATAACTAGCTAAAGATTTCCTGATTGGAGAAGTACATAGGAATGATCCCAAGAAGGCATACCGCTATATAAGTGACCAACGAGAGCTAATTCCACATGTGACACAACTAGATGCGCATGATAGATAGATGGAGGAGGTGTTATGTAGGATGTCAGAACATCTTAAACTTAAAAAATAACCTTACATTACAATAAATTCTCAATTTACCGACGGAAATTTTCGTTTGTAAATGAGAAATTTTCATCGGTAAAATTAATGACCGACGGAATTTGGTGACCACCAAATCGATCGCTAAAGTTCTCATAGGTAAATTTACCGACCGTCAAATTCCGTCGATATTTTAACGACAGTATTAACGACGGTACCTTATTGTCGGCGTCTATATAACGACGGAAAAGAGCAAATGAGATACCGTTGGCGAAATTTAGCAACGGAGTAGTTTCCGTCAGTGATCCGAAGGTATCTTCAACCAATTTTCCGACAGTTATTTTTACCGTCGATAAATATCGTGAACATTTCCGACGGAATATTTTCCGTCGGTAATAACTGAGTATATATTTTTTAATTCCATTGTTATGTTATTGTTATAACAATGTTATATTATATATATATAATTTATTTATTTGTATTACATTATATTATTTGTTCATAATATATTAATTTGTATATATAATTTGGTTAATGAGGAAATTAATTAATAATATAACGTATAAAGAATTTAATTTAATAATTAAAACATAACAAAGAACAAATCTTATGTTTTTTAATTGAAAACAAATGACAAAGATAAGCTAATGTCTTAGTGATCGTGGATGCTCTGAACTGTTAGCCCCCCTCTTTAACAGTTCCATCTCCTGCCTAAGCTGAGTCATCTGCTCCATGTGCTCTCTCTCCTTAGTCATCTGCTCCACCTCCGCTCTCATGTTAGCAAGCCGCTCCATCTCCTCTCTCCTCTTAGTTGCCTGCTCCATCAACTCTCTAATCTTTGATACCTGCTCCAGCTCCGCCCTCATCTTCTCACTCATCTGCAGACTCATCTCTTCTCTCATCTTAGCCATGTCCTCCATATGCTCCTCACGTTGATTAACTAGCTGCTCCCTCAATGTGTCCACTGTGGCCCGAAGCTTGGATACTTCATGACTTTGCGATGGCCGAGCAGATGTTGCTGTACTGGACAGGGAAGAGCGCGAATAACAGGTGTTTGCATATGAGCCCAGGCCGAATATTCTTCCACGACGATCCCTACCATCCACGACATCAAGATATGTCTGAGTCTCGTCCACAGGTTGTTCCTCCTGAGACTATCACTGAATATTTTTTTGTATTTGGTCCTATTAGGAAGCAATCTTTACATTAGTAATTAAGGTATAATTGTTAAGAAATTATAAAAATGTTTAAATTTCACTTACATTCAGTTCTCTACATCGAGTGTTGATGAAGGCAACACCATCATGTTTCTTCGTGTGGGTGTGCAAAAATAGCTAGATAGGTGAACGCTTCGTGCCCAATGACTTTTCCTACATGTATAACCTAAATTGTCAAATGTGAACTATAATTTAAAAAAATTTCGGCAGAGTTTCCTCTATATATATGATATTTGCCTCCTGTTCAATAAAGAAAACAACTTCACACAGCCATATATAGCACCAGACATTTATATCATAATCACTATGTTCAATAAAGCGAAGCAAAATATATGTAAAATAGGTGTGAAGTGTAGATACTTACTAGTCTATGTGCATGCTCGTAGTGGGTAATTGATCCTCTTGTATGGACTGGAAGACTCACACCCCCGGCCTTCCACGTCTATTGGCCGAATTACGCTCTGATATGGACATTGCCGCAGGTGATGTCCAATATTTGGTCCAACGAGTCCAAATATCCTCCGAAATATAACGTGATCGTGCACCAACCTTGCGTATCGCATTAATTAAGTCGTGATAACGTATACGAGCTTTCTTTTCCCACTGTTTATACATGCTGGCGTCGAAACAAGAATTCCAGTAAAATTCTTTCTGAAATAAGAAGGGAAAAAATAACAAAATGTTAAATTTTGTAAGAACATTGTGAATATAAAGCAATGTAACAAGAAAAAAACTATTATTTGTACCTCAAACTCCTGAAATTAAAATTGCTTTGTGGTGTCAGCTAAATTCTTCCACACATAAACCTCTGGTTCAATTTTTTGCTTAAACAACGAAGTCATATTTCTTGAAGTTGGTCCAGAAGGAACCAACCTAACATGTCAAATTATGTTATCCTATATAAAAATTGATAAAAGTAAAAGTTGATAATAAGCAAATTGTGAAGTGCTTTGATTTCACTTACTAGTCATTGACAACAGATACAAACGTTTTTCCATCAGGTCCCTCAGCGCCAGACTGGCGGACGTCTCCTACTTCCTATAAGTTGGTGTTAGATGATATATGCGTTGGAGAAGGGGATGGTGTAGGATAAGGAGCAGTAGGTGATGCCTCATCTGCAACATTCGGCACGAGAGGTGGAGGAGGTGAGTTAGTCAGAGGTGCAGTTGCGACGAACCACCTTCACTGTAAGTTCCCCCAAACATGGCTCTAAATCTCGGTCGCATGAACTCACCCTGTCTCTTCGGTCCCATTAGTTTACCTGAAATTCAATTTTGCCCAATTCTCTACAAGTATAATTAATACTTTGAAAGTAATATTTTACACAACACATAGAGAAGAAACTAAGGCAATATATGAAGGTTAACATATTGTTATCAACAATAAATAAACCTTAACAATAATACAAATATGCACTGTTTAACGAAGTCTTACAGATACAACAATAAATCAATGTGAAAGCTTAGTGTAATAATGTCAAGCAGTACAAAAGCATATTGATATAATTATTTTGTTCTAGTTTTTCCATATCACCAAACTTGATTTCAATTGAGGTTAAGCTTTTAAAAAACAAGCTTAACTCTGTTATAGCTTCCCATCCCTTAGAAGGTAGAAACTCCCGGAATGCAATTGGGATAAGCCTTTGTATAAATACATGACAATCATAACTTTTCATCCCAAATAATTTGTACTTCCTTAGATCCACACACCTAGCCAAATTGGAAACATATCCATCAGGAAACTTAAGACTTTTCAATCATTCACATAAAAGCCCCTTTTGTGTCTTGTCCAAAGTATAACATGCTTTCGGATATTTATCAGTACGAAGATCTTTATGTAACTCATTTCTTTTACATAAAAGTTGCAAATCAGCTCTAGATTTTGCATTGTCTTTTGTCCTCCCTTCAATGTTCATAATGGTATTGAACAAGTTATCAAAAATGTTTTTCTCAATGTGCATCACATCTAGATTATGACGAATCAAATTCGTTTTCCAATATGGCAAATCCCAAAATATGCTTCGTTTCTACCAACCAAAGCTCTGACTAATGGTTGAATTTATTTCATCGGCCTCTAATTTTGTTACTTTCAACAAGCCTAATTCCTCAATCTCTTACAAAATCTCTTCACCGGATTTTATAGGAGGAGGACGAGTGTTTACCATCCAATTTTTTCTAAACTTATATTTATTGCGCCTAAACAGATGATCTGAAGGTAGAAATTTCCCGTGATTATCAAACCAACATATTTTCCCTCCGCTTGGCAAATAAAATGCATCAGAATCATTGCCACAATAAGGACAGGCCAATTTTCCAGTGGTGGGAAATCTAGATAACATGGCAAAGGCTGGGAAGTCACTAATAGTCCACATCAAAGCAGCTCTCAACACAAAATTATGTTTATGAGATACATCATAAGTTTGAACACCATAGTCCCAAAGCTGTTGCAATTCAAATATCAATGGCTGTAAGAACATATCTATTTTTTGCTTCGGATTTGTTGGCCCTGGGACAATCACTATCAAGAACATATATGCCTCTTTCATACACACCCAAGGAGGTAAATTATAAGGAGTTATTATAATTGGCTACGAAGAATATTGCTGACTAGATTGACCAAAAGGTTGAAATCCATCTGTAGATAATCCCAACCGAACATTTCGACTGTCAACTGTAAAATCAACATGGGTGTCATTAAAATGTTTCCATGCCAATGCATCTGATGGATGAGTCATTACTCTATCTTCCTGTTCGTGTTCAGCATGCCATCTCATGTGAGATGCAGTCACATCAGAAGCATAAAGCGTCTATAACCTCGGAGTGAGAGGAAAATAATACATCCACTTCCATGGAACTAATTTCTGTTTCGTTGAACGTTTTCTGGGCTTAAACCTAGGTTGACTACAAAATTTGCATTGGTCTAAGTTGATATCATCTCCCCAATACAACATACATCCCATTTGACAACAGTCAATTTTTTCCACAAGCAAACTAAGACCATAAATAAGTTTTTTCATATTGTACAAACTATTAATCATTGTATGATCAGCAGGCAATGATTCATTGTACCACTCCAAAATTTTATCAAAACTGCGATCCGAAATATGACCTTCACTCTTTATGTTCAATATTCGAGCAATTGATGACAATTGGGCCATTGTCTCACAATTTGTCCACAATTCTCGGTCAGTTGACTGTAGTAAGTCAAAAATTTGTTTTGCTTGTGGGTTAGGTTCTTCGTCAACATTTTCCCCATTTAGATCAAATGTATAACCGACCCCATCGTGAACCATTTGTCTGTAGGAGTTTTCAGGTCCATTAACATAATTTCTTCCATGTCCATCCTCTACGTCATTCTCATTAAAGTTCATAGACGAATGTTCTTCAGTTCTCCTTGAAGTGCTAGCAATCAAGGGTTCCCTATGTCGGGTCCACTGGAAATAATTGGGAACAAACCATTTTCTCAACAAATGCAATTGAACTTCATCAATAAAAAGGAAACATTTGTGTTTGCACTTTTTACATGGACATCTGATCTTTGACCCATCCATATATGCAGGTTGCGAAGATGCATAATGAATAAACGCAGCAACTCCCTCAACAAATTCAGGATTAATGAAACCATCAGCGGTTAAACGTCTATACATCCAAGATCTATCGCTGAAACTCATAACTAGAGGACTGTTATTCTACAACATCGAATCCAAAGTTAGGCTGCTATGTTAGCCACATATCAGAAAACATATCATAATAGAAGTGTGATTAAACATCAGGTTTTAACATTTCATGTCCGAGCTAAGCTCCTACAATATTTAAACTGAATAACCAACATATATGTTCATAGTCATATATGTCATAAGATAATGGTTGATCATAATTTGATATTCAATGGATATTAAATATCCAACATTTGCCAAATAAGTATTCATACAATTTTGAATATTATTGTAAAAACCTATTCTCATCAATTCGTTGTACATATACAATTTCACATAAACAAATCAAATTATGTCCATATTACAAATAAAGAGAAATCCATTTTACAAAGCATCCATCAAATTATGGCTCAAATTAATTAAGGTAAGTGCAATAATGAAGTTAGTCACCTTCGTCATGTATAAATTAATATGGAAACGAAATTTATACCGCAATCAAATTTCACATCGTGCAAGACATCAATAAAAGATTCAGGAACATGCTATGGGAAGTTCATCTGCAAGCACATGAATCAGGCGATAAAAATAGTAACAAAAGCATAAGCACTGACCTTAATTGAAATGCAGAGAAATGTTCCTAAAGTACGTCACGGGCAATGAAGAACGACACCTGATGAAGATGATAGAGCTGCAATGAAAACCAATAATAAAATCATTCATACCTTAATTGGAAATATTATACTCAACGCATGACATATTATACTCAACGCATGACATTTATCATCCTCAAATAATTACACCATCAGGTAATATCCTAAATAATTTCCATAATTGTAAGTCACTTCCAAAATAAGATCATAAGTTAAAACTAATGAGTTCATGGTCTAATTTAACCATCATCTACTACGAGGATCCTATTGAAATTTCGGCAGCATTTCCCCTATAATTCGGACATCCCCCTTATGAAATAAAGGTCCCCTGCAATAAAAACACACTTCTATCTCAACCAGTAATCACAACGTCAATTGGGTCTCCATGCTACATATATGTTGTCAACTTTCACATCGTGCAAGACATCAACAAACGATTCAGGAACAAGCTATGGGAAGTTCATCTACAAGAACATGAATCAAGAGCAAAAAAAGTAACAAAAGAATAAGCAATGACGTCAATCGAAATGCAGAGAAGTGTTACTGAAGTACATCACCAGAGATGAAGAAGATAAAGCTGCAATGAAAACCAACAATAAAACCATTCATAGCTTAATTGGAAATCATACGGTAAAGGAAAAGCTTAATGGAAACATAGCGGAAAAAACTTCAAAAGAGTTGATTATGATCCAAATGTATCTATGATGCAAGTTCCAATTAATGATCCTCAACTAAAGGACTCTACATTTAATGTTGAAAATACCCTAAGGGATATAAGGTTTAATAGTCCTAAAGTCTAGGAGATTCTAGTTAGTGAAACTATGGACTTAGAGAATCTAAACTTTGTAATTTGAGTAGGTAAGAATTATGCCAATGAAGAAGTAGTTCATATCAATGCTTTACAAGCTTAATTCATATCAATGCTTTACATTTATCATCACCATGGTAAAGGTGATGATAAATGTAATGCATGTCATACCTCTTATGAATCTAAGCATATTAGTAGTAAAAAAGAAAGGCCATAACATCTTAGTTAGGTAACAAGACATGGCAATATCTCTTAATTCTTAATAAATGTTAGCTAAAAAAGAAATCCTAGCCCAAAGGATTACTTGGCAACTACAAGCGTAATTTTAAAGTGATTGAACGAATGCAGCTGATATGCCCACAAAGTAAGAAAAATTTACATAACTAATAAGAAAAGGAAGTGGCTAATTATATATGTTCCCATGAAATCACCGAATGTGCTATAATTGTTGAAAATATGTTTTTATATTTTAGATTGTATTAATCAATCTTACCATCAAAGTTATAATGTATTTTAATAACCCCCTCTCATAGTTAACTTATAAGATGGTAGCTATATATACCTATAGCTATTAGGACCTCTATACGAAAATTTGATCCAAACCGTGATGCTCACTTTAAAACAATTTGTCCCCTCAATACACAATATGTTGTATATATAAAAACAAATTCTCACAACTAGGTAAAAGAAGATGATTCCTAGATAGATCCTACTAGCAAGATCATCTAAAAAGGGATGATCTTTTCATAAAATGATTCATTTATTATAAGACTATAAATATGTCATATATTGCACAAAATCGATGATTTCTCTCCATCTAATTTAAAAAAGATATTCATTAAGCCAATTGGTCGCGCACAAAAAGGGTTTAAAAACACTTGGTTGGTAGTCATAACTAAGAAAAGATGTTGTATCCTAAATTAAAGAAAATCTATCTTTAATTTTTTTTCTTACTTAACATTGGCGTTATATCATGAAAAAGAAAAAAAACAATCATATGTTGCTTTATCTACAATGAAGATGAATATTTAACTTTGTTTTCTTACTTAACATTGGCGTTATATCATGAAAAAGAAATAAACAATCATATGTTGCTTTATCTACAATGAAGATGAATTTATAACATGAAGTATATATCTATACGAGATATGGTGACAAACCCAATGACAAAACCAATTTTTCGAGATACATATATTATGCATGTAAAGTTACAAGGATTACATAGATAATGAAATTTAATTGATTACCCTTTCTTTATATATCTTCATTTAATGTATTATATGTATAAATACATATATAAGTTGACGTTGTTTATTAAGTAATAAGAATTATTTAGTACTTGATTCTAAAATATTTATGCTTTGTATGACATCTTTTCATATGAATCAAAGATTATTTCAGATCGATAAAAGAATGACATTTTACATAGACAATCAACTTTAGTATTTGTGAAGAGTGGAGAATAAGCAAGTTTTAAGTTTATTAACAAGGTGATAATTTAGAGTTAAGGTAAGAAAATTAAACCGTGAACAATGATGGCTTAGATGATAAGTCAAAAGGAAAGTAGTTTAAAGTCATCATATGATCATCATATTTGTTTTAAATTATTAGAGGAGAGTTAAAAAAAATAAAGTTAAGAGTAGACAAGTGAACTTACGTTATACATTAAGTAGGCATGCATTGAAATTTGTATGGTATTATATTTATAAAAGACGTATGCTATAAATTGATAGGAATTAATACTGTAGCACATGACTCTTACAATGTATGCAAAAATGACTACAAAAGGATTAATGTATGTCATAAGATCTCAACTTATATTCAGTGCAACCTTAAAAGTTAAATGAACCCCATATTATACCCTTAAAACTCTTGTCTCATTCTTAAGGATTAAATTTAAGATTTGCTACTTTAAAATGCTACCAAAAGATTCTATTTAATACAATCTTATGAGACAATTCAAGAAAAGCAAATTAATTTTAGTTTAAGAGAAATTAAAGTAGAATAAGGTCATTATGATTGGTAACTTACTTAAGAAAATTATATATTTAAAGGCAACCACCAACTCTTAGTAAAAGAATTGAATATATTTATGATACGATAAAATAAATAAGATTAAAAGAAATTGAAATGTGATATATGACCTAGGGTATAGCATACAAAATCTACTCAATGATCAATTCATTAATCAAAATGTCATATATCCCTAATAGTATGACTATAAGCTCCCACGATATTTTTTTTGCATTGGTTATTGGATAAGTATGAAAATTGTAGATTGTTGATTATCTAAACTTGTCATATATGAGTAAGAGGTGATGACTATTGGACACACATGATGATTTAGGATACAACATTTGGTAGTCACAAAAAGGGTTTATCAACATTTACATGAAAATAAATGATCCATGCAAAACGAGGAAGATGTATATTTGAAATCAAGTCAGATCATATTTGTAAAATACTGAAATTTATGATCAAATTAGATGACTCATTGAAGATTACATTATTGTAATCATTATTAAATTGGTTTTAATAATTTTATTTTAAAATTTAGCCAAACACAATATTTAGGTTTATAATATCAAGTTAACATGGATAAATGCCCCATGAGTAAAGGTAGAAGAGGCCAAGAACAACATTAGATATAATATATAGTTGAAGAACAATATGATTAAGATATTATACTATTTCATTAATGTTGCGGTATGTAATAAAGCTTCTATAACTCTAATTTCAGTAGGGAATGATGATGATAGAAAAAAGATGATAATGTTAAACAACTTTAATTTAGTTTACTATAAATTTTATAATAATTATTTTAAATTTTATTAAAATCCAAGAGAAGCACTTATTAGGAAGCCACCTATAATCCCAACTTTTATTTTATTTTACTTTACTTTCTTCATTTTACATTCTTAATTAATGTGTAATTTTGTTTGTATGTAAATTTTAAGGGATTTTTTAGAGTTTTATGTCATTAAACTTATGCGAATTGGAAGAGACTTCTTACCCTTAATTACCCCATTTGACTAAGTTTAATATCTTAATTGTTTGAAATTACGAATAATGTCATATTTAAGTGTGAATTGGGTTGAAATTTCTTTATTTTCATTTTTTGTTTTAATTAACATATTTTCTCTATTAATTATTTTCTTTCATATCTGTTTATAACGTGTTTTATATTATTATATGTTAATTAATTAATAAGTATTATGTTTAATGATTCAAACTTTTTTACATTGAAAGAATTTAATTATTTTGTTATTTTATTTGTTTGAACAATTACTCATGAACAATGATGAACTTTTAAACAAACATGTTAATGCTTTAATGTTACTTTAAATTTATTGTTTTACTTTTCTTTTAATAAAGTTTATAAAATTAATTAAACCACATCTATACATATAATTACCAATTACAAAACTATAATTCAACATTTACATATAAGAATCAATTACAACATTTAAATATAACATTTAAATCATGACAACATTTAAATATATATCAACATTTCTAACAATAAACATTTAAATATAAATCAACATTTGTTTTTAAATATAAATACAATAAAACATTTACATATAAAAAAATACTATAAAACATTTAAATACCTATCCACATCTATCGGAGAAAGAGGGGAGGGAGGAGAAGGGACTTATCTGTCGGAGACCGGCGACGTTGGAGGAGACGGGTCGGCGACAGCCGACGGCGTTGGAGGAGAACGTTGGAGAAGATCGATGAAAAGGAGAAGGAAGAAGAAAGGAAAGGAAGGTCTGCGCGCGGGAGAGGAAGAAAGGAGGAAGAAGGAGGGTTTAATAGTTTTTCAAAACGATGTCGTTTTGAAAAACTTTTAAACCCTCCTTCTTCCTCCTTTCTTCATCTCCCGCAACCAAAACGACGTTGTTTTCGTTTTAATGAAGGGCGTGAATCTGACGTTTTTACCGACCACTTTATCGACCGAAACGTCTGTCGGTAAATTTCCTCCACCAACATTCAGCGACGGCACATTGGACCATCGCAACACTTTTATTCCACAACCATCTTCCCCGACGCCTATGCATTTTCGATCGGTAATTGTAACAGTTTTAATACCGTCAGTAATATTCCATCACAATTCAACATTTTTCTTGTAGTGTTAATAGTAGCACCTGAGGACATAGAGGCCATGAATATTCCCAATACACCAGATGACTGACGACTACAAAGGCAATCTAGGATACGCAATTAAGGTTTATTTATTTCTTTTATTTTCATTTTTATTATTCATATAAATTCTTATTTTTATTTATAATTTTGTTTTGTTTTGTTTTGTCGCAACAACAGTTAGCCAGTTCTTAACCTTGCTAACTTTATCATTTTAAAGTTATTACATTTTTAGTTTTATTTTATTTTATTTATTTTCTTCTAGCCTTTTTTACCCCTTCTTGTTTCTCTTATATAAAGATCATTGTACTTAATATCGAATGGAAACTGCAACAAGTTAAGAAATTGTATAAAATATTATTTAGAGGAGTACCAAATCATTACTCCTTCTCACTATATTTCCTTTGATATTATATTTTCTGTGCTTTTATTGTATGCATTGGGAATAATGTACACCTTTAACTTTGAGGAAGGGATAATGGAAATTTCAAAGAAAATTTTCAAATTTTTATGCTTTTATAATCTTTATTATTTATTTGTATAAACTAACATCCCAATTTAGTTAAAATCTATCCAAAACACTTTAGGTTATTATTGATTATTAAGTTAAATTAGTATGAAAAAGGGTGAAAGTTAAGAATTTCTTTATAAGTTATTATTTTAGTATGAAAAGGGTCAAAGTTATATTATACTTTCTTTTATAAGTTATTATATTTTTAGTAGTGTTGGACCCCGAACCTTGAGTGACAATTTGACTTAGTAATATGAATGATAAAGTGGATGAGTTGATTGAAATTGAGTTAAAAATCATGAAAAAAAAAGAGAAAGAGTGAAAATATGAAAAATTGTGAAATAGTTGACTTTTTGGCCTTTGATAGTTGACTTTTGATTTAGGCATAATTTGAGAAAATGGTCTTCTGGAAACTTGTAGGTTATGTTAAGAGCTTTCTGTAGCCATAAAGTTTGTAATTTTTCGATATCGGAAGTGAAAGTTATGATCAGTCAAAGTTTATGTGTGATAAAGTTGACTTTTGACTTTAATTATGATTGAAACTTTGACTGAGAAATTAACCTAGTTAGAGCTTAATTGAGCTTTGATGTTCTTTATGAAAATTTAAGGATTTGTTTTGATCTGTATTTCGATATAAAGTATAGAATTTTTCAATCTCGGAATAATAAGTTATGATTTTTACAAGTTTATATTGTGGTTTTAGCATGATTATTAGAGGATAGTATCTTTGACCGGAAAATGGACTCCTTTAGGAGTCGAATTGAGTTTTATGTCCTTCGTGAAAGATGTAGAGCTTCCTTCAAGCTTTCTATGGAGACTAAGTTTGTCAAAATTGGAGTTCGGGATTAAGAGTTATAAATTTTGGAAGTTTTGGATTTTTTATGTGAAAAAAAAGAGGAAAATTGTTTTAATCCCCGTCACTAGGGCGACACATCGCCCTAGCGATGGAGAGGGTTTAGCTCGCGTCGTTAGGGCGACGCGTCGCCGTAGTGATGGCGGGCGTTCCGCCCGCGTCACCAGGGCGACCTCGCCCGCACGACGCCGTTTTGATTCTTTGGTTTTCTTGACTTTACTTTCTCAAATTTGACCTTTGTTCACTATTTTGCTTATATCTTTTCCGTCCGACATCCGATTGAGTTTATTCTTGCGGCGTTGGATTCCTAAGACAATTATCTACATCCTCATGAGAAATTTGTGAATTTTTTAGATTTAATTGATGGTGATTAATTTAATCAAAGTGAGTCGAGAAATGTTCCGAACATAGTTTAGTATTTTGTGAAATTCGAGATCTATAGAGATCCGATTGAAGCGATTCTTGAGGCGAAATAAAGATAAGACAAGGGGCTACAAATCATATGAAGAAATGAAATGTCAATTTTGCCCCTAAGTCCTTCGAATTATGAATGGAAGTTCTGATTAGAGTGTAATTTTTGGATTGGGAACATCTGAGAGTATTATGAGTATAACTTTTGATCTGGGAATCAAAATGAGGCGATTATTGTTTTGAATTAAACTAGAGACATAAGGCTACAATTGTTATGAAGACATCGAGTTTCAATTCTGGGATTAAGAATGTGAATTTTTGGACGGAAATAATCGTACATGAAAAATGTGTTAAAATATGGATATACCCGAACTGTTTTGAGCATAACTTTTGATGTAGTGATCCGAATTGAGCGCGGTCGGTGGAGTTGGATTCGTATGATTGAGAGGAACATTTCTCTAGGAGGAAGTTTGGACAAATTCCTTCAAATTGATAGTGCGAATCAGATCCGAAATAAATCATGTCATAAAGTAACAAGTGAGGGGCATTTTGGTCTTTTTGTCAAATTTTAAATGACATGGCCCTTAAAAATCAGATGATGTCGTGGGAGAATATAAGATCCACGATTATTCTAGAGAAAAGAAGGAAAATAAGAAGAGAAGAGAAGATTGAAGTTTCGGATGAGAGAAAAAAAAGGGAGAAAAGAGAGAGAAAGCTAGATTTTGAAATTTAAGAGTCTTAAAGCTTGTTTTGAGTAGATTTCAAGGAAGAAGGATGAAAGAAGGTGGAAGCTCCCTTTAAAGCTCCATAAATCCGAAGTTTGAAGAAGAAAAGAGGTAAGAGAAAAATTTGAACTTTGAGTTTTTGATGAAATTTTGGTTTAAAATTGTAGAAAAGGACTTGGGTATGTGATTTATGAAGTTAATTTTGATGTATATGCTTTAGGTTGTGTTTAATTTTGGATGAAAATTTGATTAAGGTTTAGGCTTAATCTTGTGATTAAGAATTTTGTGAAATTTTGGTGTAGATTGATAGATAATGATATGGGTTTGTGGAATATGAAGTTAATTTTGAAGAAATTGTATTTTATGGTATTGAATTTGGATAAATTGGTTTAGGCCAATTTTAATATTTGGGGATTTTTGAAATTGAGGATTTAGATATTTTGGAATTAATGTGAATTGATGAATTGTGAGATTATTTTTGAAAATTAAGTTATTTATGATATTGAATTTGAGTGTATTGGTTTAGGTCAATTTTTGAAATTGGGGATTTTAGAAATTTTGGTTTTGGAAAGCTTGGAAATATGACGATTATGAATTTCCGATAGTTAATTTTGGGAATTATGCAATTTATGATGTGGAATTTGAATGATTGTGGCTTAGGTCGATTTTAATTGAAAGAAGGAAAGAAGCGAGGATCAAATTGGAGCTAGGATCAAGTTTTGACATCAATTCGAAAGGGTAGCATATTTATATTTTGATTTGTAAGTATATATGACTTTTCAAAATTTAAGAAAGTGAAAGAAAAGATTTTCGTACTTTATTCGTTTAAATGATTTTGAAAAATTATTACAAGCTTAAATTCATTGTTTGAAATGATTTGATAAATCCATAGAAATTTCTGAAAATAATATGTTATAAGTGCATTGATAAATTATGCAAATTGTTGAATTTATGGAATTGCTTGATTTGATTGAATTGTATGAATTATGTAGAATCTGTGAATATATGTAGTATGAAAATCAAGTTTTCGATTTGTGCCTTCGGGCGATCCGAAAGTTTCAGTTTTGAGTTATGTGATTAAGTGGGTTTGGTCAGGTCCCTTGGTGAGTCAGTGCACTGTCTCTATTCGTATAGCCTTCTCCCGGCTACCCATTAGTGACACGGAGTTCCGATTTCGGACTCCTTCACGGCTACACCGGACCGCTAGTGTAATGCGTTACATTCTCGCTCACTTGCAGGACCGCTATCTTGAGAATGTGCGATGCGTTCTGTTTGGACCGAACCAGACCATTCTGATATGTTATGTGTTTTGATTTGTTCTATGTGCTGCATTCATGTTTAAACAAAATTGAGCAAGAAAAAAAAGTGACTTTTGTTATGAAAAGCTCGAAAGAAAATTAAAAGGTTTGAGAAAACCGTTTTGAAAAGTTACAAAGTTGAAAAATTAGCCCTTTTGGCAAAAAGTTTATGAAAGAAATGATTTATGCTTATTTGTCATTTTATAAATGTGTTATCCACGAGCTTCCGAGCTCACCCCCCCCCCTTTCATCCCCATCTCCAGGTTTTGAGCAGGAGAACGGATGAAAGAATGTGAAGACGTTTGGTCCGTTTTTGCATCGTTTGTATTGTTACGTAAATTTTGAGATTTGGAATATTTTGGGTATTGTAAATGGCTTGCAATGCCATTAAAGTGTATTGTATATGAAATTGTGTATGAATTTGGAAATGAGATCAGTATATTGTATTATAGTTATGAGAATGTTTTAGAATTAAGATTGCGTTTGTTTCTGCTGAGATTCCGGACGGAGGGTCCGGTGGGACTCTGATATTTGTGTGATTGATTGGATATTATAGAAGTTTTGTTTTGAACACTTTGCAGGTTTGGGTTAGTCATAAGGTAGCCGTTATGCTGCCGAATTTTCATTCGATAAGTTGAAAAAGAAAAATAAATAAAAACGACATGTTTTTGGATGAGTTGAATGAGATTGCCTAAAGATGTAATAAATGTATATGAGAAAAGAAAAAAAAATATACCGGATTTCGGGATAGTCTGAGTCTAAGGAATTCCAACGCGACGCTTCCTTTAGTTAATTTATGCACGGATGTCGGACATTTGTTAAGTATCGATTCCGCTTCGCTTCGTTTTGCTTCGGTACTTTGTATTTTGTTTCGTTTCGAAATCCGTTCGTTTGGTTCGATTTGTTATGCTTTCCGATTTGCTTCCGTTTCGATTCTGTATTCGGTTCGCATTTGCTTTGCTTCCGCTTGCTTTGTGATTCGAGTTTGCTTTTACTATTCGCTTTCGCATTTTGTTTCCGATTTGAAATTTCCGCATTTTATTTCCGATTCAAAATTTCGATGCGAAATTTCCGTTCCCATTCGATTCCGTTTCCTTCTGTTTTTCGTTTTCCGGTTGGGATCCGGTTCTCGGATCGGGTCCCAACAAGTAGCTACTGAGATAGTTAATCTAAATGAAAATTGCACATTATTTATGCACATGAAGCCTAATTGTGAGCTTTTGAGCTCTATTATTCATTGTTATACGTTTATCATGCATACCTAGATGACTTTAGAACCCATTTCTTTTGTTTATGTTGAGACCTCATTGTCAAACTATAAGAAATAAATTAATGAAGGCATTTAGATTTCTAGACCATTTGGTTTAACATATTTTTCTTTGATTATTGCCTAACCTTTTTATCCTTAAGAGTAACCACTTTTGAGACTTAGCCTTTCTTTGGATAATAGCCATATTGCTAGCCAATTACCTTATTTTTGTTGAAAACTTTTAATGATGTTTGAAGTCTAAAGGATTTGCATTTACTTTATTGCTTAAAACTTGGATCATATTAAATAATTTTAAATAAAATGTTTAATTTGTCTATGATTGTTGGTATATGGTGATTGTTAAATTTGTTTCTTCTCAAGTTCTTTATTGTTGCTATAATTATATATTCTCTTCAAAGTTTTTGGTGAAAATTATTTATTACGACTAATTAAAAAGAAAAAGAAAAGTTGTGATATTTATTGGAGAGTGAGAAGAATTATTTTGTGCCAACTGAAATGTTTGCTTGACGTACCTAAATTATAAAGAACCCAGTTTTACTTGATCTTGTTTAAGTAAATTTCCTTCACATTTTTAACTTTTAATTATCCCTTTCATACCTTTACTTAAGCCTTATTACACTATATTTAAAAGATCTTTTAATTTTTTTCTAGTTTAGTTATTAGTCATAAAGATTAGATTTTATTGTAAGCTTATGATTAAAAATCATCCGTGGTATTGATTTGATTGTTAATTATACTTTTTAGTCTAAACACTCGAGTGAATTAACTAAATCAATCATGAGAGTATGAAATTTTGTGTTTTATATTTTAGAAAGATTATCAATGTGATTATTATTGATATTGGCTTATGAAAGTTTGTTCTAAGATAATTGAAGTCTAATTGTAGGCTAACTTAGTCCATACGATATAATAATTTAGGGTGTGGATAGACAAGTTGAGGTTAATAACGGAAATATTTTTTTAGGTTTAATGATTTGGATTATGATTTTTTTAGGATTGGTAAAAGCTTAAATGAGAGGATGTTTGATAAATGCTTAATTTACTATATTTTTATTCTCATATTTAGTATGTTTTGCTTTTTTATTTTAGAGTTTTTATGTTTTCGTGGTACTTAGTTGGTTCTTAGTATGTTTGTAGGTCTTATTTGCCTTCTTAGATTAAAAAGAGAAGTATTAGGGCAAAATACGGACAAAAAACTACAAGATTGGAGCTATTTCGTAGGAATACACCCATATTAATAAAGACACATCTATATAAGTCATGTACACGATAGTGTAAGGGATCATGTAAATCCCCATAAACGTGTAAGGCTTTAAAGATGTTGTTTCACCTGTATGAAGGTGGACACGCCCTTGTAATTCATATATACAATTGCACCCACTAACCATGTAAGTTCTAAGGAATGTGTCTATGCATGATTTTTGAAGGGATTAAGGGACATGATCGTGTGACTGACTGTGTCCTTTCCAAAAACCTTAATTATGAAGTAAAAAAGACAATGATGAAGGCCATTCAAAGTTAGGAAGCAAAGTTAGAGTTCCAAACACACTTTTAAACCTTAAGATAGCAAAAACACGAAGATTGCATTAGAGGTTCGATAAAGAGCAATCTTCCATAAAAGCTTCAGTGGATTAATCTTGCGTAGTGCCTAGGTATAATGAACCCTAAGATGGGATGGACTTTGTCATTTGATTCTTTATTTAATATAATTTGATTATTTATTTATTATGATTCAATTATGTGTTTTAATTTTGAATTAATATGTCTGGGATATTATTTTGATGTATGGTTTCTTATAATTAAGATTTAGAAATCCTTTTTTATGGTTAGATCTACCATAATTGGAAGAAGTTGCATGCAAACCTAAAGATAGGTCAATATAAATCCTCTGAATTAGGGTCAAACCTAATAATGAAATTCACTAATTAATTAATGCAATCTTAGGGGTTTCAACTAAAATGAAATTTTAGTTAATCAACTGAGGATTAGGTATTAATAGTCTTAAGTAAGATATTAATATAAGATAGAAATTTTCACGATCCAATGATCAACAATTGAATGTCATAATAAAGGGTTAATACTTAAGAAATTTTAAGAGATTCATTACCTAGGTGCTAGTTATTTGATATTGATTAATCTTAGTGTTGTATAAGTTTTGGTTTATTATTTGTGTTGAATTTTAGTTTTGTTTTAATTAAGTCATCATCTTAAGTTTCCAGTTAGATAACACAAAAGAGGTAATTACAAGTACTTGTAGTCCCTGTGGGATCAAAATTTTGATTGGGTTGTCGAAGCCATTAAAATAATACCGATTCTCTAACTTCTTGTAATAGTCGTAGAACTAGGTCGAATCCCTAAAGAACTAAACATTGGTTTCTTAATTTCAAGTAATAAAATAAATTTGGGGTTTCAGATTAATTAATTGATTAACTAAAATTAATAAGAAATTAAATTAAATCAACCAAATTTAAAAGGGGATATTAAAGAATATGCAACTTCGATTCAAGGGGAAAATCTCATTTAATTGTAACAATGATCATTGGTCTAAAAAGAATATATTTACAATTCAAGTAGTTAATACAAAATATATTAGGATAGTCGTAATAAGTCTCAATTTTTTCTAAATTAATTGGTTCAAACATAGATCCAAACTAAAACTTACCATCCATTAACTGGGTGTGATAGCATTCTATATCAAATAAATGATAGCAATAAGCTTAGTAAAAAAGATGAACCATAAATTAAATAATTGGGATAGCTACAATTATTCAACTTAGTTTTCTTATTTATTATAAGTTAAATACGTAAATTCATAAGTAACCTATTTGCTACTTATACCAATCCTTCATGAAAATTATGGATCATTGAATTCATAGATAACGATAGAATAATCAATTGTTAGATTAATCAATATTAATCATTCATGAAAATGAGAATTCAAAACAAGAAATACTTGAACAAAAACATGAATAAAAAGTTTAGAACACAAAACCTCACAAAGTTACAGTTAGAGTTTCAAATCCTCTTAAATCAGAATAAAATAGTTTAACAACACATGACTTTTTCTACAATAATAAAAATAGAAGAAAGACAAAGAGTTAAGAGAAAAGTAAGACGAGAACTTTTCTTTCTGTTGTGATCAAAGTCCCTTTTATACAATTTTCATGATCTAATCCTAATCCAATTCTACCTTGCAAAGATGTCTATCTAAATCAAATTCAAATTCAAATTCCTATACGATAGGGATAGAAAGAAGTTTCCTAGTTAAACTCCAACTCTTTAAGTGATTAGCCTTATTTATTGCAGCAATCTCTTTACTTCATCTAAACTTTGTGATTATCATCAATAAAGTCTCAATTTGATGTAATCTCCACTTTTCATCTCCTAAAATAAAACAAACATTAATTTTCATATTTAAGCACTAAAATAAATCCAGAACAAAGGAGATAATATCAAATAATATATTAAGATAAGATTTTATCAATCAACACTTTATATTCTCTAATGTTATACTATAGTTCAATAAGTTCACTACCTGTGAGATCTATAGGGTAAGGATTAGCCATATCACTTCTCTAAAATAGTTGCAGAGTTTTCTCTATATCTTCCATGGATACCAAAAGAGACCAAACACTTATGCTACTATAGTGGTTAAGATGAGTCAATTTAAGAAACAATTCTAGAGAAACGATAAGAAACATATCAAGCTTCAAAATAAGGAACAAATTATGATTCATGATTTATTATATTTTATATGTTAAGCATATTATAGAATCTTAAGTGATCTTGGCTTTTGGAAAATCAAATGAAAAGGTTTTATAATTATTTTATTGCATGTAGGATCAAATTTTGCATTTCACTTGAAATGTGTAATAAAATATTGAAGTGACTTAACAATAAACAATACTTACATTTCACTTGGATCACTTGATTTATACATTTCACTTGATAAAATCCTCATACGTACATTACATGAGAATTATGCTTTTGTTTAATTCTAGTCAAACTTGCTTGTGATGGTGTCAAATTCACGTAAACCTATTTCATTCAATGCTAGTTAAACTTGATTAGCCATAATTAGCTATCTAGAGACAACATTTCCTAAATTAATTATTAAAAAAACCTAGTAATTCATTATCCAAAATTTTAGTACCATATATATAAACAAATAGCGACAATCATCTACATCATATTAGTATCATATATAAAAATAACTAGCCATAATTGGCTATATCGTATTAGTACCATTTACGTAAATAACTAATAACAATTATATAAACTGCTACCATTCATTAGCTATCATTTTACTCTAATTAGCAAGCCACAAAAAACAAAAAATAAAATTGTAGTTCCTTTTTCTAAATAATACAATAATATTCTACTTCAATCTGTTTGTTTTCTTTTCTTTGGTGTTTGAAGTAGTTCTTGTATTAATTGTCTACTCTAGTTTTATTCGAAATTGGCATTTATCTATTGGGAAATCGGGTCCAGATCTAATCCGACCGCAGCGGAATAATCACGAAACTTTTTCGTGACTTTTGATTTCCCAAAAATCAAGATCTATTTAATTCTATAAAATGATTAACATGAATCAAAATAAAACGGAATTTAATTCGTACCTTATTCCGAAGCTCGATCTTTGTCTTGATGCATCCCTCGAACTGTTTCCGAAATCGATCCGTCTCAACCACCGTAGCCGCACAAGTGTCCGGCCTCTAACGGTATCCACAGAATGAGTTAAGAGAACTCTGTAACTTTTACTTAGAGGGTTAAGCATGAAGTGCTAGCTACATAGAGCTTAAGCCTATTTATAATAAGCTTTGGACGTTTTTAGTAATTTAATTAAAATTAAATATTAATTTCAATTAAACTTTAATTAGAATTACAACTAATTCTAATTAAAAACCAATTATTCCCAAATAAGATTCAATATCTTATATTGATCCTTATTTATTAAATATCTCATATTTAATCATAAAGTTTCTCAAACTTTACAATCAAGTCCAACCTGATTAAATTAATTTTGCTCTCTTCAACCCATTCTATATGTGTGACCCATTAGGTTCCCAAATATGTTGGCAATGATTATAAATTATAATTCTAATTCATAATTAGAATTAGATAAATTAAAACTGCTTTTAATTTATCTTTAATTCTCTAATTAAACAATTTATAATCATAGATCAAGATTGACGTCTAGCAACGTATCATGATCACCCAAATATTCAGGAATGTCAAAGTGGTTTTGACTAACCTTTCCGTGCATGATTTTTCTGTATAATTCAATCCTTTCATCAACTAATGTTCCAATTAGACATAGAGCATGAAATTAATGTCTACTCTATTTTGAGTCTAATTATATTAGTTCTCCGCCATTAGCTATTGATTCAATTAATGATATTTGTAAACTGTTTACAAAATATCACTCCACCTTGGCCAAAGATTTCCCGAATCAATATTAATCGAGAACAACGGAACATTCTCCCTAATTACTTTAGGGTGATGAATCCTATCTTGATCATTCAACTATCTCCATATAGTTCATGTTATATCCAATGACTACCGTTTAACGACCTTTATACATCACGAGTAGTATCAAAACATAATAATCCTCATACAAGATAACTTTGATGATCTCAAGTCAAATGATTACTTATACAATCATCACAATGAGAATTCCATAGACATACAAGTAATATTCCAAATGGATTTCTCATATCGGGTCTGTTCAGTGAACTTGTTCTCTAACAAGCACCCACACATTTGTTTAAGTATCTCTATACTTTAGCTTATGAGATCGACTACTTCCTTCACAAGGAAAAACGAAACGTGTGCTAGTCTTTTTACGTTTTATTAATGTCCAATCTTAATAGAACAATGACTAGGAACATTTTTGGAATAATTAATGAATGCAATATGAATCTCATAATTATAATCTCATTATAATTTCATTTGCAATGTATAATTATCCCATGGACTTTATCATATACATCTAAACATGTACAAGATAAAGAATGCCTTTAAATAATTTGTCACTAAACTACAACCAAATCGATTGGCTATAGGGCATAAACCAACAATCTCTCACTTGCACTAAGCCAATCGTTGAAGTATCTTATACCATATCACCATATGACGATTATTCTACTACTAGAGTAGTGGCTTAATGAGAGAATTCTACAAGATTCTCTATAGTGAGCACTTGATTAAACCTTACAACTCCTATCTTAATTATCATCATAATTAAGAACATTTGCCTAAACACATTATTGGATCTTTGATGAGACATTAGCTCCTTATCCATGCCTAATGGCTCTAATGTTCTGCAGTACGTTACTGTCTTAAACAATGCAAAGAAACTATATCAAGTTCACTAAAGAACTTGTTGATCCAATTAATCATTTCTACTAAATGAAAAATGTATTATGGCTTAATTAGCAACCATTGCTACGTTGGAACCTGTCCAACCCTAAATGATATTGTTCTAAGTAAATAAACCTTAATTAGGATTTACTTCTAAAGTTATATCCTCATCGTCTTGAACTCAAATATCAACTCATACATAGAATAAGGGATATCTTTGATACTTCATAAGTATCTGATATCTTACATACTAAACATCTTTAGTACATTATCTATGCATTTGGACTTAGAATAAGCTAACAACGTCCAATCTATCTCTATAGATCTAATTCTCATAATTAAGTTGTTACCTTTTCATATCCAACAAGAGTCGTTTTTGGACAATTATATGTTCAACAATTGAAAGTTAGAACTGTTGTTCTCTGTGAGCAATATGTCTCCACATACTCCATCTAAAGAGGACAACTATACTCCCACTAACTTTCTTGTAGAAATGATAAATTCACAATCATTTCCAAAACAAACTCTTTGAATTCATCATGAAAGTGAATTTTTCATATCTTGTAGCCTTTCAACTATACATCAAATCTATCATTAAAGACATTAGTTTCAATTAGATGTATAGTCATGAGATTTGAACCTTTCAAATTCCTTCTTACTCCCACTACTTATCTTGAGAACAGTTCTCCTATAAGCACACATTGAATCAAACAATTTGTTCAATGGGTTTGTAAGAACATATCCAACCTTTTGGATATCCCATAACACTTTATTACTCAATTTTGTTCTAAACTAAATGGATAATATATGCTTTAACTAAGCATCACATCTTAAAATCATTAGCTTTAACTATTTCAAAGATTTAACATTTCATATCTAATATGAAATCTAGCTAATTGATTCAACTGGAACTATAGAAGGTAAGTCATTGTACCAGGCATTGCTATAAAAGAAATACTATTGCATAATTCCCTATAAATAACCGAAAATTTAAAACTTACCACAACGATCTCAGCGATGTGCTTCAGCATTCTCAATGCTTAATTTCTACTTAGATTTAAATAATTTGAACTTTTCAAAATTTTAAATCATCATTTTATTTAATACATATGACTATATCACATAAAGTCATTAGTAATAAAATAAAATAAAATATTATCCTTTTATGAATTGTTATTCTATCCAATACATCACATGTATAAAATTTAATAATTCAATACCATCATCATCCTTTCACCAAAGGTTGATTTGGTTATTCTTCAACTTTACAAGTTTCACAAGTTCCATACGATTCATAATCAAAAGGATACACATATCCTTGTATGTAACTTTATGATTCTCGTTCTATTGATTTAACCAACATTGTATAAAAGGATTATCTCGGTTATCCAACTTTTAATTCTTGCCATTTATGTTAAATATAAATCTCTTTTGATCCAATACATATACAAATTATTTGCATAAACTTGGATCAACTATTTTTATTCAACAATCTATTTCTTATCATGGTTTGAACATTATAATAATGTTGAATCTAAATTCAGTATCAAATACTCTTAAGCATGAATTAGAAATACATATGATCTCTATCATATCACATAAAGGCAAGAAAAATAATGCAATCATTTTCTTCTAATGATAACTATTATCATTCTATAATAAAGCATTTAATTGTAGGCCACAATTATGCTTTCAGTAGGCTAAATTAAGTGGAACAACTTCAATAAGGTACTATACCTTTCAGTCCTACTTCATGCAACCCTTTGCATTTTGCTATCATGGTGTTAACATACATCCTACATGTCGCCTTCAAAGTTTACGAGACATTAGTCAACTCAAAATGTCAATACATTTTGTCATCTATATGATTTTGACATATCTTTAGAACTTTGTCACCATATCCTCAATAGGGATTATAGCAACATTGCATAATGAACATACAATTTTCTATCTAACTTTTGAGAACTTTTTTTCAAACATATCCTATGTCCAAGAACTTGGGTTCACTAACTTAGTATCAACTATACTAAACAAGGTGAATTCTACTAAGAACAAAATATAAATGTAAGAAAAACAAGTAATTAGTTATATGTCATGACTACCAAATAAGATTAGGACTTTAATCATGCATTTGGTTACTCCCACTATTTTATTCGAAATAATAGTCCTCACTACTATTCGAAAATATTACTATAATCTTTCTAGTGGGCTAGGATCTCATTCAAGTGTAGTTGACCTTGAGTTTGCTCAACAAACCAACTATACTTAAATTAGGTAGATAACAACTTTATCAATCATATCTCATGTGACTCCTAAATCCGTTAGGTGACAACTCTTGCCACAACATATCTTATATGTCATTCCTAACCTTGCCTCTAAATTCATGTGATCATGAGTTTGCTCATCCAAATCACACAAATTTAGTTAAGTAAAACTCACTATTATAAGACTAAACATATTCGGGTTAAAGAGGCCTTGAGTTTGCTCAACAAACCTTACAATAAATAGAACTCTGGTTTATTCTTATAACAATGGAAGGCATCAATCACGTTCTTAACGTGTACTTAATATTTTAACGAGGGGTTTTAATTTCATATGTCTCATCAAACATAAATTGCACGTAAAATATCACATATATAAAGCATACAATTTATCATGCATCCAATATATATATCAACCATATAAATAAAGTATGCAACTTATGCACTCATAATCAAATTATATGCATAAAACATCAAGCTTCGTATGATTCTAGTTATTGATCTTTATTGTAACATCCCGTTACTGCGAGCAAGGGCATTTTGGTAATTATGGGTTAGACTGATAGACTGCACTGCATTCACTGATTGAATATGTTACTGGCCTCTAATTATAGAGGAACAGGTCTACTGCATATGCATATTTATTTATTCATTGGTACATGCATTCATGATTTCCGGTATATAATTGTAAATTGAGACTGACTGAATTGACTGGATAGTGAACTGAGGACTGATTGGACTGACTGAATCGTGTTTAATTGAGGAATTCGGAGTTATTGGGTTCAAGTGACTGATTTAGAATAGTTTATGAGTGACTGGTATTTTATAGTGGCTTATAGGAAATTTTCGAGAAATTTAGGAGAAAATGCCCGGACCGGAAATTTTGAACTGACTGACCGATTGACTGTATAGTACTGAAAGAATAGTCCGATGATAATGGAAAAATTTAGAGTTATACTAATAAGAAATAAATGTGTTGAGCCATTGAAAATTTGAGACTGAAATTTGGACTGATTCGGAGACTTAAGTCTATAAATACAAGGGTTAGTAATTTGGGGGAAAGGTTAAAGCCATTTTGTGAGTTCTCTTCTCCCTCTCGACGGCGTCCTTTGATTTCCTCCCATCGGTGAGGATTTCTTGATCTTTCTTTATGGTTTCCCTCTTATTGAGTAAGACTAACATGTTGTTGGTGTTTGATAAAGGGTTTAGAGGCTTGAGAGTGGAGTAATCGTGGATTTTGGAGAAAGTTAGGGTTACGGTGATTTGTGGATCGATCTGTAATTGGTAAGTTTTAAATGGTATTAATGTTGTTTTTAATGGATTCTATTGCATTTACGGAATTTATTAGGGTAGATTTGAGGTAGTTGAGGGTGTTAATGGAGGTTTTAAGAGGGAGGATCGATCGGAGAAGACGACGGAGTTCGTCGCACGCCACGGCCTGCACGCGAGCCCAGCGGCGGACGAATATATATTCGTACATCGCGGCGAGCTAGTGTAGGGCGCCGCGACGAGCGATATATATGAATGATGCCGCGGTGTGTTTCCTCGTCTCGCTTGCCAGCGCGAAGCGCGTTGTTACGCCATGTGAGCAATGCTCACGCCATGCGGCGGACCATTTTATCTTGCAAGAGGGCCTCAAGCATGGCGAAGGGGCTGCTTCCATTGAATTTAATTTGATTTATTGGGCATAACTTTTGGTATAGACCTCCAATTGAAGTGATTCCAGATTCGTTGTGAACTAGGGAAAGAGGTCTACGATTGAGAATAATTATGAGAATTAGAATTTAATTATGATGGTACTGATTCGTAGAGATTAAGGTCAATTATGGTTAATAGTGTGACCAAAATATTGAATTGAGACAATTGGAGTTCTAATTGAGTTTTTCACTGTATAATTTGACCAATTGATAGGAAATTGTTATAGGAAGTATGAATTGAGAAAATTGAACTGAACTGAGGATTGAACTAAATCAGTGTTGATCCAATTGAGTGAAGAGTTGAGATAGATCATAGGATATCGAAATGGGGTTTTAGCACCGGAAATCGTGATCATGCATTGGACATAATTTCATAGAGACATATGCATTCTTGTCTTTATTTAATTGAGCGATTTTGTAATGGACCTCTTTGTCTTGTTATAAAGGCACCGTTAGATCGTCGCTCCACGAGCATTCTTTGGGACTTCGAGCGATGGCTCGGAAGTTACTGGTGAGTAACCTAGTTGGTTTCTCAAATTCTCGAGTGTCTAAATGTTCACATGAAATTACTTGATAACGTGAAGTACATGATTCTTGAATTATATGTGATTGGATTGCCTTTGTATTATTCTTGAAATGTATATGGTGAGTTGCATGCTCTTCTTGTATAAAATCGAACAATGTGAATTGCCTTTGTATGATCGCATGACTACTAGAAAGGAGTACGATCGCATTGTATGTGTTTCTTGTATTGGATCGAATTCTTGAATCATTGAATCTTGAATTTCGTATATTCTTGAAAATACGATCTGGGGCTTTATAGCCATATCTTGAGCTCTTGAATCTTGCTCTCAACATCGAATTTATTGAACATCGCATTGCATGCATAAATGCATGATCAAATAAAGGATCGTGACCCAGTTGCTAATCTCACCGAAAAAGCCTAGAGCTCGAACATCGTCTTCGTCGGGCTTAGCCCGAGGGAGAAAATCACGCGCGTCCCCCAATCGCTCTTCGATGAGCACTTGGGCACAACATCAATAACCGGAAAGAGTCTCATATGCATCATATACATGATTGATTGAATCGCCAAATTGTGTGATGATTATTGAATCGAGTGATGCCATGATTTCTCAGTAAATTGTGATGTGATCTGTGAATCGCATTATGCTCTTGTAATATTGTTACCGATCATGTGGTGATATAGACTCATCGTACCTTTATTACGTAAACCGCTCTACGCCATCGTATTATTGTTATCGATCATCGTGTCGTAAATGGCTATTATGACCACCGTAAATTGTTATATAATCATTAATTAATATTACCGTGCGTCTTTGTCTGCATGATTGGCGTAATACATGATTTGAGTGAACCATCGACGATGGTTTCTCCTTGAGTTCGCAAACTCACCCAACATTGCAACTTATTTTACAGGAATCGAAGAGTACTCCGTTAGCAAAACGGGAGTATGTTTGCAGGATTCAAGTGAAGGTCAGAAGTCGGGATCAGTTCGCGTCTGCATTGCATGTCTTGACTTTTGTACTAAAATGGTTATTTGTATTCGTAAGATTGATCTCAGTGGCTATTGAAAATGTTTGTACCCAATTGGATAGACTTCGCGCATTTGTTAGTAATGTCTTGATTTACGATCGAGTGGTTAAGACGCCATTCTCATGAGGCACGGACCGAATATCCTTGTGGATGTCGGGTTCGGATCCTATGGTGTGGGTGTTACATTTATAATATAAAATAACATTTCCAACTCCTTGGAAAAATTAAATTAGATTAAAACAATTGATTCCTAAATAAATTAAATTCCTATTCCAAATAGAAATTTGATTTGATTTGAAACTAATTTTCAAATCCAATTGGAAACTATTTCCATTTTGCTTTTCACTCCTTTAATAATAATTTAATTGAAAACAATTTTCAATTAATTATTCTTCTTACTTATTATAATTTAGAAAACTTCTTTTCAAAATTATATAAGTAACACATTCTAATCAAATTAGAAAACTATTTCTAATCTAATTAGAAATCACAATTTCTAATCTCATTAAAATTACTATCCCTTAATTAGAAAACTATTTTCTAATATTAAAGGAAACTACTTTCAAAATTAAATAAAACACTTTTAAATTTAATTAAGAAAATCTTTATATGTTATTTATTTAGAGATTTATTTCTTGACTAATTAGAAAACCTTTCTTTAATAAGTTAGAAAACTATTTTCAAAATATTAAAGAAAGCACATTTTCTTAATTAATAAATGAAAACATTTTTAAAATTTAATCAAGAAAAATACTTTATCTAAAAGTCAAGAAACTCATTATTCATAAATAAAGAAACAATTTCTAAATAAATAAAATAACAATTCTCTAAACAAATAAAACTTGAAATTTAATTTATCTCAATCAAATTGAAATAAATAATTTAATTAAGAAACATCTTTCTTAATTATTTAAGAAAACAATTTTCTCAATTTTAAGAAGTCTAATTAATTAATTTCAATCTAATTGAAAATAATTAATTCTAATTTTAGAAACAACTTTTCTAATTAATTAATTTCAATCTAATTGAAACTAATTAATTATAATTTTAGAAACTACTTTTCTAAAATTAATTAGCAATCAATATAATTATTAATCTTAATCAAATTAAGAAAAATAATTATCTTAATTTTGGAATTGAATGAATAAACCAATTCAATTTAATAATTTAACCATTTGAAAAATTAAATTAAATGTCAAAGCCTTCTTAATAAAACTTATCCCTCTGAAAACATTAAAAAAAAAACGATTAAGAAGACCCAAACCTATGTTTACACTTTACAGTGCACTGCACAACTTCTTATTATCTAAGTCACTGTTCATGACGTGACAATTAAACAAGAGAAGAGACTCCATGTATACTGCTCACTTGTTTCACAATTAAACAAGAGCTTCCCACGTAAGCCTTTTTCGAAACAAAACAAAGAAAATTATCTTATTCAGCTTCTCTGCGCAATCTTTCATCCTATCTACTATTCATGATGGGACAAATAAAGAAGGTAGTTCCAAACCACTATTCACGTTTCTCCCTCAATTCGCTCCCCACGTTTCATTAACTACTCATCTAGCCATCATCGCGTTGTCTTCGCCACCAACGTCCCACGCCAGTAGCGTCGTCCCATGCCACCGGTCTTTGAGGTTTTCAAGCTGCTGCACCAACATGCGATCGCCACCGGTGTGATCGTCACCGGTGAGTTTCGAAAACTCACCAGCCATCAAAACACAAAGAATGCCCAGAAAATCAAGATTTTCAAGCAACGGCAAAACCAACAACGCAACCAATTGATTTTTCCAGAAAACAAAATTCGTTGTCGCAAGCAAATGGAATTCCAGAAGGCTAATAGGTGCGGCAATATTAGGGATTTGAAATATCAATTTCCAGAAAACATGGGCAGTAATCACAAACGCAGAAACCAATCTTGTTCAGTCCAGAAACAAATAAAGAGTGCGAAAATCCTAATCGCACAAACCCAGAACAATTAGGATTTCAGAAACCCTAGACTTTTCAGAACATGTAAAATAAGAACAGTCGTGGATATCTTGTTCGGGGACACAATTTCCAAAAACACAGTATGTTAGAGTAGTGCCTTAAAGGCAATCGCCTTTAGCGCGTTTTGTACAAAGTTATGTACATACTTTATGAATAAATAAAGAAAGGCATATTTCATTAATTTGATATTCATTATTTATGAATGGATATTGATCTATAAGTAAATTAATGAAGTCCATGGTACATGACATAGCATGAAGGAAATTATGATGTGATCATACTACTGAGATTCCTATCATTTGCAATTATGTCAGTATCTAAATTATCCCTAGTCATAGGATTACTGAAACTGGACATCGTTAATCCGGAAAGACTAGCACATCTCAAGCTCCTTGATTTGATCAAGCAGTTGATCTCAGAAACTGTTTATATGAGATATTTAGGGTTGAGATGTGAATGCTTACTAGAGATAGCAGTTGATCTCAGAAACTGTTTATATGAGATATTTAGGGTTGAGATGTGAATGCTTACTAGAGATAGTAAGTACATTGGATGACCTGCTATGAGATCATCACATGGATGTCTTATTCTAATGTCAGTGATAATCTCATCATAGCAATGGTGCAAATATCCTTAGACTTAAGGTACTCAAGGATATCTTGGTTACTGATTATGTACTTTGACTCCATTCCTTGTTGCCTTACACAGGCCGCTCATAGGGTGGTGATTGGGTACAGCTTGAGGTATTCGAAGGTAATTGAGTAGCCAATAGAGGATTCACCACTTCTGTGACAGCAGAAGATGATACCCATGGCCTCTTGTCAGGGTCATTACTTGGAAATCTCTGGCCGGAGTTCATATGTCATAAAGAGTGTCTTCAGTGACATATAAAGTAATGATTCCCAGGACAAGAACTGATATCACTTGGACTAGATTTGACGTAGTTAGTCTAGTAAGAGTTGACACTTTGCTCATACTCATAACTAAGTGGGGTATAGCATGGTGAAAGGACGAATTGCACAGTAATTGTCTATGGAAAGGTTCGTGATATGGTTAGTGATGAACATAGGTTCATTCGTTAAACCAATTACTTTTCGGTCAATTGGGGGTCATGATGTGTTGCTAGATACCGCTCATGACTTGCTTGGATTAAGTGTTAATCTAAGTGGCCAGCATAACCGGGAACTTAATGGGTCACACGCATAAGAGTGATTCGGAGAATTGGTAAAATAGTTTTGGATAGAGATCCATTATATGGAGAGTAATAGAACTAAATGGATCCCGATGAGATTGGGATATGTCCCGATGAGATCGCGACATCGATATTCTTTGAAACAGTCTTGATGTTTTTCCATACCGGACCCGGTAGGACCGACCTCAGTGTGACTGGACTACTTCAGCATATATATATATATATATATCTTATTAATTAATTAAGTAATTAATATATATATATATATATCATCAACGTGGAAAGGATGAGAAGCTTCTTTTAGCCTTGTCAAAAGTTGCATTTAATGGCTTTAAATGTTAAAGACAAAATGAACTAAAAGACAAAAAATGCAAAAGGAAGATGGTGATGGTCGTTGGTATATGAGAGGGTTAATTGAAAAAGGGTTTTTTTAAGCTTCCTTTCAACACACACGACAATCATCTTCTCCAAGCTTCATCTTCTCCTTCTCCAAGCTTCTTCAAGCTTCTTCTCCTTAGCTCTCCAAGAATAAGGTAAGATCTAGCAGTTTTCACTTTATTCTAGCTATTCTCGGGTCAAAGGGTTTGCCCCGGTTAGGTTCTCCGACCTCTACGTGGATACCGTTAGAGACAGTCTCCTTTGGTCGTTATGGTTTGACTTCGTTATATAGACACATAAATCCTGGCTTTCGGGAAGGTCCCGAAATAATAATAAAAATTTCCGCACCGTGTGTATGTGATGCACACACCGGGATTTTCCTACAGTGGTATCAGAGCCACTTGTATCGTATATAAAGAAGAAAGCATGACTAGGTTGATGCTGCCTATTGCTTGTGACCATTGTGCATGTTGACTATGTTAAATTCGAAATCAGTGTAGCAATCTTGTTTTCGGAATTTTCTTGCCCAGATTTGCTCATAAGATGTTGCTGAATATGTCTGTGGAAGGAAAGAATTTATCAATGTGGTTTGATATGGTTTTCCTAATTTATTCCCTTATGTTCTGGTTGCTGTGTTTGTGCACATTCCTTGAACAGGCATGCTTGTACATTCGAGAATAAATTGTAGAAAAATTGTTTTTCGGATTTTCTTTCACTTACATGTCTTTAAGATGTTTATATATGTCTATGAGGATGGAAAAATGTTTTTGAGGTGATTTACTATTTATTTGAGAATTCATTGCGTGCTGCTGGGAATATCTGTGTTGAGGAAGACAGATTCAGCATTGTCTTGGTTGCTGAGGTTGGTTGATTTTTTATTGGAAATAAATCCTGGAAACATTCATGGAGCATGTTGTGAACATGTTGTAACCTTTGTAATTTTCTCAGAATTTATTGAAATTGTTTCAATGATTTTTTCAAGCAAAAGACAGAGCTTGGCAGTTTTTGAGAAAGTTGCTGGAACTGTTTTGTTTGGAATGATTGATTGTGTAGTTTTCGGTTCCAATGCCTTGGATCATTTTTAATGTGATTAAAAATATGTTACATTGATTTTTTATGCTTGCCAAACTGATTTTCTTGAAATTGGGTTTCCAAAAATTTTCGAATGTCAAATGTGTCTCATTAGCGTCTCGTTAGTATATTTCCTTGTCTTGATTGTTTTGGCCGTCACCAATTTTGTGCCCAGTGCCGAAGTAGTCTCGATAAAGTGTAGACTACCTAGAGATACTTAGGAAGATTATTTGGTATTCACAAAATTATTTGGAAATCTAAGAGATTAATAGTCTTAATCCATTTCAAGTTTTTCATATATAGTATGATTATATATGGTAAGCATAGTACAATGAAAGTGTTTCATTGAGACATCAAAGTAAAGTATATTACAGTTGGTATTGTGAATTTGAACTGCACGGATTGAGAAATTAGCCAATTAGAGAGCAATTCTATATGTAAGTTGACTTACACATGCACAAGTAGACTTGCATTCTCAGGTAAGTCGACTTACACATGTACAAGTCGACTTGTATTCTCAGGTAAGTCGACTTACACATGCACAAGTCGACTTGCTCGTGCACAGTAGTCTAAGTCGACTTACACATGCATAAGTCGACTTGCATTCTCAGGTAAGTCGACTTACACATGCACAAGTCGACTTACACATGCACAGGTGGGATGACGGATGATTATAGGTATGAATTCGATGTGATTGATGAAATGCCCTCAATCATTCCATATAGTCATTGTGACTATAATCCTACAGCTTGGATGAGACCACAGTTTGAAATCCCTCACACATAATATGAAAACTAACGCCTTCCATTAATATGGAGAGAACCAGAGTTCTTATAGAGTTCGGGTTGTTGGGTAAACCCAAGCTCACTCTATACGGATATGTTTGAACCATGGAAATAAGATTTTCGGATTAATGGGTCGGTTTTCACTAGAAACGTTGATTTGTTAAGTAAACTCAAGGTTAACGTAGACAGAGGCGAAATTGGGTAGTGTACATCAGATGTACGTGCATCAAGAGTTGATAACCCAATGTGTGTGCATACATCACGAGTTGATAGCACTAGTCGATAGTTGCATCTATGATGCAATTGGTATGCCCGATATCTGTCGATTGACCTAAGATGGCTTGTTGGGTAAACCCAAGGTCATTCTTAGCAATGTCGGATATCGACCCACTAAGACACTTTGTCATAATGTTTCTTGGATTCGTAGTGAGGGTTATGGATTCTTTGAAACTAGTGGGAGCCATATGTATGTCATGCAAGTCCTTATGATCATGCATATATTAATATTCTAACATTCTTTCTCTCTTTCCCTTTAGGTTTATTGAAGATGTCTTCTAGTGTGAATTTAGCTCACTTATGGAGTCTAATAAATTGATGGACCCAATTTTCTCGATTGGTGAGAAATCTGAGAATTGTTCTCATATCGAGGAGTTAAGTTATGTCTAGATGTTCCACTTCCGATCCACTGCTGTTGATGCTTCTGATGAGGATCAGAAAGCATATCGTAAGCATCTCAAAGATAGTGACATGGCTACCAGTATTATGCTCGCCTCTATGTCACCAGAGCTGCAGAAGCAGTATGAGTCTATGGATGCTAATACCATAGTGTTTCATCTTAGAGAGCTTTTTGATGAGAAAGCTCGGTCTGAAAGGTTCGAGACCTCAAGGCTGCTCTTCACCACTAAGATGACTTCGGGGTCATCTGCAGTGCAGTATGCATTGAAGATGAAAGGGTATATTGAGAGATTGGCCATCTTAGGTTTTGTTATGGATTATGAATTAAGTGTTGACTTAATTCTAGTTGGATTGTCTGATAGTTATTCACAGTTTGTGTTAAACTATCAGATGAACCAAATATCCACGACAATCCCTGAGTTGATCAATTTGTTCAAGACAGCAGAGCAATCTATCAAGAAGGATAGCAAGCAAGTGCTTGTGGTGGACTCTTCTTCTTCTGGCTCAAAGAAAAAGAATCTAAAGAAGAAAAAGTCTAAGAAACCAAAAGGAAGTGTAGCCAAAAAGAAAACCAAAGAAACTGCGCCAAAAGGAACTTGCTTCCATTGTGGCAAGATTGGCCA